>WNWU01000054.1:3620050-3681698 GCA_012654045.1 Ptyas mucosa | reverse complement strand
ACTGAAAGAGGAACTCATAACTAAAGCAGAGTACTAGCAAATGCCTGAATCTTCAAAGATGGAGTCAAATAGGCTATGGCTCAGAATGAACGAAGGTTTGCAACAAATACCAAAAATAACAAAAAAAAAGTTTTTTTTCCAAAATGTTAGGAACAAAAAGAAAATCAAGAAAATGGTTGATTCACTAATGGGAGATGAAGTTGAGAAGGTGATAGGCAGGAGGGACAAAGCAGAACTGTTTAATTCTTTCTTTGCATCTGTCTATGCAAAAGGAGAAAATAGCCCAACCTATCAAAAGCAGCACCATGGGAAACAGAACAGAAATGAAGGTCAAATTGGCCAAGAAATTGATAAGAGAACACCTATCCGCTTTGACATTTGTCTAAAATGGTATAGGGCTTCCTGCCTAAGCAGGAAGGTTGGACTAGAAACCTCTGAAGTCCCTTCTAACTCTGTTATTCTGATCCCATTTTTCCCGTAAATGAAATGTTGATGATTCTAGAGATTCTGGAATCATCTGCTAATAGCATATTACACCCTCTATCTCTATAATGCTATATCTCCCCTTAAGTCCCATGTTACTCACCTAGCAAATCCATATGTTGCATCTTCTACTGGCATCTGAGGCAGAAGTGTTTTTTACCCTATAATTGCTGCTTCCTTCCCATTCTCTGTTACTACACATTTTCATTGCAATGGGCAAAATATGATCCAACCATTTCAAAACAGTGCAATAAGGCTATAAGAGGAGGACAGAATGGAAAAGTAATGGAAGTCTCCATGTGTTGTTTTGGACACATATATCTGAGTGAAGGAAGCAAGACTACCTAACATTAGGTATTTTCTATCAAGATGAAGTGCTCAAATTGAAGAATTAACAAGATTGGTTCATAAACAGGTCTGGGATATAATTTAGGCAGGAGGCGGTCAACCCTTGGTAGATGCAGTATTTAACGGAATATTAATGACGTTTCTAATAGATTGCCTTCATCTATAAAATGTTTTGCCTAGAAATGTAGAACGGCTGTATTTCACTGGGCTAATGTCTGGCATTAAGATTAAAAATAAAACCCTTAAGTGGAAGCTTTTAATTTTAGAAAAGCAAATGTAAACAAAGTAACCATCTGGAATATATCGAAGAACAGATGTATAAAAAATATCTTAAGGGTAATAAATAATTTTAAAAGCAGTATCCTGGAAAATTATATATTTAAGTTACTAAGTAACTATATATTTAGGTTGATGCAATTGTGAGTGTGGAAGGTTTTTTTGGCTGTTGTTTGCATTTTGTTTTTTTAAAGAGATCTCTGAACAGCACATATATAGTTAATTGTAAGTAGCACCATCCTAATTTATTGAGAAGCAGAAATAAAAAAAATCTTTTGCAAGACATTATTTAAATCACTAGAATAATATGTTGCATAGATGTCTCTGTTCTGAAATACATATTTCTGACACATTTAGCATACAAAGGCTTTTTAAATTACAGATTTGAGTAGCTGAGCACAAATGGAAAATGCATGGAAGGATGGCTCCTTTTATCTCTAGTAGTAATCTATGGGAAAAGTGGTAGGATAGAGACAATGACACAGTGATGGGTGTACAACACTTGCACTAGATCATGTCAAGTAGATCAAAAGTGCACAACTTTCATTGGCTTGTTAGCCAATTAGTTTCAAAATCCTGTTGTAGGTGTAGTAGTAGTTGTTGTTGTTGTATTTATTAAGGCAGATCAACTCCCAAAAGACTCTGTATGGTTTGGGGAGATACAGGAATGTTAGCCCTTCTAGTTTATCCAGACAAGAAGTACAAGCAGGAGGACAGAATCTTGCAAAGCTGAAAAATATTTCTCTCCTCCTTTCCTTTTACTGTCTGGAAAGTCCCTTTGGAAATACCGTGGGTCTTCTGCTTCTGTGGACTGAGAATTGCATGATGATTGTTTAGACTGCACTCTTCAGTCTGTCTCCCAAGGTCCTTCCTACATGCTGTTACAAGGAATTTAAGGAGTGAAACAGATGTCTTAAGTCTTTGCAAGGTTTGGGGCAAAGCTTTTGCTACTAGGCCCCCAAATTCCAGCTCTCCAAAGCTAAAAGGATCTTCAAAATTTGCTCCCCTCAATCTTTAGCCATGTGAAAGACATGAACAGATGGTGATGGCCACACAAAACTCTTGAACAAAATCCATTGCCTAGAATCGAAAGAATGGAACAAGACCAAAATATTTCTTGGAAATATCATAATAATTTTATCGTCATAGACAATACTTCATTCCTTTAAACCTCAGGAAATTTCCATGCAATAAGCAAACAGAGACCAGAAACATGAAACCCATTTTGCTTTCTACCAATAACTGGAAAAAATCATTTCGGTAACAATGATACTTGTTAGGGGGAGCTCTAGGAGATGTCCTGCCTCACTCTCTGGCCTCTAATATCCCTTCTCTAATTGTGACTTTTCCACAGTTTTTCCTTACACCGTTAGGAACAACCACATCCAAGTTCATGAATACTAGAGACTGTTTACTATGCTATGGAATGAAATGTAACCAAGCAACTCTTTTCCCTGCCAACCCTCATCAATTCTCTCCAAAGAGGTTCCCTTTGACTGTCTCTGCCAACAATTCTGAAGTGAGCCCCCCCACCCCCCGCAGGTCCTACAACTTTCTCTTCTGAGGTCACATCTCAAATTGATTTACATCTCCCCTGCTTTTTTCCCCCTTCTTTTTCTTTTCCATGTTCTCTTTTAATACAGAATACAAGCCAAGGGTTCACATACTGAAAACAGATCTCAATCACAGATACGCTGTCCTGAGAACCCATCAATAAGAAGCAAAACAGGAACTGTTTTCTTTTTAATTGCAACTACATAGGGAGACTGGAATATGTAAAATTAAATAGCATGAAAGACGGTCACAGGACTTTACGATGCAACTGTAATTCACAAACCTAGACAACAATATCATGTTCATTTCAACCCCCCCCTTTTAAATTCATTTTACTATTATTACTATTACATTTAAATTGAACTCTTAGTACCATGCATTGCATTGTCAATAGACTGACAACTTCATTGGTTATTTATCGTGACCTTGGAACCCTATTTGAATGTACCCAACAAAATAATTAATTCCAAAACAATTATCCCCTGCATTCAATTCCATCAATTTCTATTTGATATAAAGATCGTTTACTCCATTGATGGTCTGGGAACTTGTTAGAGTTTGGCTGTGTTATGTTCCTGATAAGCAAATTATGTAAAAATCTTATGTACAATTTCTGAATAATTGTTTCTGCAGAAGTAAACCACAAATTTCTAACACACATTAAGTTGTCAGACAGACACTTATGCATGCGTGCATTTATCGGCTTTCATTCCTGCTCATACAAGATACTTGAAAGGACAAAAGGCCAGCAGTTTCACTGAAATGATTCACTGTTAGTCAGGGCTCTGCTATTTTGCACACAATCCTATGTTTCTCTTTTTAGCCTCTTGCTCACAAATTCTCTTTGTGGGAGATAGTAGAGGCCTGGATGGGGGAGGTGTCCAAAATAATATTAAATGTTCTTTCCCCCCCCACACCTCTTTTCCAATCTCCCCTCTCTTTTTCCTTTTTGCTTCACCAAAAGTTTAGTTATTTTGGGCTATCTTCCTTTTTTTGTCTCCTTCCAAAGTACCGTCCTTTTTTCCATTCATTTTCCTGTCTGAGGGGAAAGTTTTTTTCTCTAATATAAACATGGCAAAAAGTACTGAAATATTTATTACAAGTTGGAGATTTTAGAAGATGATGGGACGGAAAGAGCCCAGATCTATTCTTATTAATGAGCTATGTTCCAAGGAGCGATTTTCTACAATTGTCCCAGGGGTGAAATGTAAAATCTGTTACTACTGGTTCTGTGGGGGTGGCTTGGTGGGGTGGCGGGTTAATGTGACTGGGTGGGCGTGGCCAACTTTTTTTTTTAAAAAAAACAACTTTTCAAAGCATTTTTTCTAATGCTTTGAAAAGCCTCTGCCAATCAGGCAACTCAGCTGGGATCATCAGAGAGGCATTTTAAAAAATACCTCTCTGCCGATCAAGCAACTCAGCTGGGAGTTGCCAGAGACTTTTCAAAGCATTTTTTTTACCACCTCTTCGGCCAAGAGGTTGCAGAAAAAAAATGCTTTGAAAAGCCTCTGATGATCCCAGCCAAGCCGTGTGATCATCAGAGTCTTTTTAAAAAACTTTTAAAAGCATTTTTTCTTCAGAAGAGGTTACAGAAAAAATGCTTTTAAAAGTAAAAAAGAAAAAGCCTCTGATGATCATACGGCTCAGCTGGGCATAGTGGGGCGGGGGGGCCCCAGGGATTTTTGCTACCGGTTCTCTGAACCACCCACCGCCATCGCTACCGGATCAGGTGATCCGGTCCGAACCAGGAGCATTTCATCCCTGAATTGTTCTGAATTAATAGTAATAATAGTTCCCATCTTTTCTAGATTCTGGAAGACAAAATTATAAAGAGATGAAGGCTTCTTTCATCTCATGATTTTATATAATCTCCCCCTTCCCCAGGCTGCCTGTGTGTTTATTTGCCTATTTGCCACAATATACACTGTATGTTGATATAGACAGCACAACAAAACTAATTTCAGAAATGCTGCAGATCAAGGGAAGCTCCGAAGTAGAATCTGAACTAGAGACACCAATCAGTTCCAAAATACAGTGGTTCCAGAGCCCCCTAGTGGCCACTTGCCAAAGCTTGAATTTCTTGCAAATTATCTATTCTATTCTATACAGCAGGGGTCTCCAACCTTGGCAACTTTAAGCCTAGAGGGCTTCAACTCCCAGAATTCCCTAGCATCTAGCGGCAGAATTCTGGGAGTTGAAGTCCTCCAAGCTTAAAGTTGACAAGGTTGGAGACCCCTGCTATACAGTATCAATACTGCATTCACACATTCTAACCAGCAGTGGGATTCACTTATCTTCCCTACTGGTTTGCAAATGTGAGCGTGCACATGCCTCGTCAATGCGTTCTGTGCATGCGCAGTGGTTGCGCATTACGTCTGAGCGGGTGGGTGGAGCCTCCCGCAGTTGCCGCTACCGGTTCACCTGATAGTATCCGGAGAAAACCGGCAGTATCCCACCACTGATTCTAACCTAGACAAACTAGGGATAATTTTTTTCTTGCATATGGTTTTGCACCAGAAGCCTGGGAAACTGCCCCTTGTCAGTAAACAGGAGTGCTGATTTACTACTAGCTTTTCAAATAAGTAGGAGCTGAGGACTTGGCAGCACAAGCAAACAATAGCTAATTGTCAGCCATCAACACACAAATCAACCAATAGGAAGGCACCACATAAATACGAAGCATAGAATAGCCCAAAACATATACTCTGTAGAGAGAAGTTCCCTGAGGATAGCATGAGTCTGAAATTGTGGAAGACTAAACCTCTGGTCCCAATGACCTACCCAGATTGGATCTTACAACATTGTCCTGGGACATGTATATTTGCTTTCATTTGTGATATTTTTTCTTGCTTTGAGAAAAATGTGCCAGAGTTCCTTGAAAACCAACCGAGTAGTATATGAAATTAATTCTGGCTAGATTTTCCAGAAGGAGATAGAAAGTCTCTACAATCTAACTTGTGTGAAGGACCAGATGCTTTGAATAGAAGCTGGACTGGATTGAGCCAAAACATTACATCATGTACCATCCTCTTCCTCATAGCGGCCAGCTCAGGGTTTTCAGGAAGTTTATAAGCAGAGCTTAAAGACATTCTGTATTGTGGTTGCTTCTGGTTTCATTTCGTCATAAATAAGAAAATACAGTATTGGTTTGTCATGATACTCTCCCCAGAAATGTGCCTAATTCCATTTGACAGGACCTGAGACAATAGGCATCACAATTCCATCAGCAATCATACTGTACTATATATATATAAAATTATAAAAAATTAAAATTCTTCTGCCCTGAATTGATTGTCTCCCAGAAAGGAACCATAAATTTTATTCTGTTGTAGAAAATTAGCACCCACCCTTCTAGAAAAATGACATTTTCTAGAAAATATTAAAAAGGCAGAATATTTCCCCTAAAAGAGAAATAGAAATCTTAAGGGACACAGAAACTCAGCTCCAGCAGATATTTTGGTGCCAGCTTATCTACAAGACAAAAGACCTTCAGCTCCAGGGTGATATGATTAGCTCTCACTCAAGATCCAAACCAGGACAAAGCCATTAAGCCATAATAGGAATTGCCCAAAGTCCCTTCATTACATCACCAGCAAGATTCAACCAAGCCTGGGACTCAAGACAACCTACAAAGTTACCCCTCCATGGGAGTCTGACAACCAATCAGAATTTTTTTCCCCACAGGAACAGGAAACAAGTTCAAAGGCCAAGAGAGGATATAAACCTCTCTCTCTCTCACCCATGTGCTTGATTGCCCAGGACCTCAAACCATGTGGTCCTGTCCACCATTAAACCATTTTTCCAACCCACCTCCATGTTTCCAGTGTCTTTCTTTCCATTTGGAACCGAACCCAGATGGACATTTTTTCCAACACTGTCTACTCTTTCCCAACTGGACAGAATTTTATGAAGTAATATCTTCCCTCCCAACCTCAATTTTTTGTAATGTTTTAATTACAGAAGAGGAATGAATAGAGTAGAGTAGAGTAGAGTAGAGTAGAGTAGAGTAGAGTAGAATAGAATAGAATAGAATAGAATAGAATAGAATAGAATAGAATAGAATAGAATAGAATAGAATAGAATAGAAAAACAGAGTTGGAAGGGACCTTGGAAGTCTTCTAGTCCAACCTCCTGCTCAGGCAGAAAACTCTATACCCGTGATGGCGAACCTATGGCACGGGTGCCACGGGTGGCACACGGAGCCATATCTGTGGGCACGTGAGCGTTGCCCTAGCTCAGTCCAGCACGCATGTGCATGCTGGCCAGCTGGTTTTCGGGCCCTCCTAGCCCACCAGAAGTCGGGAAATGGGCTGTTTCTGGGCTTCCGGCGGGCCTCCAGGGAAGTGGGGAAGGCTGTTTTCAACCCTCCCCAGGCTCCTAGAAAGGCTCTGGGCCCTGGAGAGGACAAAAAATGGGCCTACTGGGCCCACCGTGCCATCGTGTGCCAAAAGCGGGGGGAGAATGGGGGGGTCACACACATGCGTGGGGGGAGGGGGTGCATTGAATTATGAGTGTGGGCATGCGTGCGCACATTTCCCCCTCACTAACCCTGCTTTTGGCACACGACGGCAAAAAGGTTAGCCATCACTGCTCTATACCATTTCGGTTGTCCAATCTCAGTGTTTAAAAAACTTCCAGTTTTAAGATCTCCAACACTGTGATATTTTTGCTTGCCCCTTCTTGCATGTTTTCCAGCTTTATAATATCCTTTTGAGGCCGGTCAGCATCATGAGGCAGTTGCGCCTATAAGCATCATAGGCATCATTCCCAATTTCTCCGACTAAACATTTGTAGAAAGAGTTTCTACAGGAATTTCAGTTCCTTTTGTAACAAACCATAACTTAGACTTCTTCCTTCTTCACAGTTACCCTTTAGTAGGCCTGATTTATTAATTATTTTTAATATTGCATTGTTTAACCGTGGTATGGTGAATAACGTAGCTGAGTTTGAGCAACACAGTAAGGCATCAATCGTCGTATCAGCTAGATTTACATATTCTGCTAAGCCAGAACAAAGTGAATCATTATATTTTTTTATTTATTTTATTTTTATTTTATTTATTTGTCAAGAACATATTTGGTAATATATATTAAATATAAGCATGGATTGGATACATAAAATAGATGCAAATAGAGGAAACATTGGGACAGGGACGGTAGGCACGCCCCTTACAGACCTCTTAGGAATGGGGTGAGGTCAACCGTAGACAGTCTAAGGTTAAAATTTTGGGGGTTTGGGATGAAACCACAGAGTCAGGTAGTGCATTCCAGACATTGACCACTCTGTTGCTGAAGTCGTATTTTCTGCAATCGAGTTTGGAACATTTACCTTGAATTTGTATCTATTATGTGCTCGTGTATTGTTGTGTATTGTAAAAATGCTTTTAAAAGGTAAAAAAAAAAGGCTCTGATGATCACAGCTGTGCTGCGCAATCATCAGAGTCTTTTTTTTTACTTTTAAAGCATTTTTTATAACCTATTCGGCGAATAGGTTGTAAAAAAATGCTTTTAAAAGTAAAAAAAAGGCTCTGAAGATCACGTGCCATAGATGATCAACCCCTCCCCCCATGCTGTTCTACTTACCCCATGCCTCCTTTTGGTGTGCATTGCACACGTGTGCACCTTGCATTTGATGCATGGTGTGCACTGTGCATGCACGTGCGCAGCACACATTTGGCATGCAGCGCACATGCGCAGCCAGCGAACCGTTAGTAAACCAGTTCAGATTTCACCACTGAGTATTAGGTATGTTTATTGGGTGGAGTAATATATACTCACACATACATATATAGCAGGATAAAATTATAATAATTAAAATTATTATGGTTCATCACTTAATCAGCCAGATGTTCAGACTGAATTTGGCCTTTTTATCTACCCATCAAGCCCTTCCCAAGGACCTGGGATAGGCAGATCTTGATGTTTTATGATGTGAGAGGTATCATCACCGGATGTAAGCTGTTCAAAGTAATGCTGCCTTTTGTAATTGACCAATGGTGATTTTGTTGATGGTTTTCAAGAGTGCTCCACTTGTTTTACTATTGCACCCAAGTTGCCATTACTATTGGTACTATCTTTCCTTTCTTTTACTACAATCTACTTCTATTTGCAGTAGGATTCTCATCAGCTTACTTAGCTCTTACAGTAGGAAGATAAATAATAACACAGGAATTAAATTCAATTAATAAATCCAGGAATAATCAGAACATCATACAAGAAGACATCAATAATCAAGAGGGTACTGTTCATAACCATGCTTTGGCCAAGACTCCCTGAAAAGCCATGTTTTCATGGCATTCCTAAAAACTAGCTAGAGGACCATCTGATTTGGAGGGTACACTGGTCCAAAGGAAGAGATTCCAACTGAAAGTTTCATCCTTTTGGTTCCTTAAGATGACAGTCTTGGAGAATGGTCATTCCTCCAGATCTGATTAGAAGGGCAGAAACCATTGAGAGAAGGTGGTCCTGGAGATATCAGTGATTTTGTAGCTTCATTTTTCTTTACAGAATTGTGAGAATTATTTGCAGAATATTCTGGTGACCAAAAGAAGAGGGGGGAAATCCCATGATCGAAAGTGGCTTAAGAGTGGTTGTGGAACTTCCAGTTGTTATGTGTAACAAATGCTTTTTTGAATAGTGATTCCCGTGACAAAAGAGGAAGAAGGTTTGGTACATTATGCCTTAATATTTTTCTTTTCCTAGACCTGGTGGGTGTGAAGACACTTGCTGAAAGTCACTGGCCTTCCCACATCCTCTTGCTTGTTTCTGTGGTAATTAAATATGTCATGCCTGCATAGATCACCAGAAAAGCAAATATGACATTTTAATAAATGTAGAAACTTTGGACCATTATTTGATTTGTAGAGACAAATAAAATATCAATCAAAATTGTGATATTAAGTACAAATACATACAAAGCCAGAATTAAAAAGATAGCAACAGACAATAAATGCTGTCTCTGCAACGAAGCTGAAGAAACAGTAGCAAACTAACACTAGTTAGTTGCTGCAAGAGGATCACACAGACTGACTACAATTAATGAACGACAAGTAGCAACAATGACACATTGGAAGATCTGCAAGAAATACCATTTGTCTGCAAGCAAGAACTGCTGAGACTACAAAATAGACAAAGTAATAGAAAATGAAGATAAGGTGCTCTGGGACTTTAGAATTCAAATAGATAAGCATCTGCCACACCGCATGTCAGAGTTAATAATTGTTGATAAGAAAAGACTGGATAGTAGACATTGCAAATCCTGGAGACAGCAGAATAGAGGAGACAGAGCTGGAGAAAATCATAAAACTTAAAAGACCAGCAAACAGAAATAGAATATGGCAATAGAAAGCAAATATAATTCAACAGTAATAGGACAATCCCAAAACATCTGAAGCACCATTTGAACACCATCAACACCCCAAAAAATCCCCATCAGTCAATTGCAAAAGGCAGCTTTCCTTGGAACAGCTTGCATCCCGCAACTATACTTTTAATATTATTAAAGAGCAACATTTGTCTATCCCAACTCCTTGGGAAGGACTAGATAGGTGGGCAAAAATGCCAAATCCAGTCTAAAGTTTGGGCTGTGCATTTGACAACAACAACAACAATAATAATAATAATACACCACACAATTCCCAGCAATTCTGGTGTCAAGATTGAACCACTTTACTACTTTCAAACATTAATGCTTTTCAACTTGCCAATGAACTGGGGGAAGGGAAGGGGGAAATAGAATGCTGAGAATGTGTGTGTAGACCCTGAGAGCCTGGCAACCATCAAAGTCACCATCAGGGGTGAAATGTAAAATCTGTTACTACTGGTTCTGTGGGCATGGCTTGGGGTGTGTGTGTAATGTGACTGGGTGGGCGTGGCCCACATTTTTTTTAAAAAAACTTTTCAAAGCATTTTTTCTAATGCTATGAAAAGCCTCTCTGCCGATCAGGGAACTCAGCTGGGATCTCAGAGACTTTTCAAAACATTTTTTTTTACCACCTCTTCAGCCAAGAGGTTGCAGAAAAAAATGCTTTGAAAAGCCTCTGATGATCCCAGCTGAACCATGTGATCATCAGAGGCTTTTTTTTTAACTTTTAAAAGCATTTTTTCATCGGAAGAGGTTATAGAAAAAATGCTTTTAAAAGTAAAAAAAAAAAGCCTCTGATAATCATGCAGCTCAGCTGGGCGTGGTGGGGGGGGGGCAGGGTTTTTTGCTACCGGTTCTCTGAACCACCTGCCGCCATCACTACTGGATTGGGCGATCCAGTCCGAACTGGGATCATTTCACCCCTGGGTCACCACTACAGGTGCTTGAGGAAGAGATGGACTGTTCCCATAACAAAAGGACATTTCATAATTGGACAATGTGATCACCCAGAGGTGGGGAGAAAGGGAAGCTATTGTTTAACTAAGCAAGCATTTGCACGGGAAAACCAGAGTTGATTTTGATTCTTCACTCCAAAATGGTGTATCCAATAAAGTTTTACTTGACAACTGGACCATTTAGTTGTTAAAACCATTTAAAAACAAAGAACAATACAAAAACCCAACCACAGCACAAAACAAAAGAACAACAATGGCAAAGGAAACAAATCTAGAGAGGGCAAAAAGGAAGAAAGAGGCATCAATCATTCTTGTCAAAGGCCTGGGTGAAGAGTTTGGTCTTCAGAGCCTTTCAAAACACTGGCAGGTTGGGGGGGGTTATCATGATCTCAGAGGATACATCACTTCAGTGGACAGGCACTATGATAGAGAAAACATGATTCTGGGGTCCTAGCAGTGGTGGGTTGCCCCCGGTTCACACCAGTTCTATAGAACTGGTAGTAAAACTGGCAGGAGGCTCCGCCCACCGCCCTCCGCCCGACATCACCAAAATGCTTCTGCGCATGTGAGCGAAGCGAGTGCACGCGTGCGGCTCCACTGCAAATCGGTAGTAAAGGTAAGTAGAACCCAACCCTGGGTCCTAGTAGGTGACATTTTTTAATCAGTGGATCCCAGAGTGTGCCAATCACATCAGATTGAAACTCCCAATTACTGTGGAATACAGGAAGGTCTTCAAGTAACCAAGATCTATGCCATGTAGGGCTTTATAGGTAGTGATCAGCGCCTTGAATTGCACCTGGAAGCAAACTGGCAATTTGCAGTTTGCAAAGCAGAGATGTTACATGGGCATACTGAAGCAGCCATTACTGCTCACACCGCTGCATTCTGGATCAGTTGTAGTGCATTGCATTGCTCAAACTGTGAGGAGATCAAGGCATGAATGACTGTCTAAAGTGCCTCCTGGTTTAGGAAAGGGCAATGGCTGGTGCACAGATAAACCTGGGTAAAAGTCTTTCTGGCCATAGTTGCCATTTGCTCATCAGTGACTCCAGGAAGATGCCCAAATTATGTTCCAGCTTTGAATGAAGAGGTGCAACCCCATCCAAAGTCAAAGTTGCAGTATTTACAGATCTTGGCAGTCTAAATACTCACAGTCACTAATCATGGTAGGATTGCATTGGAGACAGTTCCTCCCCTTCTAAATTCACACAGTCTCCAGATACTGGGGAAAAACCTCACCAGCTTCATTTGGCTAGCCCAGATGTCACCTTTTGAAGGTAGTCCACCCAAAAGGCATTAGATGAATTAATTTTACTTTATTGTAAGGTTACATTTACAGAATCGTGCAATTCTGAAAGTACATTTCTTCCTTGACACCTTTGCAACCCAAAAAATTAGGAAGAGTCCCTTCTGAGATTTGCCATGCCCCAATTCCTGTTGTGGGCTAAGCTGCCTCTTATCTGACTATTGCCCTGGCTGCGGTCTTTTCCTAAGGTCATTCTCATATCAATTACATCAAAGTCAATTATAATTGGGTATCATAAATTACTTGATATATAATTGGATATTGTGTAATTTGGGTATTCTCAAACTAGGGGATGACCTCATTCAGTGGTTTCATGTAATGCTGAAAAGGAGGGAAAAGTGAATAGAATCCTGGAGCACCCTACAAATTAGGGACCTTGGAGACTATCTCTGCCAACCAAACCAACTGGAGCCAGTTTCAGAGAAACAAGGAGAATTACCACAATGATGCCCCCAATCCCCAACTCATGGAGCTGGCTCAGAATGATACCATGGTCAACAGTATTAAAAGTGATAAAGAGATCAAGGATTACAAGGACAGATGTAAGACTGCCATCCCAGCTCTGCCACAGATTGTCAACCTCCATGACCAAACTTTCAGAATACTAAGTCCTAGCTTGAAACCTGATTGAAATGGATCTAAATAATTTGTTTCCTCCAGAGTTCTTATCAGTTGCAGACTATCTTCTCAACAACCTTCCCCAAAAAGGGAAGGTTGGCCTCTTAAAGAGGGGGCACACCACTGCCTCTTTCAAGATGAGTAATAACACCCTCTCCAACAACAGGCTGATACTACTGCATAGGTCCAACTGTGGATCACCTCCCTGGCTGCTTTCATAATCCAAGAGAGACCCAGATCTACAAACAGGTGGCCAAACTAACAGCACAGAGAAGCCATCAGCTTAAACTCATCCCAGATCACACCACCAGATCTCACCCAACGCA
The DNA here is from genome assembly GCA_012654045.1 of Ptyas mucosa. NCBI lineage: Eukaryota > Metazoa > Chordata > Lepidosauria > Squamata > Colubridae > Ptyas > Ptyas mucosa. The sequence goes on along the minus strand of WNWU01000054.1, from coordinate 3,668,469 downwards.
ACTCAGCCTGCTGTGTCCAGTTAGAGTCAAAGGTAGAGCAAGAGTGACTATATCCATCAGATAGTTTAAGTAACCTTCACAATGGCCCAACAGACATTGTGGGGCCCTTACACTCTACATTCTATTGTAGAGTGACCCAGTAGGAAATGGGTCACTCTAAACAGGGCTGCTGGATGGTTATCAGCAGCAGAGAAATGTTGACATTTCACTTCTCTTATCGCTACATGACTGGTCATAAGTGAAGGACTCCCTGTAGACATAAAGCAAGTGTCAACCATCCCACCTTGGCTTGTTAGGAAATAAAGACTCCTGGTCTATAGTTAGACAAAAGTATACTTTTCTAAAGCCATAGAGATTAAACAGGAAGCAAAGCTGAAATTTTTGCATGCAAAAGGTGAAGTTAACTTGCCCTGGTTCCTGACCAACCTCCCCCAGGTCAGGTCTCAATGTCCAATTTAGGTTGTAATACATTGTTTGGGAAACGGTCCTTGTCTTTGAGCACTCACTGGTTCATCATTCTTTTGGTGTGACCTTGAAACAGCTAGTGCTTCTCTCTCCTGGGATGGGACGGGACGGGACGGGACGGGATGGCTTGGTTACGATTTCTGGTTCTCCCCCTGCATCTCTGCCCCCTCCCCCACTGCTCCCTCCCTCTGTTACAGATGTCTGGCTGTCAGTTTGCGATGTGTGCCTTACCCGCATGAAGCCATGACAGCAAGATTGTCTCCAAAAATTCCTTTATGTTACCCTAGGAAGCTGTTTTAGAAGAGAAATGAGAGTTATACAAAGTTGGTTGACCTATGATGATTTATTGACCTTTAATGAAAGAGTACCTAGATTAAAAGCAAGATAAGAGTTGGAAAAAGTAGGTCATATTTGCCAATGGCTTCCCTATGCACAGTTAGTAGAAAGATTAAAATTGGTTAAGTTTTGAATTTGTTTCTATTTGGAGTCTACTTTTTGCTTGAGAAAGATAAAAAGAAAAAATTTATTTTATTTAAAATGATGATTAGATTTGTTATCATTATAGAAATATTGTATATGTTTATTGTTATTAGACATGTATGTTTATATTTGTGTATGTTTAGTCTAACATTTAGAATAAGAAATTACTTTATTATATAATTTTAGTATTATTTTGATAGTTTAATTTGTATATTTTTATATTAGGTTTTGGTGTTTTGTTTTAATGGAGAATGTTATCTTATTATATATTTGTATCTTTAACGAAGAAAGTCATTCATACTTTTTGTTTTTTTCTCCATTTAAAAAAAATTTATTATCACTTTTAATTTCTATTTTCCCTTGATCTCCCCCTTCCCAACCTCTTTTTTTTTGTTATTTTGTATTTTAGTTCTTTTTGAAACTTAATAAAGTTGGTTTTAAAAAGAGTGTTTCCACGTTTCCCATACAGTTATAATTTTATTAGGCTATCCAATATATCTATATCTATATATCTAATAAGCTCAATTCTTCAGAATTATTTAAGTAAAATTATTAATTAAAAAAAGTGGTAATGGAGAAGGAAAATGGATGGTATTGGAAACGGTGATTTGCCTTTGGCTGCTATTGTAATATAAAACATCTGAGGATGTAAATGAAACAGATGCACAACTTCCCCAATACAAACACTTGATGGATATAATTTGATTACACGTATAGTGCTTACTGGTGTTTGTTTCACATGTATATTAGATTTGTGCTGCTGCCACACACAGAAGAAGAGATATATATCTTGGGGCAAAATGAACTCTTAACAGTACAGGAGGAAAGATTACCTCCTCTCCACACAATGGAGATGGTGCTTTTCTTGATTGAATTTGTGATAGAAAGTTAAAAGAAAGACTTGCATTATTTGATATAATCATTGGTACTTTCCTAGCCCTAGGTTCTCAGAAACTGAGCCTTTTAAAGAGAAGGGAAGGGAGTTTTAGGAATTGCCCACTAAAAGAGTTTTACTGACAAACCTGGATGTAGGTCATGGTTTGCAAAAAATCATATGCACTGAGCTGTAAGCGGCCGTGGTGGCAGCCACAAACCATTTGAGCTTTGGGGATATCTGAGTAACAACTGGCTTGAAGGCCTTCCGTGCTGCTGGGTTATTTCCACCCATCCTCAAGTTGGCCCCAAATTGCACCAGCATGACATTTGTGGCTCTAATTGCCTTCCCTGCATTGCCTCTATGGCACTCTATTCCACTCCACTGCATAACTTCTCAGGATGTAAAAAGAGATGGCGGGAGATTTGGAAATCCCCCAATCGTTTAATGGTCAGAGTAAGAAACTTAGAAAAGACTTTGTCCCTTATGGATCAAGCAGTTAAAAGTGGTGGTGGGATGTTTGTACTTTCAGACTTGCAAGGTTTTGTTAATATAACCTTACAACATCTACGTATTACTGCTTCCTGTCTGGTCTACTTGGGAAAGCTGATACCAATTTTGCAGACTTGATAGTATAAATCTCTCACCATCTCTTTTACAGCCCGAGAAGTGGGGGGTAGGGGAGGGTTTCCTTCTGAGATTCTTTATTCATTATGTAACTGCAGGCTATGCCTTCTCTCCCTGTAATCAGATCTTATCTGATCATTCCCCAGGCAGAATCTTTCTCTCCCCTCCCCAGGTCTCCCACAGTCCTTTCCAACTCTATTACTGTAACTGTAACAAACCATTACAGGCAGAGGGTGCAGTCTGAAATGAGGTTATTTTCCCACTCAACTCCTCCTAATTACTAGCCTGTTTCTGGCATAAATCAGTGAAAGGCAACAGCTTTTAAAGCCTCAATGGATGGCGTCCACTTAAGGATGGAAATAGAAGTAATAACTCTGACACAGATATACCTGTTTCACTCTGAGATTTTTGCATTGTGGTTAAGTGCAAACGGGGAAAAGCTCAAAGCCAAAGAGAGAGTGATTTTCATGTACTTGAAAGCACTCTGTGTATTTTCAGTGATTCTTCAGGTTTCACTCATCTTCGTGAACAATCAGTGTAAGAACTATTGAATGCTGCTGGAGGAGTAAACTCTAGGTTCAATCCGAAGCCGCAGGTTAATGTCCTGGAATTTAATTTGTTCCTCTCACAAGGGCCTGTATTCAGTAAATGAAGCTCATTGGGGGTGGCTTTCTACCACACTAGACAATGCTGCTGAAACTGAGCACATAGTTTTGGTTCAGGTTACAGAAATGTTGCCGTTTTCCATCTACCACCCTTCTCTTCAATACACTCCAGCCAGCCAAGCATTGCAGGCCACAGGAAATCCTTTCTGTAATGCTATCGAGCCCCTGTGGTGCGGTTTGACTAAAGGAAGCAAGTGTGAGGCACAGCAGAAGCCATGTGAACCTATATAATAATGTTGCAAACATCTATTGCCACCACTTTCCTATTTATCTCCAAATGAACCCAATTATTATTTGTTCATCCATGGTTATCCAGACGCCTTTCTCCCACTATACATAATAATAAGAGTTATATTTTCTCAGTTTTACTTTAATTCCCTAGCATTAAAAAAGTAGCATATTCCACTGAGGCAGACAGCCTGCGATCTCCAGGGGAATTGCTGCACCAGGAGATAAATTTTTTGATAAAGATACTTTTTTTAAAAAAATTTGATTTATATGCCGCCCTTCTCCGGAGACTCAGGGCGGCTTACAATGCGCTAAGCAATAGCCTTCATACTTTTTGTATATTTATACAAAGTCAGCTTATTGCCCCCACAAACTGGGTCCTCATTTTACCTACCTTAGAAAGGATGGAAGGCTGAGTCAATCTTGAGCCTTGGTGAGATTCGAACCTGCAATAATTGCAGGCAGCTGGTGTTAATAACAGGGTGCTTTAGACCACTGTACTATCCAAGGCTCTTACTACAATAGAAATTAAAGAGTTACTGAAAAGTCAAGGAATCTAGTGTCAGGGAGTTTTTCAGAGATGTGAAAATGGTTCTAAGAGAGGCACATGTATGCATGTGTATCTTTTGACCAGAGTTGGCAAATAATTTATGAAATAAGAGAAAATGAGGCCTAACTGGCTTATGCCATCTCAACATCTTTTGCCATCCCTGCTTCTTCAATTGAACTTTGCTCAGCACTGCATGACCACACCATCTAGATAGCTTTTGCAAAAGCATATTTGTTTATTTTAGAGATACAAAACCAGCCTTTCAATTCCAAAACAAAAAAATAAGGCTATTTATTATACAGATGAAAAGCCTATAGTATCAAATCATAGCAATATTGCAATAAAACACAAAAGAACAGGAAGTAACCGAATATCAGTCAACCAACTATAGCAGCAGGATGCCAAGCTTAACTCTACAAAAAGCCTGGAAGATAAGAGGCCTCAACCAATCTTTCAAAAGTGAAAACTAGGGAGCCAACAAAACTTTCCAGGGCTTGGTCCTACTAGTGAGATTATCCCAAAATGTCTGCAGAGAATGTTTTTTTTTAAAAAAGATTATGATGCAACTGCATGATCAAAATCTTACCCCATTTTTACATGCTACACAGATAAAAATGGACTTCATTCGGCTGTTGACATTTTGGATCTTTCTTCTGCTGCCTCACAGACACTCCTGCCAGCTAACCTATGTCCTGCAAGGCCAAGAGGCAATGAGGAAAGCCTCCATCTAAACTGATGAAAGCTTTAAAGGTAATACAAGAACTTTGTTGGGAAATAATCTGGAAACCAGTGTAACTTAAACAAGGTGCAATATGGCGTGGACACATCCCTGGCTCCCATATTCTATCATAGCTCTAGTTTTCAAGTCCTATTTCAGAGCAGTCCCACAAACAATATATTTTGACACATTAATCTTTGGAATTTTATTTTATCACACACATACAGTAGCTGTTCCATTAAAATTGCTCAGTGCCCTTCTTTGGGAGCCTGATTTACGCCAATGTATAATTATCCCATTCAATACAGGATTGGAAATTAATCAATTTCCTTCTTATTTAATAAAAGGCTGAATGATTTCTTTCAGCACTAGAGCAGAGGTCATTTTGGTTAGAGAAGTTTTACTGTTAATCATTTTTTCAGTATTAAGGTAGCCATCCACATATATTTCAAAAAGTATCACACCTCTTCTGCTCTCAATAATATTTGAATGCTTCTGTTTTCCTCTTCTATAATCTTCTTTTGCTTCTATAATCTTCTATGCTTCTATAATCCTCTTTTCCTTAAGGGATATAAATGTAATCAAATCTGATTGGTCACATGGTTTGGCAGGATTTGCCCTGTTTAGTACATAATTCCTGATTGGGTAGCATGAGCCAGTGACTAATCCAGGAAATGCTGCCCTATTTGGGCATTACAGTAGTAGCACGATCATGTGGTCCAATATCATTATATGGATATTCCTATGTTAATGCAGCAACTGTGCAGAAGGAAAAACAGCTAGGCACTCATAGAAGATATATAACCCCTTCAAAAGTCCTTTAGTAGGAGATGAAGGAGAAGCATCAGAGAATAAATAAGGCCTAAAGGCTGATAGTGGCAATGTCTATCCAAGTACTAAATGGCTTCCTGGGCTCCGACCGAAGCCAATAATAAAGGAATGGCTTTATTCCTAACTACAGGACCCATGTCATAGTCAGAAAGCTGCCCAATCATTCAAGCTTAGCTTACATTTGACATTTCACTGCAATGATAAGCAACAGTCCACCAAACAGGAAGCTCCTTGGCTCAACAATGCTGTGTCAGTGTAGCTATAAAATGGCATTTTGGAATGTGCTGGGTAGACTGTTCAAGATGAAGTAACTCATGAGTAAACCTCCAAAATCTTGATCCTAAATTTAGAGGCCTCTCTCCACTGCTGAGTTGAAGTGCTGCCCACCCATCTAAGTTCACCCAGGCAGAACTTGTCTCTGCGCAGAGTCCATCCCTGTCCTGCCTCTATTACTTTTGTTTCCACTCACACGTAGTTCCCTGACTTCACTCCAAGGGTGACAAAATCTCAAGGCTGCCCTCTGGAAGGGTCAAGATAAGAGAGGAAAATATCATTCCGAGGCTTTCTCAGTGCTGGACTGCTGAGAACAAGACAAAGGCAACTTCATGGGAACAAGGCAGAACATAGAGACTGTCAGGGCAAGTTTATACTGTAGGTGGGTGCAAGTGGGGAAAGGATCCTGTATATACAGCAGCTTTTCAGAGACCATAAGGTGATACATTCTCATCTCATTTTCTTTGTCCACCATGACTCCTTATCGCACTGACTTTGCAGGATTTGACAGCATTTCAAATAATAATGTATAAAAAATAGAGTTACCCCCACCCCCTAAAAGAAGTGCACCTATTACCTAAAACAGGCATACACTTGGGATGCCAGTCATGGGTGACTAATTGACAGCTCAATCAAAGAAATGTCAGCTAGTTCTTTGAAGAAATAGAAGAAGTTCACCTATGTCCTCCCTCCCACACCTCCCACACCAAATATTTTCTCACCCTTTTTTATTTTGGTCATGGGCAACCAACAGTTTATCAAACAACTTTTTCTTCTAAAAATGAGCAGACCTCTTGCCCTTCCTTCAATATATTTGAAAAACATCTGAAGCAACATTGAGAGATGACTCCACTACAGTACAAGGAAGGGGCCCTCCTCATTGCTCAACTAAAATCAAGTCTGTGTGCAACCTTAAAGCCTTTAGATCATGAAGGTGCCGAATTGTGATACTGAGTCATCCTTGTACAACAACAGCTCCTTGTTTGTTACTTTGATGAACACTTCTTCCTCCTCTTCTAGATACACCATCCCAGCAAGGAAGCTATTGCCGTGCCACTGTTCACTGTCCTTAGAGTTGCAATAGGTAATGTAGTTGGTCAGAAGTAATAGCTCCTTAGGATACCGAGATGTCCTTTTGTAAATGCTGTGGGTGAAAAGGGAATTTCTCTGGTGTTTGGTTAGACAGCTTGAATATGCCAGGCTGAGCTTGGAATAGACATAGTAGTAGCCAGACTTGTTGCAAATCAGTGAACCAGCTTTGTAGTCCATGTCATGCAGAAAGGCAAACCCGTTCTGATGTTCCCACTGCAGGACTCCATCTATAATTGCAGTGTCGGGGGGTTCTGGAAAACACAACCAGCCTTGTTTCATAGATGGGTGGAGAGGTAAGCAAACAATTTTCATAGAATCTTCACTAATAGACCAGCAATGAAAACTAATTTTAACAATCTGGCTTCAAAACACACACATAGAGAACACTGAACATTGGAGAATCATTGCCTCAAATTAAGCTGAAACTTGATTTTGGGAAGGGAAAGGGCAGTGAACTCTGAGCTTTACCTCCCTCACCCCCACAGCCAGGTTCATTTCAACATAATATCCTCATATATAGATGCTGTTTTGCTGTAGGTATGAGACACCCACCCTCAGCTCTGGTGCTCACTGGGTGATTTTAGTAGATAATTCCTCTCTCATTCTTAGTATACCCTAATCACAAGAAATAAATTGAAGGAGGGAGTACCACCTTACTCTTCTGGAAGGAAAGTGGAACAGAAATCTAACAGAGAAATAAATGACAACCAGAATGCCTGAGTTAGCTTTGCAGGTGTCTAAAGCAGTGTTCCTCAATCTCAGCAATTTTAAGATGTGTGGATTTCGACTCCCAGAATCTCCCAGTCAGGTCTCAAGGATTCTGTCTTATTCACAAGCAGCTTCCATGCATTTAAAAGCTGAATAGAAATATAGCTTCATAAGATTTCCTACCTAGTGTCAGATGAGCAGATGGTCTTTTGAGAGGAAGCTTGGGTGGAGCTGCTAAAAGGAATAAGATGAAACTGATTGTTATCAAAACAGGTACCAGCTTGAGAAGGCTCTATACAAACTCAATGTAAGCTAATGAAGGCATATTTCAAACACTGCAAATGATAGAATGCAATTATATATTGAAAAATAAAATACACTAATTATATGCACTAAAACTATCACTAACATAAAACTCCCTTTCATGACCCTATAGTCCCTATTCGGGTAGAGTCTGGGTGACTGGATGGAGCTGAGTATTTACTGGCTGGATGCCCTTCCTGACACCTATGTGGAGTTTGCAGCAGATATTTTTTCTGTGTGCCCTAGGAGAGAAACATCTGCTACTACCTAGGATTGAACTTTAAACTTTCTGAGTGGGAGGCAAGTGTCTTCACAACTAGGATCATCTTTAATTGTCCTATAATTTAGGAGCAAGAGATGATGTTCTCTTCCTGCATTTGCTAACTAGACTTTGAAGAGTAAGAGCATCTATGGACCTGGTACCAAGACAGGTGCAGAAAGGAAAATGTAGTCATTCAGATAATCAGGTCCTGCTGAATCAATGTCAGGGTCTTAAATTGTGCATGGCAAAGAATGGCAATGTAGGTATATTCCTCCCAGAACTGATGGGAATTAAAGAAGAGCATCATGTTTCTCTTTCCTATTCAGTTGGGCCAACCAAGGTAACTGTTAAGTAATTTTTGAGAAAATTGCATGACCTAGCTAGACAAATTGTGTTTATTGATGTTTCAGTTGCTCATTCCGTCTTTACTGGTCTGGTTGTGTTCAGAAGTTTTGAGATTACAACTCCCAGAATTCCAATAGTTATGCTATTTGAATGTCATATTTCATTGGGGAGATCTGGTGGGAAAAACAATTCTCGAATAATAATTCTTGTGGTTGGTTTGGTAATAGACATTTCTTGTTTTTATTCTTTCCACTGCTGTTTCTATCAAGATGTATACTGTATATCTTTTTTATAGATCCTTCACACTCCTACAGTGTTTCACCCACAGCATTTCTCCATGCTTATAATAGGTTACTATGAATTGTTCCACTAATGCATTATACATTATTCCCTTAAAGTGTGGAAAAATTGACACAGTATGTAACCAGAAGTATAACTGAGAGGGTGGGTAATGGAAGGTGTCAGTTTAAAGACTTGATTTGATTTTTTTTTTTACTCACCCAAGGAAATATAGAGTTGTTATTGTATTGAGTCTTATCATGTAGTAATAAGACTAAGATTAAGATTTGACTCTAGTTCCCTAATCGAGTGATTTTTTTCTTCTTCTTGGGGATTCTCAGTCATCCAGGTCGTGGTTTCCCCAAATGTGCTGTTTCCAAAAGCCAACTGGGTTTTCTTAGTTTTATTTTTTCTTTTGAAAGCTTTTTATTAGAAAGCTTATTTTAAAGCTTATTATTCTGATAATAACGAACTGAAGAAGCTTCTTGGTTGAGAAGCAAAATGTTTTCAAAGAGGGTGGGGTGGACTCAAGACAGTCCAGTTGCTTTTTGGAAAAAGCACCTTTGGTACAGTTTTCTTCCTAGTGTTTTCCCGCAAGTGCAGTATGCTTTTTTAAAAATCATCTGAGTGCTGATCCATTGTTTGTGACAGGATTTGACCAACCAGCTTGTTGCCAAGCCTAGCATCATGGGCAGAGAGAAAGGAATTGACTTAAGGCAGTGGTTCTCAACTTTTTTTTTTTTAATTTGATTTATATGCCCCCCTTCTCCGGAGACTCAGGGCGGCTTACAATGCGCTAAGCAATAGCCTTCATACTTTTGTATATTTATACAAAGTCAGCTTATTGCCCCCACAAACTGGGTCCTCAATTTACCTACCTTAGAAAGGATGGAAGGCTGAGTCAACCTTGAGCCTGGTGAGATTCGAACCTGCAATAATTGCAGGCAGCTGGTGTTAATAACAGGGTGCTTTAGACCACTGTACTACCAAGGCTCTTTTTGCTTCCTAATGCCGCGACCCTTTAATACAGTTCCTCATGTTGTGGTGACCTCCAACCATAAAATTATTCCTAAAACCATTGAAAATATGTGTTTTCCAATGGTCTTAGGTGACCCCTGTGAAAGGGTCATTCGACCCCCAAAGGAGACACGACCCACAGGTTGAGAACCACTGACTTAAGGTCACCCACCTGGCTTGCATGATAAAGTGAGATTAGAACTCACAGTCTCCTGGTTTCTAGCCTGGTGCCTTAATCACTAAACCAAACTGGCTCTCAATTAACCTAATAATGTGAACTATAGCTCACAAAAGTTTATGCCAGAATAACACTGGTTGTTTTTAAAGTACCACAAAACTCTTTATTGTTCTCTGTGTTTTGCCACTAGGTGCTCTAGCAAAAGGGCTAAAAAAGGGCCATTAAAGGGGCATTCATCAGTAATCTGCCAGCCCTCAACAAACCTGACTCTAAGCAGTTTTAAGCACATCTTATATAGACTGGAACATTTTGCCATCTTGCAAATTATTCAGTCTGGACTGCAGGCTTCCACTCTCAGTCACTATTTCCCTCATTCCTGTGCCCTCCCACCATCTTATTCCAGGAAAGCAATTGCCAATAACTTTTCTTCTTGTAAGTAGTGGTCTTGGGACATTTTATCTATCTATCTATCTATCTATCTATCTATCTATCTATCTATCTATCTATCTACCATGTTTCCACATACAGAGCCTGTAGTACAGTGGTTTAAAGCACCCTGTTATTAACATCTATTAACATCTGCTGCTTGCAATTACTGCAAGTTCGAATCCCACCAGGCTCAAGGTTGACTCAGCCTTCCATCCTTTCTAAGGTGGGTAAAATGAGGACCCAGATTGTGGGGGCAATAAGCTGACTTTGTATAAATATACAAAAGTATGAAGGCTATTGCTTAACGCACTGTAAGCCGCCCTGAGTCTCCGGAGAAGGGCGGCATATAAATCAAATAAAAATAAAAATAAAAATAAAATAAAATTTCCCCAAAAATAAGACATCCCCTGATAATAAGCCCAATCGGGCTTTTGAGCGCATGCACTAAAATAAGCCTCCCCCTGAAAATATGCTGTCCCCGAAAATATTTAAACTCAGAGCTAGAAATCAGGTAAGACAGCAAGAGGAGCCCCATCTTGCTCCACGTGCCCCAAAATAATAAGACCTCCCCGAAAATAAGGCCAAGTGCTTATTTTGGGGTTAATAAAATATAAGATAGGATCTTATTTTTGGGAAAACACAGAATCTATCTATCTATCTATCTATCTATCTATCTATCTATCTATCTATCATCTATTTATCTATAAACAGGTGATAAAGTCCTCCATTTTTTGCCTTTCAGAAATAATTGCCTGTCTGTTCTGATGATAGAGCAACTGGGCAATGCTAAGAAATCCAAATCATTTCAAGTTTCCTTCAGCTCAGAGAAATGCTTTGGAATAAAGAGATGAAATGTGGTCATTTTTACTATATTACAGGAGCAATACCCACCACAATCAGTGAACTATTCAAAAATTAAGAAATGGTGACTTTAAAAAATAATATTCCTGAATGTCTTCTTTAAAAAAAAAGATTGGATGGAGGATCTTTGGCTACTAATAGATCTAATAGTGATGGTAAACCTATGATATATATGTCAAAGGTGACATGGCACAACACATCTGCGTTCATAACATTCAACAACAACTATTCTCAAAAGCATGACCCATTTTCATGCACTGTTTGGAGGTCATGAAGGATGTGAAAGAATGTTTTTTGTAGTTTTCAGAGGCTGCAGGAGAACATTCTGTGAAGTTGCTTAAGAATAAAGGCTTCAGGTGACCCAGAGCAGCCTCGAGTAGGCTGCAGAAGGATGCCTACAGGTAAGCAGCATGCACTATTAGATCCCAGGGAACACTAGATTGTGAGAGCAATCAATTATGCCATTCTTCAAGGTTTATATGCCTTGAGAAAGGTTACTAGGTGTCCTTTTTGAATGGTAGTGGTGGCACTAGGGCTGAAGTTGAGGCCCAAGGCCTCAGCCTCAGCCTCAGCCTCAGTTCTGCCACCTAGTGTTGTTGTTCAGAGCCTAGGTCTATGAGGAAGGGAGATCAAGAATTGTTTCTCTTTTGTTTGGAGAGGGATTGACAAGCCAGCAGTGTCAAATTAGGTTTTTTCCTACATTTTTGACATGCTGAATCCAAATGGTTTGCCAGCTGTTGGAAAATGAATCTGGGAAATGTTAATCTGTTAAGCCTTAACAGTGAAGAGAACTATGCCCGAGTGTTTCTTTTGTATAGTCAAAACACACTGATTGAGGACTGAATTGCTTTCCTCTTTCCTATATTTCATTGCAAATCAATACTATTCACTATTGCCTTTGGAGATTCTCAGTCATCCAGGTCATGGTTGTCCCAAAAGTGCCCCCCACCCCCCAAAGGCAACTGGACTTTTGGAAAGAGCTAAAGAAGCTTCTTGGATGAGAAGCGAGACATCCAGTTGCCCTTTGGAAAAAAGCACTTTTGGGGCTATTCACTATTGGAAAGAAAAGGGAAAACAGTAAGGAGTAACTGTGAGTATGTATATACATATTTGCATACCCATTGTGTGGGGAAGAATGGACTAAAAGGGGACCCTTCATCATCAGTAAACTTCCCACCCTGCAAAGAGGGAAGGAATAGCATGTAAACTGACTGAATCTGCAGCATAGAAATTGTCACTTAGTATTGGAAGGATTGATTGTGTGCCAACAAGTTGGTGTTGAATTTTAGTGGCCACAGACAGATTTGCTCCTTCCCTAACCTGGTCCTTTGCTTTATGGATTTGTGGGAATGGAACTTTCCGTAGTACCCATATTATACTATCTGTGAAATCTGTTTTAATTCTACTTCCCACTCATTGCTGAAAAATAATGACTCCGAGGCACTTAAAGGGTATCATATGGAATCAAGTCTAGGTGAATACTGAAACAAAAGAGAAGAGAAACTTACCTTGTATAATTTTTTCAGCAGTCGCATTAGCTGTTCCCTAAAAAAAAAAAAATCAGTAGATAATTGTTAATAAACCAAGTGGAAAAAGCACTAGAAATTCACTACCCAACAGCTCTCCTTTTGCTACACATACATGTCTCTTCTCCACAAAACTTTCCTATTTATTTAACACATTTCTTTGGAATACTAATTTCCACCAAAAGAAAGAGAATCAAAGTTCAAAACCGAATTCTGAACAAAAGTCTGGATTCCATATGTTGCTCCCTTCTATTTCTCCAATAGGAACATAAGGAATCTTTGAAAAAAAACCAACCAATACAATAACAGGCAGCTGTGGCAACCACAACAGAGGTCAAATTAAGGTGAATTCACCATCTGTGCACCTATCCACAAAGTTTGGTCCTGCATTCACTTTATATATGCACAGAGATCACGCATGGGATGAATTGGTCAAGATATCCTTACAGGATTCTTTAACATTCAGTCATTCTTCACTTTGATGAGTTGAATTATCATTTAGAGTATCCTGTGTTGAAACTTCTTAAGAAAGGATGGCTGGTGCCTGAAAACATTCTGCAAATGCCTCAGCAAGGGAAATTGGTGAAGGCAAAAAAAGGGGGGAAAAAAGTTTTTTTTTTTTAGAACTGCCTACCCCCCCCCCCCCCCCCCCCCCATCTAGTTGCATTTGCAAGAGCAGAAAGTCAGCCTGAACGGAAGCCAGCAAAAACAGAGGAAGAGAACTCTCCTTTTTGCATGAAAACCTGTGCTACCATGGTTCTATTAGAAATGTGATAAGAACAGAAACCTCCTAATGCTGTATATCCTGATCTCGTGCTCAGCCTACATTTGCAAGGAAATAAATCTTAAATCACAGAAAGTCATGAATAATAATAATTAATAAGAATTGTTATAATTAGTTTAGGTATGCATTTATATTATTATGTTATTATTATTGTTTTTATTATATTGTATCAGGACAATCAGGGATTAGCTGTAAAAAAAGAAAGTTGTCTTCTCATTGGAAATTACATATAATCCCGTCTATAGAATAATAGCAAATTAAGTTGTGGGAGATGTAAAAAAGGACATATGTGAAAAACAAATCTAATATAGAATTCAATTCAGCATGGAAACCATTCCTAGGTTATATGGCTTGCAACACATCTGAAGTTTGAATCTCTGTCAACATAAGGTCTTAACCCCAAACCAGAATAAAAGAATACCTCCCCACCCCTATTTTTGCATTTTAATAATCTAAAAGTGTGCAAAAAAAATAAAATAAGAGAGGATTCTAGGATAAGAAGCCAACTGCATATTAGCGCTACAGTGGCTGGGCTCACAATTCAGGCTAATTCACAATCAATCATGATTTATGAGTATAAACCCTTAGTGGGTTTGGTTCACACATTTTGTTTAGCTATCTGCAATGATTTAGAAAGCATGCAATGGCTCATTTGTAGAACATGCTACCAAAATCAGGCAAGCTATTGATATGGCTTGGAGGAATATATGAAGACCAGCCTCTGTCATTTTTTCCTTAAGAAAAAAGGGAAAATAGTTGTAAAATATAGAAAGATTCCAAATAGGAGATACTCTGCTGACTTATCTGTAAAATTCTCAGAAAGAGGCAAGGTTACTGTTTAATTGCCCTTTGTATTTCCATCTCATACAAGGTACATTAAAAGAGACTAAAAATAGCAGTGCCATATACTAATTATTGGTCTCGTGCTTAAAGGTAAAGGTTCCCCTCGCACATGTGTGCTAGTCGTTCCTGGCTCTAGGGGGCGGTGCTCATCTCCGTTTCAAAGCCGAAGAGCCAGCGCTGTCCAAAGACATCTCTGTGGTCATGTGGCCGGCATGACTAAATGCCAAAGATGCACGGAACGCTGTTATCTTCCCACCAAAGGCGGTCACTATTTTTCTACATGCATTTTTATGTGCTTTCGAACTGCTAGGTTGGCAGAAGCTGGGACAAGTAACGGGAGCTCACATCATTATGCAGCACTAGGGATCTCATGCTTAGATCAGATTAATTGAATAGCTTTTAAAAGCTCCATTGTTTTCAATGACCTTTGAAATCTAGATCCTGCTGTTCAATTGACTTGCTGGAAGTACCCTTCTCTCTCTCTCCCACCAATAATTTTTGCATTTTGAAAGCTACTTTGACCATTGTCAGTAAACCCTCTGAATATATCATACCTAAGAAATTACTATTATCTTTTCTTCAACATACCACACATATCCTTGCACACATACAAGAGCACACACCTAGTATGTGGAGCCAACCACACTAAGAAACCACACTAAGAAACGATAGCAAAGCTGTCCTGGTTTCAACTGTAGAGAAACCAAATACTACTACACCGAGGACACATGGTCCAGCATATTCATTGACTAGGTTCCTCCTCCAACTCCCTGGCCTCTTCTTCCTGTCCCACTAGAATCTCATTCTCACCACGCTTTATCACTCTCTATGACCTGTTCCATTGCTGTGTCCAGTTCCTTGCGAAAGGAAATCAGGAGATAGGCTTGGATGATTAAGCCGCTCAGCATCAGCAGCACCAGGAATCCCAAGAACAGCTGACCAGCTTGCCATTTCTTCGGACTCCTCCGTCTGGGTGGCACAAAGGGAACATCCCTTAGTGTTGGATCCACAACAAAAACAGAGGGGTACCCTGCAGCCGCTTCCATCATGTATCCTTCAGGGGAAGTGTGGAAGGAACTGCAGAACCCAGAGGCGTGCTGCTTATCTGCAGACTGAGTCTTGTACATGAGAGAGAGAGAGAAAGCATGCAACGCCCACAACCCCTGGGGAGGAAACCACAAGGTTACTCAACTGTCCTTTATACATACATTGGCCATGTTTGACTTGGTGGGCTGGGACTTCCTTGAGGGAAACTACTTTTCTTGTCTTTTCCTGGGTGGGTACATCAGGTTTTTGGTTTGAACACTGACATTTTGCACTTCCCACCTATTGCCATGAAGGGAAAGATGTGTGTAACTGGGAGTAGGGCTGTCCTTCCTCTGTTCAGGATTGCTGTCTGCTCCCAACTCATGACCAGTGAAAACTGAACCCAAAGTCCACGAAAAGAGAAGCCCTTGGACTACAGGTAGGTGGAAAGAAGTGTTGGGGTGAGCATCTTACTCACTATGTAAGAAAAATGTGATTAGCTAGACAATAGATAACCCTCTCTTTTTAAAGTCCATAAACCAATAGATTTTTTAAAATGTATTTTTGTGATAGAGGTGAATGCTTTGGTGAGAACTCTGAATGAAAAGGACAGCAAATGAAACACCACAAGCAAGCATTGCTTCTTGAAAATATTTCTCTCCTTATCATGCCAATGGGTAGGGTGTATTTAAATCCAACACGTAGATAATTTAGTAGAAAAGACAAGCCTTTGTTCTTGCCAGCCTTTGGCACTCTTCAGAATTATTGGAAATACAACCCCCAGAATTCCCTAGCAAAATGGGTTACACTGTGGGCAGGAATCAACAATATGGCGCTTCCCTCCCTTCTTTGTATGTAACTTCCATACATGAGTGACATCTTCAAAGGAATCCATCAGACTATTGCATTCCAGGAAGTCCTGGGTGGTAATATACACTTCCTCTTTTCAGCTAAAACTAAACTGATTGCTCTGATGGAATAATGCTCCTTAGTCCCTTTGAATAGGTCAACTTCTATTGGTATGACTGAAAGTTTCACATGACTGTGATCCTCTTTTCTCCGATGAACTGTCCCTGATCTCTCCCTGGGGACACAATTGATGAGTCCCCACCCACTGAATAATATCTGCTGACAGTGTTAAATGCAGTCACAAGCAAATCCAAGCATAGTCTGTGTTTGTAGGCTTGACAACACAGAACAATACATCTGGGATCCACTTTCCTTCTTTCTTCAGTCTTCTTTCCCTCTGACCTTCCTCCCATGAGAAATCATTTCCCCCAATTGCTCTCAGAGGCAAATATATAAAAGAATAGTTCCCTTTGTTGGTTTGTGTCATGAAAATAGGAAGGCTGCAGATCTTATAGATCCTCTCTCTTTCTTCAGCTGCTGATGCAATGGCAAATGCTGGATTTTCCAATATTATATCAGTCTTAGTTTCATTAATTTAGGGAAGAGAAATGGACTTGGGGAAGCTTTCACCAAGTCAGTGTCATCCATAGGCCTTGGGTTTATGAATCCAAATTTTGACATATATAGATGGGCCTAGGTTGTGGAAGGTTGCCCAGCGAAGGACTTCCAAATGAGATGCATATTGAAAGCAAGGCAGCTTGTTCATCAAACTCATATTGGGATTGGCCTTGAATAGCTTTGGTCTGCTGCCTCATGAGTGGCTGGGGTACAAGGAGGGAGGCAATCGCTTGAGTAAGTGGCATAGCTTGGTGCTGAACAAAAGAGGAAGTTCACATAATGATTTGAAATAATCACTCTTTGGAGTCCACAGCTGGACAAATTTGTTTTCATCATCACCTGCTTGAACTGAACTTTTAAGTAATTTTTCCCTGATGGAAATATTAATTTTATTTTGTCTTTCAGAGAGTTAGCATGTTCATGCTGAAGTGCTGTCCCCCAGTGTAAATTGTGCTGTCCCCACTGCCTCCCTTTTCTTCAAATCTACCATTGTATTAAATGTCTCCATAAATGAATCCACATTAGGATGATCAAAATATAGCTTCCACCACCACCTGCACACCGATTAATCCCTTCCCCAAGGCCTCCATTTCATTTTTATGCAACCCATCATTGCCTTTCCATCTCAATATCTGATTATTCTCGTGGGCCTCATTTGTATATTATTGACTATGAAATGGCCAAGCATTGATAGAAGATGATTCCCCCCACAAAGGATTTTTGTTGGAAGGGGATTGGAGGGGAGGGGAAAAGAGGAGCACAGACTATTTCTTCCTAGCTAGAACATTTTAAATATAGCACTTCCTCACATAGTTCTCTTGGTTAATCATCTGTGGCTCTCAGCAAACTATTCAGGCTTGTGCAGTTAAAACATGATTCATACTTGTAATCATACGTGAGGACTGGAACAATGAGGACGTAGCTGGTCTGTGTGGGGGCAGCAGTCCAGACCACATGATCGGAATATTATGCTATATTTAAGGGTAGTGTGGAGGAGGGACACAGACATCTGTTAAAAAACCTGCATGCAAGCTTCTATCTAATTACACCAAAAGAACATAATTTTCTGGCTCAAAGAAGAACAGAAATTTGACTGGCCAGCACTTGCCATTTACTTAATCTGTATTAGATGATATTACAGTTTAAGCCAATTGTATTAATCCTACTAAACAAGATCTTATGTCTGTTCCAAAGTGACGATCTTGTCTCCCGGATAAGCGTCACACTTTTTTAGAATAGTAATGTTATTAAAAATTGTAATTACGTAAGTAAAAAGTAATACAAGCTAAAAAAATATAAAACAGAAAGAAAGGGGCAGAAAAGAAAAATAGAAAAGAAAAAAGTAAGAATATAGTATAGAAAAAGAAAAGAATCAAAGAAGTGATTTCCGACCTGCATCACAACAAGTATAAAAAATTTAGTAACTTAACACCTCCTCTTAAAATATGACAGTTGAGCACTTCTTCCACATTCCCTCTCTTATTTATAAACAAAAACATTGCCACTTCAATCCTCGTATTGGTAAAAATCCATTAAGCATTACAAAAATAACAACATATCTACTGTATATACTCGCGTATAAGCTGAGTTTTTCAGCCCGTTTTTCAGGCTGAAAAACGCCCCCTAGGCTTATACGCGGGTCACGAAAAAAAATCACTTTTTCCCTGCAAGCTAGGAAACAGCGGGAGAACGGGGTTTGCTTACCCCGCCCACTCCCAATCTATTGGGACTGCCTCCTGAGTTCCAGCTGATGGCTAGAGGAAAAAAAAACTTTAAATTCTTGCCACAGGGCTTCAAAGGCCCCCCCTACAGCTGATCAGGGTTAAAAGAAAACAAATGAGAAGATCGGTGCCGGCTGCAAAAAGGTGCCTGCTGCAAAGAGCACATTTTTTTTTCTCCTTGTGCTGAAACCAAAAGCGAAAGTAAAACAGCTTGTTGGCTTTGCTGTTTGCTAAGGCAGATTTCTTTTCTATTTCCTCATCAAAAAAGGTTGGTGCAAACAATGGGAAATTTATGGCAAATGGCAAAAGAGGGGAGTTCAAGATTTTAAAACACAAAAGAAAAAAAAGCTCTATTTAAATAGGGAATTGTAATAATTGAGATATTATTAATTGTATATTGTGTTGAAAGCAAAAATGGTTAAGTTGTGGTTTGGAAGAATATTGGGGGAAATTATTTGGTTTATTATTATTGGTAAATATAATTAATTGATTTGTAAGAAATTGGATTGCATGGAAATAATTGGAATATTCATGTTCATATTGATTAATATACAAAAAAGATAGATATATAACTAATTGATTTATATTAAAATGTTGAATTTGTATTAAACAACTGTAATATTACATAATTAAGCAATGTGAGGATTGATATAAAAATAGATGACAATGGGAAGGGGTATAATATAGAATAGAAGTGAAAAATTGAATTTGATTAAGATTAGAGATGAGGATGAAGGGTAATATTGGTTTTTTAAAAAATAGATGAGGAATAAATATGGGAAAAAGGAAATATAGAAATTGTAAATTTAAGTGAAATGACTAAACACTGTTTAAATTTGTGAACCGGCCAAATATTCTGTTCAAAGAAAATACATTGTATGCTTGTATGTGTGTTTCTAATTATTGCTATTTATTCATATTTGTTCTCTTTTATTCTTTAAAGTTTAACAATTCATTCTTTATCTTAATATCTTTATATGTGTTTGGGGTTGGTTTTCTTCCCTTTCATCTTTTGTATTGTACAGCACTCTTTCTCCTCAAACCTACCACCTCTTTTCTTTCCTTCTTACTTTCTCTTCCCCCCCTTCTTCTCCTTCCTACTTCCTCTTCCTTTCTTCTTCTCCTCCTCTCTTCCTCCCTCTCCTTTTATGCACATGGACTCCTTTTATGCACATGGACTACTCAGAGGGCTGAAAAAGTTATTTTTGACTGGTCCTCGCACTTGTGACCAGTCCTTGAACTTACGACTGTCCTCACATTTTACGTTTTGGCCCTATCTTGTCACCATGGTGAAGAGAAGCAGTTGTGAAATGAGTGACACCATTTTTAAGAATGCTACAATGGGCATAAATGATGACCAGTCATAAGTGTGAAGACCGGTCAAAAGTGCGAGGACCTGTCAGAAATCATTTTTTTCAGCCCTTTGAGTAGTCCTTTTGTGCACATGGACTACTCAGAGGGCTGAAAAAGTTATTTTTGACTGGTCCTCACACTTGTGACCAGTCCTCGAACTTCTGACTGGTCCTCACACTTATGACCATCCTCACATTTATGCTCGTGCAGCATTCTTAAAACCATGTCACTCATTTCACAACTGCTTCTCTTCACCATGGTGACAAGATAGGGCAAAAACATAAAATGTGAGGACAGTCGTAAGTTCGAGGACTGGTCACAAGTGCGAGGACCAGTCAAAAATTACTTTTTCAGCCCTCTGAGTAGTCCATATGCACAAAAGGACTACCCAGAGGGCTGAAAAAAGTGATTTCTGACAGGTCCTTGCACTTTTGACCAGTCTTTTTTTATTTTGAAATTTACCAGTAGCCGCTGCATTTTCCACCCCCGGCTTATATGTGAGTCAACAAGTTTTCCCAGTTTTGGGGAGTAAAATTGGGGGGGGGGGGTGTTGGCTTATATGCGGGTTGGCTTATACACGAGTATATACGGTATGCTAAAGTTGATCCAATGAAACAATTTTATATTTTCTTCCTTTTACTTTTAACAATTTTAACCTTTGTTTTAATCAAATAATTGTATTTGTAAGTGTCTTCTTTCAAGATTCTTCAAAATATTAACAAACCTCTATTGTTAATTTACTTTATTGATTAGCCCATGGGCCATATCAAAGTGCAGAGTTCCAAACACAAATTATTACTAAAATCTGATAAAATCAATTTAAAATGGAATTGGAATAAAATACAATTTAAAATGAGATTGAATAAAACACAATAATTTAATATATGGATAAATAAAATATGATAAAATTATATTTTAGTGTCACTCCTACAATCTACCCCAATCAGCCCCACATACGCCGATCTCAACCAAACCATTTTGCTCAAGTATTGCGCTGTATTAAATGTTGTTTTCAAATTCTGGCTGTACATAAGGTAAGTTATTTTGATATGGGATTCCCAATGGATCATTCATTTAGTATATAAACTGAGGTACCTGTCTCTCACCCTCTTATACAGACAGCAGTCAAATAGGATGTGAGCCAGGTCTTCTACCTCTGCCACTCTGCAAATATAGGGATGTCCATTATAGGGTATAGAATGGAATCTCCCATATCTGACCATAGTGTCAAGCTGGTTGAATCTTGCTAGCATAAATATCTCCCTAAGATGTTTTGGCATTTGTAACTTTAAATAGCTGTCTATTTGAAAAGAATGTTTGTATTTGCTCAGCCATTTCAAGTTACTAAGGATAGCTATGTCATTTTGCGCTTCTATATCCTTGATTCTTTGGGTAGCTCTTTTTTTAACTTGTTCCCCTGTTACTCAAGAGACAGGGAAACAAGACTTTATTGTATAGAGTATAGTATAGGAATATATAGTATTCCTAGTATAGGAAAATTATCCAAGTCATTCTCCTGGTTTATTGTTTGTATGTCTCTTTTAATTACCAAAACATCAGCCAGTTTCTTTTGTATGTCCAGTGTAACATCTTTTTCCAGATCATTGTAGCTGGTCATTTGTAAATCCATTTTTAATTTAATCTTGATCTTATCAAATGAAACTTATTCCTCTTCCATAACTTCTTTTAGACAAATCTCTCTATAGGAGCAGATGTTCTCTATTGATACTATTAATAATAATTTCCAAATCCATTTTTCAAAAGCATCTTTCAGTATCTCCAATGTTAGAATATTTTGCTCCATTCTGTAATTGTAAGTTGAGTTTATATGTTCTCCTTTAATTATAATCTTTAGTTCTTTCTTGTTACTTGTAATGTCCAATATTTAAAAATTGTATCTTACCATGTTTTAAAAATATTTAAAACAAAAGCATTATCCCATAGGAAGGATTCTTTTTAATTAATTCCAAAATCTTATTTCAAATTTACCTGGACCTTTAGTGCAGTTGTAGATTTCTAAAATCAAACTTTTAATCACTCCTTTGCTGTTTTTATTTTTATTTTTAATCTTGCAGTCAACACTTTCTTTTGCTAAGGATTGAAGAGAAACTCACCTAGTGCTATCAAACTTGTCAATCAAAGATTTTTAATAACTGAAGAACAGTTAACAAGCAATTTCCAAAAGTAATTAGAAAAGCAGGTATATGAACATAGTGTCCTTTAAAGGTGCTTGCCATGGTCTGACCACGATAGCATTGTGCATCATCTCCCACAGTTCTAAAATCACTGGAAACCACTTGCAGTCTCCAGAACCACTTGCGAGTGATCTCAAGTCCTCTCCTTGTCTGAATAGGTTTTAAGAGCTGGTCTACTTGCCAAGTCTTTGTTCTTTGCAGCAGCCATTGGCTCCAATTTTTGCAGAGCCATCTTTCATCTGACATTTCCTCCTCCAGTTTGCATTGGACTATTTTTCTTTAGTTTCCATTGGAAAACTGCATTCAACTTCATTCTCTTAATGCAGTTTCAGTTAAAGGCCCAATTCAGACCTGCACTGGCATCAGTGACAAGCCATGATGACATCACATACATCATACATCATAACATCATTGTGCAGATGACCATTTGAGTGATGATGTCATGATGCATATGATTTCTCTTGCCTCCCTGCAAGTGCCCTAAAAATTTGTAATGGCTAGATACAGGCCTCTGTAGTCAGCCTTGCCTCTAATTCAATGCAGTTCATTGGACAACATTGTTGTTAAAGGCAGTTTCTTCTGCCTTGCCTTCTTCAAAGTCAAGGGGAGGTTATTTCATTCCAGCCTTGATATGTAACATCAGACATGAGTTCATGTTTGTTATATCTCTGTCGTTCAGACTATGTTCACATATTGCACTAAACCATAAACCATGACTCATAAACCAGTGGCTAGTTTTGCAAAGCACTAATCACATTTAGAGGCTCTCTGACCGTGAACTCAGCCTCACTCTATCTTTCTTGGAAATGAGATGAAAAAAGCAGTTCCTGTGTGTCTCTCAAACAAGGTTTGAGATAACAAGAACAATTACTTGTTGTGCTTTAATTTTGCATCTGGAGGCAGGAAAAATATAAATAGAAAAATGTTTCATTGAAATGTTTGAATTTCAATAAGATAGATAAAATTAAATAGCTCAAAGGAGGGAATAAAATGAAGTTAAATTGAAGATTTGTACAATTAAAATAATGCCTACTTTTGGCCTTATTTGGAATTGCATTATAGGAACTTCAAGAAAAAAAAAAGACTAGTTTTCAGTTATAAAAGTCCTTGGATGAAGCAAACCTTTTCCAGTCAGGATTGAGGCCAGTGGTGAAGTTCAAAAATTTTCCCTGCTGGTTCTGTGGGTGGCTTGGTGGGCGTGGCTTGGTAGTCATGTGACCGGGAAAACCAACTATCACACTTTACACAGAAATAACATAAAAGCTACACAACTGACTCACACACAATGCAGAAACAGCTGGACTTCACACAAAGTGGCCTCTGCAACAAGCAGGAACCTCACAGAGTCACAGAGAGCTCAAAAACAAGCTATCACTTTACACAAAAATACTGGTTTGGGCATTAGGTTGTAAAAAAATGCTTTAAAAAGTGGGGGGGGAAAGTTCCAACCATCGTGCGGCACAGCTGATTGTCACAGCTGCTTGTCGGAACCTTTTAAAAACTTTTTTTAAAACATATTTTTACTACCTATTCGCCTGAACCTCTAGTAAAAAAATGCTTTAAAAAAAGTTCTCATGATCAGCTGTGCTGCGTGATCGTTGGAACTTTTTTTTTTACTTTTTAAAGCATTTTTTTTACTACCAGTTCCAGTGAACTAATAGCATTTTCACTACTGATTCGGGCGAACTGCCCTGAACCAGTAGCATTTCACCCCTGGGCCAGGCTATTGACTGAGACAACATTGGTTGCACTTGTGAATAACCTCTGTCTAGAGGACTTTGGATGCTGTGTTATCCTGGCCTTACTGTATCTCTCAGTGACTTTCAATACCATCAACTATGGTATCTTCCTGGATCAGCTCCAAGGATTGGGAATGGAGGGATGCTATTTTGCAGTGGTTCTCCTCCTTTCTTCATAGCCAGCACTAGTTGGTTTGTGGGGAAGGAGAGGTCCAGCCACTGGCCCTGTAACATGGTTTGGCTCAGGGCTCTTTCTACTCCTATTTAATGTCTACATGTAGCTGCTGGGAGAGGTCATTGCTGACATGGGTTTCATTATCATCAGTATGCTGATAATACCCAATTATACATCTCTATCCCATGCTTGGCAAATGATGCTATTCAGCTGCTGGATCATACCTTGAGGCTGTTAGGGCCTGGGTGGGGAGAAACCAGCTATGATACAACCCTAACAAGAGTGGTTGATGGTTTAGGCCCCCCAGGGGTCAGGAGAGTTAACACCTCTGATTCTGAATGGGGTAACTCTTAGAACAGATCTGGTGGGCAGTTTAGGGATCCTTTGGGACTCATGGCTCCTGCTGAAAGAGCAGGTTGAAACTATGGTTAGGGGACCATTGCACAAATCAATCTTATGCACCCATTCCTGAACCAGGACACCTTGCACACATTCACCAAGTGAGTCTGCCTTCCATCCAGAAGCAAAAAAAATATTTCATCATAAATTTAAGAATTTAAATAATCTGAAATAAGCAACAAAAAGCTAAATAAGATTTTAATCTTAGAATATTATAAAGGGACAAAGGGCCCAGATGAAATTGAAATTCTTAAGCTTTTACAATAAGATTTTGGAATTCATTATAAAGAACAAGCAGTTTATTTCAGATAATGGATTCTGTTTTGGCTTTTACAAGACAAAACAAGGATATGTAATTTCATGATTTCAAAAAATGGACACTAGAGGGACTAACAATTTCAGGCAGAAGAAAGGTTTATAAACCTGTAAAATGTGCATTGTACATTATAACAATACAAATTAATATAACAAAAAGGAGATTTTTGAAGAATGTATCAGTAAAAAGTAGAATTTGACAGAGCCGAGGACATAGTGAAGGGAGTGATGATAGCTTGGGCAAAAAATGTAGGGCACAATATTGAATTAGAGGATTGGGAAGCAATTTGGAACAGAAATTATAAAATAACAAAATCAGCAAAATATAAAGAGAACCAATACAAAATGTTTTATCGTTGGTATTTGGCACTTTCAAGATTGGCAAAAATATACCCAAATTTAACCCCAAATTGTTTGAAATGTGGACAAAAACAGGGTACCTTCTTTCATTCATGGTGGTTATGCCCAGAATCGAAAAAAATTTGGAAAAAAATGCAAACTTGGTTACAGGAATTAACTGGCTTTCAAATAGAATACACACTGGAATTATTTCTTCTCGGGATAACAAAAGGGAAATATGATAAAAAAAACAATGTACATCATTCTACATATAATAACAGTGGCATGACTAGCCTTTGCGCATTGTTGGAGAAATACAAATATACCCTCTGAAGGCTTAATAATTAAAAAAGTTTTCAACTGCGCTGAAATGGACAAATTGACACTTGAACTAAAAGGATTGACAGATTTGGAATACTATGTAATATGGAAGAAGTGGTACAAATGGATTGAAAATAGAAAAATAAAAAAGAATTAGATAAACTAGGATTGGATTTAGTTAGAATGTTTAGAGTATAAGTAAATTATAGTAATATGTCATGTAAATGGTCACAGTTATGTACAAGAATTCTTTCTTTTTGTATTTAATTATTGAAAATTAATAAAATATTTTAAAAAAAGAAATAAATAAAATATCAATAGTGTCAGTAATGATGTCTGCTTCTATAGATAGACTATGTCCAAAAGATGTTATTGAAGATATGACAGATATAGAACAAATTTTAGCTGACAAAATAGAAATGGTATTGAAAGTGGATTTACAACAGATAGGCTGAGAATATGACTTAAAAAAGAATGTTTCACCAGATCTACAAAAGAAACTGGCTAAGTTTTTAAAATTTAAAAGTGAAATACAAGTGACAAACCAAGAGAATGACTTAAATTTTTCCTATTGGATTTACAAAAGAGGCTTTTTAAATCCTTGAAGAACTTTTGTGAAATGGGACAAAGAGACAATGAAGAGAAATCAAATCCTACAATACTGGAATGAATTGAAGAGACTGCTAGAAGTGAAAGAAAAGCATTTAAAGTTGCTTCATTTGATCAAGGTTAAAGCAAGATATGATATTACCTTTGGCAAAACTTCATAGACTTTTCTGCTGAAAATGTGTTTATGGATTTGTTTATAGATAAGACATGAGATATGGGAAGAAATGATAAATATTTGTAACCATAGAAGGAGTGAATCATCATTATATTTGTTAACACTTGTGATGAAGTTTGGAAGTAATCTCTTTGTATAATTCTTTTTATTATATTCTTACTTTTCTCTTTTTGTGTGTGTGCACTTTTTACTCTGTTTCTATTCAGCTTTCATTCTTGGAATTTAGTCTGTATTAGAATGTACTGTTATAATAAAAATGGCTCTCTATATAAAAATGGCTGTGTGTGTGTATGTTCCAGTATAACTCTGGAATGCCTCGAGCAATTTCAACCAAACTTGGTACACAGATGACTTACTCTCTGGAAAGAAATACTGTGAGGGTAAGACACCCCTAGCACCCCTCGGGGTTTGTGTTCTGTTAAGATACAGCCTGTTGTGCATTAAAATGGCTTCTACTGTACTGCCTTAAAATGGCTTCTACCGTACAGCACAGTGGAGTTGCCATGGTAACAGCACACCCTCCCACCCCATCACATCTGGTCAGGGGTTGCAAGAGAAGAAAGAGGGGGAGGAGGAAGAGGGCTGCTGGAGCCTTAGTGCAGGAGCGAAGCAGCTCTATACTTGCCTTTGCACCACATTTGTGCTCAAGGCAACCTTTGCCTCCTGCCAATTCTGGCTGGATATCGCACCCACCACACTCAGCTGAAGAGCTGTGGGGGGGGGGGGCAGACGGGACGGGACATAGCAAGGTGATGGCCAGAGCCTTAGTGCAGGAGTGAAGCAACTCTGTACTTGGGGCTTCATGCCACATTTGCACTCAAAGCAGACCTGCCGTTTTGGCCTCAGAACTGTAAACTGTGTCCTGTTGCTAAGGGTGAGTGGGACAGGATTGCATTGTTGCTCCTCATCGTAATGGGCTCCAGGATGAGGAGGGGATCCCATCTCTCCCATTGTGAAGTGTGCTAAAGTTCACCGTGCTGCACAAGGCACTGCAAGAGTGCCTCATGGCCTGCCTGATACCTCATATCAGAATCAGAGGGGGGGGGGAGACAGAGAGAGAGATAGAGAGTGATACAGAGAGGGGGGTAGAGAGGGAGAGAGAGATACACACACAGAGAGAGAGAGAGATACAGAGAGGGAGAGAAAGAGAGGGGGAGAGACAGAGACACACTCGGACAGAGATACAGAGAGGGGGCAGAGACACACACTGAAAGGCGGGAGAAAGTGGGGAGAGACAGAGACACAAAGAGAGATACAGAGGGGAGAGAGGGGGGAGAGAGACACACACATAGGGGGAGAGGGGGGAGACACACACACACACAGATACAGAGAAGAGGGAGAGAGACAGACAAACAGACACACACACACAGATACAAGAAGGAGGGGGGGAGAGAGAAGAGAGAGAGATACACACAGAGAGGGGGAGATAGAGATAGAGACACACACACAGAGAGAAAGAGATACAGAGAGGGGGGTGAGAGAGGGGGGGAGAGAGAGAAGAGAGAGAGATACACACAGAGACGGGGGAGCTGGCAATAAATAAATACCCGGGCAATGCCGGGTTATCAGCTAGTTCTTAATAAAAGCACATATCATGTACTGAGGGAGTGAAGCTGACGAACAAAGTCTTTGGAGTGTTGGGTGATTATGCCCTGCTGAGCTAGCATTGTTTGTATCCATTTCTTAGGAAATCATCTAAGTTTCAGTTCTACTGTTCCATGAAATGTTTTAATTGTCTAACAGTATTAGCTGGCAGAAATTTCTGGTAAATGGCAATAACTATATGCATCGCCAGTAAACAATTCTTTGTTCCTAAATCCACACCAGATTTATCACAAGGCATTTTTGATCTAATATCCTCCTCAGACACTAAGATCATCTCTCTTCCACTGCAACTGTTTCTTCGCCCTCCTTATGTGAGATGGGAATACCTAGAAACACTAAAATTCAAACTTACTCAATGATACATTTTGATTATTCCAGTATAAGTTGTTTAGAATCATAACAGGCATCTTCTCAATACTTTTTCATCATAATTTCTTAGTTTTCAGCTTCATTTTCTCTTTATAAGATGCTTATATCTGTAAGTTTTCTTCAACTTAGAATTGAAACAAATAGTATTGTTATGTATGGGATCAAAAGTAAATCAATAAGATAAAGTCTTAATTTTATATCTCATTAGGTCTCATTCACCACTCTCTCTTCCTGTGTGTGCCTTAAAATTAAATAACGATTGTCTGATAGTTGTGGAAATTACAATCCCAGTATTTTTGAAGGGGACCAGATTAAGGCAAAGCAATAGACCTTTCAGAGGTTCCATTTATTACAAAAGTTATTTTATGCAGGAAGAAATTTTCCCATTTAATGTCTATTTTTTTGTGTACTCCAGCCACAGGAATATGCATCTTCCCCACCCCTGGAATTTCTTTAAAATTTCTGATGGAAATACTGTTATATGAAAAAGAAAGTACATCCTCTTTGAGTTCTATGATTTTACGTATCAGGACATAGTAAAAACCATCTTAGAGGTCTTCTAGTCCAACTCCTTGCTCAAACAGGAGACCCTATACCAAGACCAGTCTCTTCTTAAAAGCCTGCAGTGATGAGCAGCAGCCAGATGCTGTTAATCAAGTGCTCTTGATTAATTTATCATCATCAGGTGTTGAAATTGAAGTTTTAGGAATCTGCTGCCCTCCAACATTGAGGTATGTGTTAACACAATGTCAAAGAGGAAAGACATAAGCAATGATGTTGAGGGATGGATCTGACCCAATAACTCACAAGACAAAATAGCTTCTTCCAGGAATCATTTTATTGTGGGCCTATTTTGAATTAGGCCCATTCAATGTAATAGTAACTGACCTTTTGCCCTTTTCTTACAGGTACACTTCTGGAACTACTAGATCAACACATGGTGAAAGTTTTATACCCAGGGGGAGAAGTTAGAAGGTAAGGTGTGGTTATGGGGATGATGGGATATGTGATTTGTTAACTCTTGCCAGGCTGTGTGGTCGTTGTGTGAGATAGTTAGACATTTAACCTGACAAAATCCCCTCTAAATGTCTAACTGATTATGATTGCATGATGCCTACATATCTGCATGTTACATACATAAAATTATATTGTTTACACATGAACACATATCTTAGACATGAGGCATGCGTGTTGTTTGTGGGGCAGAGGCTTAGTGAGTATATCTGCTGTCTGCTCCTCAATGTCACAGTGTATGGCTTTAGTAAATCCAATCTCTGAGAACTGCCTGACATGTTTACATTTGATATCGATATGTCTTGATCGTTGGCCGACAGCATCGGCGCTTGATATTTCTATTGCTGCCTTATTGTCCTCATGGATAATTATTGGATATGATGGTTCAGTCCAAATGTCGCTGAGTAAGTAATCAACCCATATAAGGTTGTTTGTGGCCTTTGACAGACAGACGAATTCTGCCTCGGTGGTAGATGTGGCTACAAGTTTTTGTTTCCCTGTATACTAGTGAATGGGGCTGCCATTGAGGAAGAGGACATAACCTGAGGTGCTTTTCCTACTCTTGATATCTCCTGCCCAATCAGCGTCAACATAGCAGGTCAGCTTTGGTTTCGTGGACAGGTCTGGCTCAAGGCATAATTGTGCGTTGATACTGTATTTGAGGTATCTGAGCAACCTCTTGATGGCATCCCAGTGTGGTGTTGTGGGCTTGCTCACATGCTTAGATAATAGGTTGACAGCTAGGGCGATGTCTGGTCTAGTCCAATTGGCTATGTATAATAGCGACCCTATGGTAGACCTATACAGCTTATTGTCAATGAAGGGTTCGGACTCATCATACATACTTCTTAGAAAGTCTGGTTGCATGGAGGTCTCACTGGGTTTCGCCTCTGACATATTGCATTTTGACAAAAGTTCAACGATCTTTTCCTTTTGTGATAGTCAGAAGCCTTTGTTGGTCTTGGTCACTTGAACCCCTAGGTATTTGTCTATATTCCCTAGTGATTTTAATGAGAAGTGATTCCCCAGTTCAGTGGCAAACTTATCACATTTGTCCCTTTTCTTGCCTATGTATAGAATATCGTCCACATAGACAAGGATGCCCTCAAATGATTCATTTTCTCTTTTTGTAAAGAAGCATTTATCAGCAGAGGTGGCAGTGAATCCCATGGAGTTGAGGGCTTTGGCTAGGCAGTCGTACCACCTCTTGCCTGATTGCTTGAGTCCATATAAACTTTTATTCAAGAGCCACGTGTTGTTTTTTCTTTCATTGTATCCTGGTGGGGCTTTTATGTAGATCTCTTTGTCCAGTTCTGCATGAAGATATGCGGCCTGTACATCGAATTGGAACACTTCAAGTCCCAGAACGGTGGCTATTACCAGTGCACTCTTAACGCTCTCAGCCCTGACTGTAGGCAAGTAAGTGTCTGTGTAGTCCTCTGGATATTTCTGGGCAAATCCTTGCGCGACCAGCCTTGCTTTGTACAGTGTTTTGTTGTTTTCCAGTGTCTTGATTCTGAACACCCATTTGGACCCTATTGGTTTTTTGTTTTCGGGTGCTTGAGCTGGTGAATATACATGTAGGTCCCTGAGGCTCTCCATTTCTCTTTCCATGGCTTGTTTCCACTTTTCTTTCTCTTCTTGGGGAAGGTTGAGTATCTCTTCATAGGAATTTGGTGTGTGGTTGTTGGAATGTATAGACATAATGAAGTCTTCAAGTCTCTTAGGCAATCTGTTCCTACTTGCCCTGACTGGCCTGTCTAGGGTTGTATCTGCTTCGTGCACGTACTCGGCCTCTTTGTTTGTGAGGCTGTCCAAGTTCAAGGTGGGGTGTCCTTCCTTCCATTCTTTGGCCTTTATTTCGTGGTGTTTGGGTTTTTGTATTTTTGCCTCTTTCACCTTCTCTGCAATCGTTTCCTTGTCTCATTGGTTACGCGAGTGTGCGTCTCTACCAATGAGAATGTCGTTAGAGTGGAGCCTTGACCAGTTTGAATGCTCATGGAAGTCTGCAGATCTGGATACCACAAATTTGTTGTTGCAGTCTATGAACCTGAAACCTTTTGTTCCCGGTTCATACCCCATGAACTTTAACCTTTTGGATACCCTCTGTCCCTTCTTTCTCAGCTGTCTGGGAATGTGGACATCTGCTGGGGCACCAAATATGTGTAGGTGGGCCAAGTTGGGCTTTCTCTTATACATTATCTCGTATGGCGTTTTATTAACCAAACTTGACCATAGCCTGTTTAAGGTATAGTTGGAATAATGTAGTGCCTCTGATCAAAATGATTGTCCCATTCCTGCATCCTCTAGGACATACCTCATCATCGTTTGAAGTACGTCATTTTTTCGTTCTACGACCCCATTCTGAAATGGTGAAAAAGGCGAAGAAGCGTAATGTACTATACCCTGTTCCTTCAACCATCTTTTAAAGTCTCCGGCCATGAACTCTGACCCTCGGTGGGTCATTATTTGTTTGATTTTTGTCTCATGTTGTAATTCTATCCTTTTGTGGAACTCTTTGAACCTTTGAAATACTTCATTTTTATGCCTGAGTGAATAAACATAGCCATACCTGCTATAGTCGTCCACAATAGTTGAGAAGAACCTCTTTTTATACCTAATTGATGGTTTCAATGGCCCTACTAAGTCCATGTGCACCAGTTGGAAGATAGAGTCAGTAGTTTGTTCTGACTTCCTTGGCCTTGCCTTAACCTTAATTTTTGATTGCTTACAAACAGAACACTCTAAGTAATTTTCACAATTTTTTACTTTTAGGCCTTCGGTACATTCTAGCATTTTTCTTACAACAGGGAAACTGATGTGTCTTAGTCTCCTGTGGAGGAGATGGGCGCAATTGTCATGGATGGGTCTCCCCATAGACATTGTTTTCTTACTTGATGACTTACTCTCGGTTGCCCCCTGATGTACCCCCTCTTTTCTCGTGCTTCCCTTCTCTTCCCTAGCAGTGTTTGTGTTTATGCTTCCTCTGTTGTTGTCTGGGTGTAAAGTATGGTAGACCGTCATGTATCGTTACCTCTCCAACTTCATTTCCTTGGTTGAATATGTGAGCTTTCCCTTCCTTGAGTACTACTTCATTGCTTATGTCCTGTGTGAGTTTGGTGGTGGCTATTACGTTGTAGGGTATCGCTGGCACATATAGTACCCCCTCTATTTTCCCAATTTCTGGGATGTGCATGCTTCCCTTCCCTATTACTTTGGCACTACTCTGATTAGCCACCTTTATCTCGAAATCTGTTTCTGTGAATGAACTGAATAGTTTTGGGTTGCATGTGGTATGGTTTGTGGCCCCTGAGTCTAAGAGCCACATGTCCTCACTTATTTTCATTTTGGGGTCTGGTTTCCCACATCTGAAACCGTACATGGAACCTGGATTGCTGTCTCTGGAACTGTCCCTATGGTCATTGTATTGCCTGGGGTTGGGAGACCACCCACGCCCTCATTCTCTAATAGGCCTGCGGTCTGGTGATTGCCTCTCCCTGTAATCATTGTATCCTCTGTCCCTGTTGTTCCTGGGGCAATCCCTTTTTAGGTGGTTCCTAGGGCTGCACGAAAAACATTCAGGGGTGTTCCTCACCCTATCTTGGAACTCAACTTTTTAAATGGATCTGGGACCCCTCCTGGATAGGTGGCGGTCCCTCCTAAGATTGTCTTCTGCGATTAGGCGATTTGTGAGTGTGCCTAATGATAGATGCTCTAAGTTGAGGCTATCTATTTGGGTCACGAAATTGTCCCAGCTGCTGTCTAGTGAATTTATAACTATGTTTAGCATACTCTCCTCGGTGATTACTTCCCCACTTTGCATTAGTTCAGCCCTGGTCGCATTAAGCTTCAATATATGTTCACTCATGGGGACCCCTGGTCTGAGTCTAGCTGAATGGAATTCCCTGGATATACTTGTGGTTGCCCTGCTCTGATTATAGAATAAACCGTACAATTTTTGCATGACCTCATACACAGTTAAGTTGTCACCTATGCTAGGATACATAGTTGTTGGGATACTGGTTAACAATATATAAAATGCCTTGTGATGGGCACAGTCAACCTCAAATGACCAAGGCCTTTTTGGGGGTTTGGAAATTAAAAAGAGTACATTTTCTTTCATGAGAATAATCTGTAGCTGCTGGTTCCATTCCAAAAGATTCCCTCCATCTATTTGTAATTTTGTAAAGTTAGCAGGCATTGTCCCAGAATTGTTTGAAAAATTACTTACTGAGGGTAGCTGTCCATGGTTTTGTAAATGAGGGAACTCACAATAAGGCACGGGTATGCATGTTGTTACTCTGTATTGACTTGTCTCTATGTTTCTCTGTTCTCTGTCTGCAGGTGAAAACTGAGCATGTGCAAAGCTCATTTGGCGTTGGATGTCGTCGGGTGAGGAGCTCCTGGCCGTGGCTCTTGGCTGTAGGCCCAGGCCTGCTGGGTGAAGATCGGGCCTGCTCCTGGAGTACGTGGGCTGGGCGTTGGATGTCTGGATCTCCCTCCATGAGGCTGGTTCTTCTCCGGACGCTCCACTGGATGCAGCGGATGGCGGGTGAGGCCTCCATGGGCCCAGTGGTTCGGCGGTGGCAGCAGTGATAGCGGCGGCAGCGGAGGGTCATGATCCATGGGCGCTGGATCCCGGACAAGTGGAGAATCCTGGCGGTGGGCGCAGGATCGGTGAGAGTCTGGCCTGGTCTCCCTCTGTCGCGGCTTGGGTTGGTGTTGGGTGGCGCGGCGTGGTCATTGCTTGTTGCGGTGGTGGCGTGGCGGCTACCATTAATCGGTGGTCGAGGCAGGCGGTGGTTGCTCTCTCATCTGCCCTTGGTCTTTTGGGGTTTTCTCTTTGGCTAGCGGTTTGTGCGGTAGGCCTGAATGTGGGGCCGAGCACAGCCGCTAGCGTTTCTAGTGCTTTTTCAATTTCGAGCTCGGTAGGCGAGCTTTGATCATTTTGGGATTGTCCTTCGCTCTTGTCCCTGGGTTGTCCCCCATTCATTTTGGGGTTCAGGTCGTTTCATGCCATTAGATTCAAATCCCAGCTCTCTATTGGTTGATGGCCATTCCAAGATGGCCGCCGGGAGGAAGGCACGAAAATAGATTTGGCTGGCTCTAGGTCGTCTGACTGAACTGGCCTGTCTCTTACCAGTGCGGTGTCTTCTTGGATCGGTTCTGGGGCCTCGATCGCTGCTCCATGGTTCCTGAGGAAACCCTGGAGTTTCACAACGAGGTCTTCTTCGCTGGTGGGTGCCTCCATTAGTTTTAATATGGATTCTCTGAGCCAGTTCTCTCTTTGCAGTGTCTTTTGTCCACAGTCCTTCGCTTCCTCGCGTTTCCCCTCGTTTCCATTCAGTGAGTCCATGTCGCCGGGGTACTCACTTTTGGTTGTTGTGGTTCTTGCTGCAGCACCTTTGGGCATGAGTTGTGCAGCCATCTGCCTGGTGAATGCTCTTGTGTTTACTCTGTTCTTCTTTCCAGAGTAAACAGCTGGTTCAGTCATTATTCAGAGTTATGGGTAACCAACCTCGGCTACCATTTTGTTGAGGGATGGATCTGACCCAATAATTCACAAGACAAAATAGCTTCTTCCAGGAATCATTTTATTGTGGGCCTATCTTGAATTAGGCCCATTCAATGGAATAGTAACTGACCTTTTGCCCTTTTCTTACAGGTACACTTCTGGAACTACTAGATCAACACATGGTGAAAGTTTTATACCCAGGGGGAGGAATTAGAAGGTAAGGTGTGGTTATGGGGATGATGGGATATGTGATTT
This sequence comes from Ptyas mucosa, assembly GCA_012654045.1. Lineage (NCBI taxonomy): Eukaryota > Metazoa > Chordata > Lepidosauria > Squamata > Colubridae > Ptyas > Ptyas mucosa. Next base: position 3,633,539 of record WNWU01000054.1, on the reverse strand, counting down.
GTTAACTTTTGCCGGGCTGTGTGGTCGTTGTGTGAGATAGTTAGACATTTAACCTGACAAATGATTTTAGAGAAGCAATGTTTGCTGCTGCTCAATCTGGGAAGGTTCATAAGGCCATTTTCAAACAATTTAAGTCCATCATTCTACAGTGAGGAAGATTATTCACAAATGGAAAACATTCAAGACACTTGCCAATCTTTCCAGTAATGGAAAGCAAATGCACCCCATGGTCAGACCATGCAATGCTCAAAGAAATTGCAAAAAATCCAAGAGTTACATCTCAGACTCTATAGGACTCAGTATGTTAAACTTCATGACAATACAATTAGAAGAAGATTGAACAATCATGAGTTGTTTGGAAGGGTTGGCAGGAGAAAGCCTCTTCTCTCTAAAAAGAACATGGCAGCATGACTTAGGTTTGCAAAGTTGCATATGAACAAATCACAAGAATTCTTGAACACTGCCCTTTGGACAAAAGACCAAAGTGGAGATGTTTGGCCATAATGCATAGAGCCACATTTGATGAAAACCAAATGCAGCATATCAGCACAAACATCTCATACCAACTGTTGAACAAGGTAGTGAAGGTTGCAGCTACAAGACCTGGGCATCTTGCAATCATTGACTTAGCCATAAACTCCTGATTACCAATATTCTAGAGACAAATGTGAGGCCATCTGTCTAACAGCTAAAGCATAGTCAACATTGGGTCATGCAGCAGGACTATGATCCCAAGCATACCAGCAAATCTACAACAGAATGGCTGAAAAAAAGAATCAAGGTATTACAATGCTCCAGTCAAGAGTGCTGTGAATAAACTAATGCTCACAAACATCAATGAACTGAAGCAGTAGGGCAAAATTCCTCCACAACAATATGAGAGACTGATAAAATCATATATAAAATTATTCCTTCAAGTTATTGCTGCTGAAGGGGTTCTAAAATCATAATGTGTACTTAGTTTTTCACAGATGGCTTCTCCACTTTGGCTTTCTTTTTGTAAAATAAATGATGACATGGTATAATATGTCATGTGTCGTTTATCTGAGCTTGTCTTTACCTACTTTTAAGAACTGCCAAGAACGGGATGATTTTTATTATATCTTGATATGTAAAGCCATAGAACTCAAAGAGGGTATGCTTACTTTTTCACATGACTGTAAGATGTGCACTTTCTTTAGAAACTTAAAAGCACACCTCAGTTTTGGCACAAATGCCACAAAAGCCCACTTTTATCTAAAGTCTATTCGTGTTATTCTCTGTACGTTATGATCTATAATCTACCCTGTAAACCAACATACTCTTGCCCACATCCTATCAACCAGGAGGTACATGGGACATACTGACTCTGCTTGTGCTTTATGCCTTTAATTTCTTGATTTATTATTCTTGCATTCTTTGTAGTTCAAGCTTGATTCTTATCACCTACAGATTGTTTAAGGGCCATGGAACATCTCTATTTCATGGTTTTACAACAATCAGATCACATCTGTTGGAAATGTGTAGCAAATTGCTTTACAGGATTTATCTCCATAACTTTAATTTGAAGAGTGTTTGAAGCCCATCCCCTGTGGTTGAGAATGTGCTGCCTTGCCTCATCAGAATTCAAGGCAGTTCAGAGGAAAACATCAATAAAAATGTTGTAATGTCTGAAGCTTTTCTTCAGCACTGCAAACAACTACATCAGTTCCCAGAATGCTATATTGCAGTGATGGCTAACCTTTTTGCTGTTGCGTGCCAAAAGCGGGGGGAGCGCGGGGAGGTCACCCATGTGTGTGCCCACACCTATAATTCAATGCACCCCACCCCTGGGCATGTGCGCGTGTCCCCCCCACTTTTAGCATGTGATAGCCCGGTGGGTCTGGTAGGCCTGTTTTTCACCCTCCCCAGGCTCCAGAGGATTTCTAGGCGAAAATGGCCTTCCCCACCCTCTTGAAGGCCCTCCGGAGACCGGAAACAGCCCATTTCCCAACTTCTGGTGGGACCGAAAGGCCCAAAAATCAGCTGGCTGGCACACAGATACATGCTGGAGTTGGGCTACAGCAACGCTCGCGTGCCCACTGATATGGCTCTGTGTGCCATCTGTGGCACCCGTACCATAGGTTCGCCATCACAGCTATATTGTAATCCTTACTGAGTTTTGGGACTATACTGGCACAAACTTTGCTGCCACCACTGGCAATTTTAAGCTTTCCCTAGATTGATGTGCTATTCTTATTTATAGTATACAAGGGCAACTGTATACAGAACAGGGACTGATGGATGCACCCTCCCTCTTCCCTCCCTCTCTCCCTCCCTCCCTTCCTTTCCTCTGTCAAGAGCCAATGAGAGAACATCTATTAGTTACTATCCTCAGGGTTGGAACTGGAGAAGAGGCATATTTTGACAGATGGCAAATCTAGCAGGCTTAGTCACCTGATAAAACCCATTCTAATGTAATGCAATGTTTTCTGTGGATGCAGTCAAATAATGTTTTGTCATTATTAAATAGCAGCTATTAAATGTTCTGAGATCAGTGTTTATTAAGAGTTAAGATTGTATCCAAGTCTAAGCATATAAAACTGAAACCTCTGTCTTCAAAGTAACGCATTTCAATCTATGTTTCTTTGGGTACAGATCTACCTTCAAGAAGAATATATAGGGCCTATTAATATTGACCCACCAACTCATTCATCCATCACTAAAACATTACTCTATAATCTGCTCAGATCACTTCAAATATTGGATGGATCAGAAGACAAAAAAACAATCATGAAGCACCACTGTTTATTAATAATCAAGAACACACCAAAGTAAGAAATCAATTATTTATTTTATGTGTAAACAATTTAAGGGAAAATAGCAGAACAAAATGACATAAAACGAAATTATCAAGAGGCAAAGTAACATATGTATTGGCTCAGGAATCTGTCTTCTGAGAATTTCCTTCCTATCATTCTTCTGTACCTTAATTAGGGCAGCCAAATATAGTCAGCATGTTGTACAACTCAGCAAAGTTATCACACAAATTCTGGAATTCTTCATCCTGACATTTGTCTTCTTTTGGCCATCTCTCAATCCAGGTGTTCTTTGTAATGAGGTAGGAAATTCTGGAAAGAGGAAGCAAGCTAGCTTAAAATTTAGCCCTGCAAGGAAATTACTGTTGGAGTAATGTGCAGGGCTTGGACTGAATCCAATATAGTTTTTAATTATTTCATCCTATGAATATGACATTTTAATTTCAATTTCAATTTTAGGGTGAGAGAGGAAACTTTTCTGTTTCCGTAAAATCCGAATCCTAAAACAACTGAATTCTAGAAAATTCAAATGGCTGCTGATTGCTACAATAATGAATGAATTCAGTGATAAGTCAGTTTTGTCTCATAATTTCTTATCCCCAGTTCTAGACTTTAAGCAGTTCAGTTGAGATGTAGAGTGAAAAATTGGATCTGAATGCTACAGATATATACTATCGTAGTAAGCATATTTGTGGGACCCAAATGGAATGAAAACCCCCTCCAATGGCCTGCAGCTAGAACCTCTCAAAGGCAAGGAGAATAACAGATGCATCAGATTTGTGGTAGTTAAGACAATCATAAATTCAGGAAGATTTTAAGAAGTATTAGATAAAAATGAGAAAATCTTTATGTTGCTTTGGAAAATTAAACCACTGAAGCAGTATGTTGATCTTCTTCAGGCAAATGATTATCAACTTTAATGTTTTCAAAAAATACCTTAAACAAAAGGTACATGTTCCTAAACATAGGATGATTAATTTACTGATGTTGAGTATATAGAGAGGAATAACTAGATGCAACCCTTCCCCAATTGAACTGTCTGTATTATAAAAACAATGGTGGAAATAATTCAGCACAAAGTGAAAGGATTGGATTAGTTGGTCTGGGCTGCACCAAAGAGATACAGACAATTTTCACTTTCTGCTGCCATCATGTGCAGATCCTGGCAGGCCAGATCTGGAGGCACTGAGGTTGTGATAGAAAAGACCCCTCCTGGCAAGCATTAGATATTCCCAGAGAGATTTAGTTGGGCAGATGGTGCTATCCATACATGAAGGAATCTAAAAATCCTAGTTAAGGTAATTCTACAGTCTTCCCCACAATGTCACATCTAACCTATAGAACTCTTCTGTGGCATCCAATAAAACTGAGGAATAATGACTACTTTTTTATTAAAAGATTCAGATTATGGTTGCTTTCAAAGTTGTAACACAACATTCTATGGCACTGTAGTTATATTGTTAGGGGTTCTATGGATTTGATAGCAGGAAAGCAAAGTCTATAAAATTTTAGGATTTTTTTTTTAAAGAATTGTGAAATACGTACGTATCTTTCATGTGCCACAGGTCACTACTGTGACCCCAGATCAGATAATCATCATTCACCTTCAGATTCAGAGCCTCCTGGCATTTCCTTTGACTTACATAATTGAGGGCCTTTGCTTGTGGATTTCGGTCAGTGCCTGCAGAAATTAGATAGAATCTGAATAAATATTTCATTAGGGATATGGTTTTTCATTGGTTTAATACACATACTAGAAGTATTACATAACCAATGGCAAACAACTGGCAAAGAGGAAGCAGTTGTATTTAGTGGGTGAATTGGTTCTTCAACTGCTATTGGTCTATATTTATCGCCCTGGGGTAAACAAACCATCTTCTCAGTTCTACCTTTTTCCTTAGAGAAGCAACACAGATACTGCAGTACCTGACACTGAAAAACCAGTTCCCTACCTCAGTACTGGAGCTGTGGATGATCCAGAGAAGATTCTTATGAACAAAACTGAAAGGGGGGACACTTTTGCAGAGGGAAGGGAGGCTATTGGCAACCCTCCTTCAACAGATCCTTCCCCCACTTGTTTGGAGGATCTTCTGATTCACTGGAGCAGATTGATCAGGAAACAGAAAATCGGTAGAATGATAAAAATGTCCCCTTCCCTGTCTTCTCATGGTACTTGCCCTAGTTCCTCATTCCCTCAGACAAAATACTGAATATTTATTTAAAACAGAAACATTCTCTTTAGAAAAATCCTATTGTGAGGTTGAATAGCATAATAATAATAATAATAATAATAATAATAATAATAATAATAATAATAATAATAAATTGAATAATAATAAAGTGGAATAAGGTACTTGCACAGAAAAAAGAGTGAAGAGATCAGTTTAAAGCCGTCCTCCTCTTAAAAGCAAAAAAACAAAAAACAAAAAACAAAAAAAATATTCATTTTTAAAGTTGTATACTATCCCATATCCCTTTTGATAATTCATAAAGGTACGAATATGGGAAGTTTGAAGGCATTACTGAAAGACATTTGTAAGGATGATGAAGGGTTGTAAGTGGAGGACTACCTATATTCAAACACACGTTTTGAGACAATTTCTATCTGATTGCCTGCAGCAAACACGTTACTCTTCTTTAGAAATTTGAGCTTCTACACAACAAAATATGTCCTATTAGCACTTGAAACACTAGATTTTTAATGGCTGCCCTCTTTTTCCCTTTGAGACAACTATGACACTATTTCTCGAGGAAAATTCTAGCAAACACTGAAGTTCTGACCATACAGATGAAAATTCAGTCGGTAAGAAAGTTCTCCCTGGTATCTGAGTGAAACCTACCCTGTCGGCCTTCTAGAAAGCCTTCAAGAACTGGCTTCAAGACTTTGGGTTAGAGTGACTGGGGTTCCTGTCAGGTACGTTTGGGAATGTGGATCAGCTGGATCCAGCCTATGTTCCTGTTCTTTATTCATTTGTCCTATTCCATTAATAACTTCAATATATTGCATTTTCAATTTTGTTCAATTGTATTGTACACTGCCCAGAGTCGCTTTAGATTGGGGGGGCAATTAAAATGAATATATTAAGTTAAGTTAAATACACTAATGTGAACTTTCAAATGGGGTTCAAATAAACTTTCAGATTTTGTGAAAATGTTTCCACTATTTAATATGTGATATATTTAAGGGAAAATTCTTACCTCTTTTAATAACTTCTAAAACGTCCATGACATAGATATCATTACCATCTTTTTCTTCTATTCGAAGCAGCTTGGTTTTGTAGACTTTTAAGAACAAGACAGAAAAAATACTCATTAAGACAGCTGATTATTTTTCACTATGAGTGGCATAATCAGTGAGGCACAGGTGCAGCTAATTGTCTATGGAGATTCCCAATCATCCAGGTCATGGTTGTCCCAAAGATGCTTTTCCAAAAGGCAACTGGATTTCCTTTCTTACCAAGAAATTCCAGTTGCCTTTTGGAAAAGTACCTTACAGGTACTGCTAACGTTTGCACCTAGACTATGGGCACTTCCAGGCTGGATCTTCGTGGCAGTCTAGAATCCTCCAGGTGAGGCCCACTGAGTACTAACTCCACTGTGGGGTACATGAAAGCAAATTGTGTATTTTTTCTTGCATGTTGCAGTTCTGTGAGTGTGATAGTATTGTCAGCCTTGAGAGGTAGTCCAGACAGGAAACATGGCCAGACACACTAACATTACTTTTTTTGAACGATTGAGAGTGAAAACAGTGAGAGTGTGGAGTGTGGAAATGTTATCTGAATCCCGGTGTTTTGGCTCCGCTTATTCATTTATCCAGATCTATTTCTAGGAGCCCTTAATTGTTATGCTACACCAGAGGGTCAATAACACACCAACAAGCGAGTATAAGAGAAGATATTATAATGGAATGTAATATTTAATATGTAGTAGGTATGTATACATAATGTATTGATTATATGAATAAGTATGTAACAAACAAAATGTGTATGTATATAGTTGGTCGAAAGATAAAATGGATATTACTAAAGATGCCGTTATTGGAAAGCTGCAAAAGTTTAACTAAGATTTTAAAGACGTAAATGTTGAATAAAAATATTTTTTTAAAAAAACACACACCAATAAGCAGCACCATGTTAACTAGAAAAATATCACTGCAGGATGAAGATGTATAGCAGTAGCTAAGCATTCGGAGGATAAAAAAATCCATGAATGTTATGAATAAATTCAAAATGGTTGCTTCAAATCATGACTTCATGATAGTTAGAAGTGTACTGTTAACAATGAAAGACACCACTACCTTTTTAATAAGATTCTATAATATAAATACCATAATCCACATTTGGTTCGCAGGCTTTTTCCATTCGTAACGGAAGATCAATATTTTCCTGCTGCTTGAGCAAGGAACAGGTTTCTTCAAGGGGAGAAAAGAGAAGACAGAATGTTGGATTGATTGTTGAGGATACATGTTCTGATTTAAAAGACATGGCTAGGGCAAAAAGTAGCCAGCACAGAGCAGCTAACATCTCATTTGTAGAAGACATCTGTGTTTGATAATCAGAAACAAGTAACACTAATTTAAATGTGGCACTGTATATCTAGGGCTAATCTACAAACATAGTTATTTGATAATGTGATATTTCAAATAACAGAATAACAGATAGGGTTGTAAGGAACCTTAGAGATCTAGTCCAAATCCCTGCTCAGGCAGGAAATTCTGTACCATTTCAGACAAATGAGCCATGGTGGTGCAGTGGTTAGAGTGCAGTACTGCAGGCTACTTCTGCTGCCTGCCAGCTGCCTGCAATTTGGCAATTCAAATCTCACTAGGCTCAAGATTGATTCAGCCTTCCATCCTTCTGAGGTGGATAAAATGAGAACCTAAATCGTTGAGGGCAATATGCTGACTCTGTAAACCACTTAGAGAGGGTTGTAAAGCACTGTAAAGTGGTATATAAGTTTAAGTGCTATTGCTATTGCTAAATGGTTATCCAATCTCTTCTTAAAAACTTCTATTGTTGGAGCACCCACAGCTTCTCGAAGGAAGTTGTTCCACTGGTTAATTGTTTTCCTTAGAGAAAATTTCTCATTAATTCTAGGTTGCTTATCTGCTTAGTTAGTTTCCATCCATTGATTCTTGTCCTACCTTCAGGTACTTTGGAGAATAGGTTGACCCCCTCTTCTTTGTGGCTTAGATATTGGAGCACTGCTATTATGTCACTTCTAGTCCCCCTTTTCATTAAACTAAACATACCCAATTCCAGCAACCGTTCTTTATATATTTTAGCCTCCAGTCCCCTAATCACCTTTGTTACTTTTCTCTGTACTCTTTCTACATCTCAACATCTTTTTTACATCGTGGTGACCAAAACAGGATGCAGTATTCCAAGTGTGGTCTTACCAAGGCAATTTAAAGAGGTATTAATACTTTACATGATCTTGATTCTATCCCTCTGTTAACGCAGCCTAGGTCTGTGTTGGCTTTTTTGGCAGCTGCAGCACACTGCTGGCTCATATTTACATAATTGTCCACTAGGACAAGAGGAAATAAAGCTACTACTATTCATGTAGATATCACCTATACTATACATGTGAATTTTGTTTTTCTTGCCTAAATGTAGAACCTTACTTTTTTTCACCATTGAATTTCATTTTGTTAAATAGCACCCAATGTTCAAATCTGTCAAGATCCTTCTGTATCTTCAGCCTATCTTCTGGAGTGTTGGCTATTCCTGCCAGCTTGATGAGTTCCACATCTATCCCCTCATCTAAATCATTGATGAAGCTATTGAAGTATACTGGGCCTAAGACAGAACCTTGGGGTACCCACTCCATACTTCCCTACATGTAGATGCAGTTCCATTAAGGACCATATGTTGAGTGTGGTTTGTCAGCCAGTTATAAATCCATCTGATGGTGATGCTGTCTAACCCACATTTTTCTATCTTATCAAGTAATAGGTTGTGGTCTACTTTATCAAATGCACTTTCTTATTTTCTCTGAAAAGAAAATCAGATAAGAATTGTGCTGTATTTAAGGAGCAAAGGAAACACTGGGTCTTTCAAAACCAAATCTGGCAGCTCTGACATAAGGTTTATTATGCTCTGAAATAAAAATTCAATAATTGTGATGAACTCCGAACTAGCAATCTTTGGTATCTCCTGTTTCAAGTATGAATAAATCATTGACGGGATATCACGTAAATTGCATTTCGAGAAGAAGTCTATAAATAAATTATCTGGAAGTTATCATCACTCATTCGGGGACTTATTAACAGCTTCACCATTTATTGATGATTGATTGCAGATTAGTTTCAGATTGCAAATTCTTTTACTCTATATAATATCAAGTCATATCCCCACTTTCTGTATTATTTTTGTGACAATGATACATGAAGTAGTCTGAAATCAATAGATTTGTAGATAAGTAGGACTTAAACCTGGTTCTACACACAGTGTTCTGACAACCTGCTACTTCACCCAGATTGTCTAATCATCATTTTTGTCACCTATGTCACACAGTGGTGCATAGCAGAGAAACTAAGCTTGTCTGCCCATTTCTAATCCGTTTTTCTCTCCATTGTCTCCTGTGTGTTAGAGAGAGGGACAGATTAACTGGGAAGCAGGAAACCAAAAGACACATGCTCTCAGTTGATGAAGAGAAAGATGTACCAACTTCTGATCTTCTGCAGTTGCTTGTCCAACTGCTGACTAACTCTCAGGGGAATGAGTAACAGGCAAATGGAAGGAAATTGACCATGGTCATCAGAGAGGGGCACGTCCCACAGGAGAATGGCATTTGTTAAATATTCATATTGTATGGATACATTTTTGTTTTACTTTATTTCCTTGGTATTAATTGCTTTGGTCATACATTAGATTTAAAAATGGGGGCAGCTCATAAATAAACACAGAAATGTGTGGAAACAAGGAATCTTCAATCACATGTAAACTCCTTAGTAATTGTTTTATGAAGTATTGCAACTACTAAGATCCAAAAACTCTCTCCTCATATTATTTTATAGAGCACAGAGTCCAAAGTTTCCAAATAGATTCAGATTGATTGATTCAAATTTTATCATTGATTAAATTTGAATTAAATTTATATTTGTCATAGATTCCAAACTAACTCTTCCCCAACTCTTCCATTTTGGTGCTCAGAGACAACATTTACCTTATTTCTCCCAACTTACCTTCTGCACATCGGCAAATGTTACCATGACATATCTTATTGAGAAGGCCTGTTCTTTTATCTGGATGGTAGAACTTGGTACATTTTTCATCTAAAGGAAGAATTAAAAGTTATGCCCATTCGTCACATCAAGAAACCTATGGTGATTATAGATTTAATTACAGTTAGTCCTCAACTTACAATCATTCATTTAGTGACTGTTCAAAGTTGTAACAGCACTGAAAAAGTGACCTATGACCATTTTTCACACTTATGACCAGCAGTGAAATCCCTCTGGTTCGCTGAACTGGTAGCGGCGGCAGCGGGAGGCTCCACCCACCTGCCAGGACGTCATTACATCTCGTTTTTTTACCATCTGCATGTATAGGCGTGCAGAAGAGGCGCGCATGTGGGGGAGGGTAGCGTTCCCAAACCGATAGCGAAGTTAAGTGGGTTTAACCACTGCTTATGACCATTGCAAAATCCCCATGGTTGTGTGATTTACATTCAGATGCTTGACAACTAGTTCATATTTATGACGGTTGCAGTGTCCTTGAGTCATGTGATCACCTTTTGAGACCTTTTCACAAGCAAAATCAAAGCGGAAGCCAGATTCGCTTAAAAACTGTGTTACTAATTTAACAACTGCAGTGATTCACTTAACTGTGGCAAAAAAGATTGTCAAATGGGGCAAAACTCACTTAACAAATGTCTCACTTAGCAACATAAATTTTGGGTTCAATTGTGTTCATAAATCGAGGAGAACCTGTATTTAGAAAAAGAGTAATCCATTGTTCTCAGGGAGATTTCAAATTTGGGGCATGTCTAACCTGACAGTGCAATGGCAACTTATCAAGAGTGATGGTTGGCTAAATGCATTTTGTTAAGCAGTTACCTGAGAAGCAGAGGGTGCTACAATGCATCAAGAAATGTAAGAGAGGATATCGCATTATCTAATGGAGTTAGGAAGTTGGAACATGGATACCTGCAGGATTCTGCTCCTTTTGTCAAAAAAGATGGCAGATGGCAATGTGTTGCATGTTTTGGGCATGCATGTGATGCCCCACTTAACGTAAGGAAGGGATTGTGGTGTGACAGCACAATGCTCACTTTTGTCATTCTAACTCTTCTTGACACCTCCTGTAGATGCCACTTTTTGATAGTATAAAATAGACTACAAATAGTTCTTGGTTCATGACTAGAATTGAGCCCTGAATGTCGATCGTAAATTGTTGCTTTCATGTTGAGTCTTCATATGACTGGACTCCGTTGTATAACCATTTTTATATTGCTTGTTAAGTCAATTACTATAGTTGTTAAGTGAATCACATGGTCTTTAAATAAGTCATGTGGTTGTAAGTTTGAATCCAGCTATTCATATGGTAGCTTTTGCCTTTTTTTTTTTTTTTTGCTGAAGAACTACCAACACTCATGATTCTTATGGTTTTCTATAAAAACCAATGCCTTGTAGTATTAAAGGCTTTAATTTTATGGAGCATCTGTGCAACATTACATATAATACCCTGGCTCTGGTATTAGCAATACTAATACCAATATGGAGTATTATTAAGGTAGTCCTCACTTAGTGACCACAACTGAAAAATAACATGATTGCAATTTACAATTTTACTCCCACTTTCCAAACTGTACCATATCACTCCTACTAGTTCCAAGCAAAACATGCATGCTGGTTGTGAAGTATGCAAATGGCAGTCAAATGACTGAGGGCAATAGTTGTAATTTGAAGGATTAGTCATGAAATTATTTTTAGCACTGTTGTAATTTTGAACGGTTGCAGCATCTCATGTGTGTTGGTAAGTGAAGACTACAAGTGCCTTATAAGTGAGACTGCAGGCCAATAATCTCATATTTTCACTGCAGTTAACAAGACCTAGTGAGAGTGAGATCAAAATGAGGACAAATTGACCTTCCTGGCAAGTTAGGTAGCCTGTCCGAGCCCTTTGACACAGCAAGTGATCTTAGGGTTGCATCTATATGCACAATCAGTGCAAATGCTTTGCGCAGCAGAATGTCTTGGATGGGCACATCCTTTCCTGAAATTAAAGCTCAATCCGTTGATCTGTGCTGCCAACAAAAGGGAATTAGAACTGGTCATGGGTGTCTGTCGGTTTGGGTTTCTCATCATTTCCATCTTGGCAAATATGTCAGGTCTGATTAGTTGAACTGGAGATTATTTTGTATTCTTTTAACATTTCAGAAATGTGTATGCATTTGAGGGTATGTTTTCCAAACAAAGTCAGTTTTGCAATTTTGCCTACTAGATACAAGTTTTACAGGTAATTTTCTCTGAAGTATTTTCATGATTTTGCACATTTCATGGTTAACACACTTGTAAGTGGATCATAAGCTTCCTAACAAACAGGAAGCAGCAGGTGAAGCTAAGCAGAATCACATCAGATACCTGTACAATTAGCACAGCCCCCCCCCCCCAAGGCTGTGTGTTCTCCCCACTTCTCTTCTCTGTATACTAACGACTGCATCTCTAATGATCCATCTGTTAAACTACTGAAGTTCGCAGATGTCACAACAGTGATCGGTCTCATTTGAGACAATGATGAATCCGCATACAGATGGGAGGTTGAATAACTAGCCTCGTGGTGTGACTGGAACAATCTGGAACTGAATGCACTCAAAACCGTAGAAATGGTGGTAGACTTTAGGAGAAACCCTTCCATACTTCCACCTCTCACAATACTAGACAACACAGTATCAACAGTAGAGACCTTCAAATTTCTAGGTTCTACCATATCGCAAGATCTAAAATGGACAGCTAACATCAAAAACGTCATCAAAAAAGCACAACAAAGAAAGTTCTTTCTGCGCCAACACAGAAAGCTCGAACTGCCCAAGGAGCTGCTGATACAGTTCTACAGAGGAATTATTGAGTCTGTCATCTGCACCTCTATAACTGTCTGGTTTGGCTCTGCAACCCAACAAGACAGACACCGACTTCAGAGAATAATTAGAACTGCAGAAAAAACAATTGCTACCAACCTGCCTTCCATTGAGGACCTGTATACTTCACAAATCAAAAAGAGGGCTGTGAAAATATTTACAGACCCCTTGCATCCTGGACATAAACTGTTTCAACTCCTACCCTCAAAATGATGCTATAGAGCACTGCACATCAGAACAACTAGACACAAGAACAGTTTTTTCCTGAACGCCATCACTCTACTCAACAAATAATTCCCTCAACACTCAAACTATTTACTAAGTCTGCACTACTATTAATCTTCTCATCGTTCCCATCACTCATCTCCTTCCACTTATGACTGTGTGACTATAACTTTGTTGCTTCTAACCTTATGATTTATATTGATATTGTTTCCTGATTGCTTATTTGTACCCTATGACTATCATTAAGTGTTGTACCTTATGATTCTTGATGAATGTATCTTTTTGTTTATGTAAACTGAGAGCATATGCATCAAGACAAATTCCTTGTTTGTCCAATCACACTTGGCCAATAAAAAAATTCTATTCTATTCTATTCTATTCTATTCTATTCTATTCTATTCTAT
>WNWU01000054.1:3593672-3620040 GCA_012654045.1 Ptyas mucosa | reverse complement strand
TCTATTCTATTCTATTCTATTCTATTCTATTCTATTCTATTCTATTCCTATTTCTACTCTAAAGAGCTGCACTGAAAATGCTATTTAAACATAAAAATGATAATGAACTTTCAAAATACTAATTAGAATGCAAAATTCTTCCTCAGCCAGGATAAGCTCAGTACCACATTTCCTCCCTAAAGATGAGCATCACATTGCCCACCAATGTGGGGAAATTAGGAGGAGGGAAGTGTATTCAATACATTTGACTTTACCTAGATTGTAGTAGCTGTACATGATCTTGACTGATCTTGGCTGAATGAAGCTGATCTTGGCTGAATGAAGCTAACTTCAAAATGCTTGAGAATCTTAAATTGCAGGCATTCATTCTCAGAGTGGGAGACCTGGGATGGAGAGAGAAGATAATTTGTGGGTGCCAGTTTATCCATGGAGATAGTTCCCCTCCCCCAGAACTCCATCCAAATAATTTCAAGGAAACTGCTTATTTCACATTCCTTAGGTTTGATTGAAGGGCTAAATTCTGCAAATCTGTCCAGGTTTCCCAGAATAAGGGGTAAACAATGGAAAATGTGAGACGAATAGCAGGTTGAAACTGTGTCTCAGAAAATACTGGTCAAAAGTTAGAATATGAACACACTATTCTGTCATGTCTCCAAAGAACATTAGGTGACCTAGGCTGTTCCCCCAGTGCCCTGTATAAGAGGGTGAGAGACAGGTACTTTGGTCACATACCAAACAAATGAACCATTGGGATCCCCATATCAAAACAACTCACCTTATGTGCAACCAGAATCTGAAAACAACATTTAACACAGCACAGTACTTAAGCAAAATGGTTTGGTTGAGATCGGCATATGTGGGACTGATTGGGGTAGATTGTAGGGGGTGACACTGAAATATAATTTTATCATATTTTATTTATCTATATATTAAAGTATTATAGTGTATTCCAATTTCATTTTAAATTGTATTTTATTCCAATTCCATTTTAAATTTTTTTAAAATCAGATTTTAATAATAATTTGTGTCTGGAACTCTGCTCTTTGATATAGCCCAAGGGCTATTCAATAAAGTAAACTCAAACTCCAGTGTCCAGATACAGTGCTGCTTCCCCATTTTGAGTTAGCAGGAAACTTACACTGGCACAAAATTGGCTAAGCCCATTGCCAATTCCCATCCTACCCCTGTTGCTCCTCTATTAAATCACTACAGTCATTGGACCCCCCTCCAAAGGAATAGGTGCTGAAGGCTAATTTCACATGAGTTGAAGATCCCCTTGAGCAATGATTGCATGAAGGGGAAAATACTGTTTTGGCATGGGTTCAAGGAAAAATCCCTTCAGTCTGTCTTAACCAGAAACTGTGAGCCACATGCAGGAACAATTTACAGGTATATCAGAAAATAAGTCCTGGCCATGGTGTGCTTATACTGAGGTTAAGTGCAATTGGAGAAAATCTCTGATTATCAATGCAAGATGTTTTCATTGGAATGATTGCTAGAATTACATAGAGATCACAATAATTGTAATATTAATATTACGATTATTGTGATCTCTATGTAATGCTAGCAATCATAATATATCCTAGATGGCAGCAGCAAAGAAAACAGCATCCGATTGCGGGGAGAAAAGTTATTAAATTAAGCAGGAAAGGAGAAGAAGAGGGGGGAAGGGGGAGGGGAGAAAAAAGGAGCAGAAAGATAGATAAGGAAGGTAGATAGGAAAAGGGAAAACAAGAAGTTGGGGTGGGGGAGGAGGAAAACACCAGTAAAACATTGGTGCAGTTAACGAACGGCTGCACGCTGAAAATCGGAGGCAGCCGGTGACAGAACAATAGATCCCTCTCAGGAGCCTAACTAAGCTGCCCAAGTTGGAAAAAGAGGCAGCTGAGATCAGCGAACCGCCAGCTGCAAGGCGGACAAGAAAAGAAGCTGCTGGAGGCAGCGAACGGGTGGGTCACAGTATATTTACTAAATACCTAGACCCAGATTCCAACCTAGGCAGCCTCGCTCAAAGTGGCAGCCCGACTCAGAGTCCAGCAACCTAGAGGCAGCCCGATTACTGCACGATCCCCCGCAAGCATCCTTCCATCCTGGCAGCCCTCCTCAGCGACCTGCCCCAGGTGGAGGAGTCGTGGAGGACTGGATCAGCCTCCCTCCCCAGTGAGATCAGCAGCCCCCCTGCCTCCTGCTAGCCCGGCAGCCCTCCCCAGAGATTTGCCTGAGGCGAAGGACGGACAACACAGCAGCAGAGGCGCACCGAGTTAGAGAGCTCTGTTCTCTAAGCTGAGTGGCAGGTTGAGCGGAGCACACCAGACAATGGAGTCGACCGACCAGATAACGGAGGCGACCAGAGAACTGAACGGCTGGCCAAGCGGAATTGACCAGAGCAGAGACGAGACCGAAAAGTCCCGACCACCCAAGGACAGAAAGGAGGTGGCGGAGAAAACGACAAGCGGCCGGAGCAGCAAATGAGGGAAGTTAAGACAATAAATTAAAACTGAAGACTCCAGTAGAGAATACCGGACACAAAACAGAAAACCAAAGATATATAAATAGGCAAATAATAAGGATAACAGGGGAACATTAGAAATCAGGGAAGAATAGGATTAATAAAGATTAATCAAATAAATAAGGCAAATTTTAAACAAACAAATAATAAGGTAGGGAGGAATAGGAGCTCAAAAACGAAAGGAAAGGATAAATAAGACTAATTAACCATAATAGTAAGAACAGTTAAATAAATAGCAAGGTAGAAAAAGGTACTCAAATCGGTAGGAAAAAAAGGATAAAAAATAAGGATAATTACTTAGAATAAAAAAGAGAAACAAGGCTAAGAGCAAAGCACTATACCTCCAACAACAACAAAAGGGATTTTCAAATTTTAAATTTTAAACTTTGAAACTTTGAAATTTTGAAAACTTGAAATGAACTATTACATTTAAAACTTTTTAATTTATTTTTTTCTTTTGAAAGAAATGTGGCAAAATCTTCTGTATCCTTAAATGAACTACCAAAATGAAACATTTTAAAACTTTTCTTTCTTTTTTCTTCAAATATATACTGAGACAAAATCTCCTACTTTTACATATTTTTTTAATTCTTAAAAGAACCAAACAGGGTGAACTAGAAGCAATAGTACATGAGGGTAGGTATGATAGAGTTGCAATTACAACAATTTGATGGTGGGAAACTCATGACTCGAATGCATTGATGGATGGAAACAAATTGTTCAAAAGAAACAGATCTACAAAAAGAGGAGGTGGAGTTGCACTACATGTAAAGAGATCACTACATATCTATAGAAAAGCAAATGATCAAAGATAAAAACCTCCTAGAATGTATATAGGTCAATATAAAAGGAAAAAAGAGTGACATTGCCATAGGTATATACTACAGACCACCAACCAATCAGAACTAGATGATCTATACTTAGATTAGAGTAAGGCATTCAACAAAATAGACGACAGCCTACTTCTTGTTAGTAACTACTTGTTGTAACTGGTTGACAAACCATACTCAATGAGTAGTCCTTAATGGTACTACATCTACATGAAGGTAAGTAAGCAGTGGGGTACCACAAGGTTCCGTCTTAGGCCCAGTATTCTTCAATATCTTTATAAATGATTTAGATGAGGGAATAGAAGGGGAACTCATCAAATTTGCAGATGACATTAAGCTAGCAGGAATAGCCAACATCCCAGAAGACAAGTTCAGGATCCAAAAAGATCTTGATGGACTTAAACAATGGGCCCGATCCAACAAAATGAATTTTAATGTGGAGAAAAGCATAGTTTTACATTTAGGCAGGAAAAACCAAAGGTATAAATATACATTAGATGAAACCTGACTCAAAAACAGTAACTGTGAGAGGGACCTTAGAGTCCCAGTGGACGATCACTTAAATATGAGTCAGCAGTTTGAGGCAACTCATGATGCTTAAGGGAAGGAAACTACCGAGGACAATGCTATTCACCGTCCTTATTATTGTGGCAGAATATGAACTGGTAGAATAATTTAGGCAGTATATGTTTACTAGCTCAAGGGCTGGTGGCTTGTACTTTATTGCAATCATGGCAAACAGACAGGAGGCAGTATTATATTTATCCAATTATTCTTAAATATAGCAGAAATGCAGTCTTTAAATGTACTGTTCCCCATATTACAAGATATGATTATATCTCTTTCTTACTAGATATATGATCTGTTGTAGTTAATGATGGATTATGTAGGTTTATTTTGCTGAATATACCATCCTATCTTTTTCAGTATAACACTCCAGAGTTTGCCTAGCAAACCAAATAACCAACCAAACAACTACTGAAAGAAATTGATTCCATAAGTATTTACCTTGTCTAAGTAAATGATAACAGCTCCTTTCTGAGCCATATTATTGTCAACTTCATACTTGGAGATATATCTGTCCACTCCTTTAGAAAGCTAAATAATGAAAGGAAAGGAAAGAGAAGATAACATTGATTTTAGGAGTTGCAGATGATTCAAGTACGTGGAATTGCAGATGTCTGAAGCCATTTATACTGGCCCTGTGTTACATTTATAGCAAAATCTGAAAGTATTTTCAAAGTTCCCAGGATGTACACTTGAGAGACTTGGAGACAACCAAAAAGAGTTTTAATATTATTAATTTGTCAGAGAAATTCCAGAATCACTAGAAGAGATGCACTTTTCTGATTTTATTAAAATATTATGCCATTTATGTGAGATAGAAATAAAATTCAACATCTTATTGTTTCATTTACTGGTAGTGAAGTTTCATTAATTCTCTCTGCAGTTTTAATTATATAGGGAAATGATTAATTATAATACATTCTCTAATTCAGCATCTTCAGTGAACACAGCCATTTCAAGCCCCATGCAAAGCTTGCCTACCCTTTTAAGATCTTCAGCATCAGGGAAAAAACCAGTCAGCAAAGAAACATCAATTATTGTCATTGTAGAATCAACTTCTCCCAGATACCTAAAATCAAGAATGGAGAAAAAATGACCAAAGATGGATTTCCTAGTTCAAAAACTATTTCCTCTTCATTACTATGAGGGCAGTGTTGTGTTTTTTAAAAACGATTCATCTTGAAGGGGAGCAATCCAGCTATCGTCATATCTTATAGGCTGACACTTGAGCCACCGCAATGTATCTGCTCCAGTGGTGGGTTGCTACCGGTTCAGCCGGATCAGGCCTGCCCAGACACGTATGCTCAGAGGTGTCACATTAGCGTGTGCCCACGAGTGAACTGGTAGTGACGGGTTTTGAAACCCGCCCCTGATCTGCTTCTAACTCCCATAAAAATGTTCTCTTTTTTTTCATGGAAGTTTTTGCAAAGTTTATGAATTTGGGTGAAAACTGAGTAAGAATCATTAAGGCATAAAATGGAATGTATTTTTTTTCTTTAAATGACAAAACCAAACTGAAGACCTATCATTAGTTTCACTCTATAGTTGTCTTGAGTGCAGCTCAATGTCTGATGGATTCATGAACAAGTTTGTGGAATTTTCCCATCAACATGGAATATATTTGCCATTACCTTCTCCTCGGTTATTTTTCTAGCCCAGGGGTAGTCAACCTTTTTATACCTACCGCCCACTTTTGTATCTCTGTTAATAGTAAATTTTTCTAACCGCCCACCGTTCCACAGTAATGGTGATTTATTACCACAGTAATGGTAGGGACAAAACCCCTACCGCCCACCATGAAAGCTGGAACGCCCACTAGTGGGCGGTAGGGACCAGGTTGACTACCACTGGTCTAGCCTATAGTTCTAGAGTCCGGCAGAGGTTTCCCATTCATGTACTTGCCATCCTGCTTTAGTATATTGCAATTTCTGCATCCCTAAATCAATCTGAAGGACCTGCAGTGACTTAAATCCTGCTCTTTGTTTCATCCACCACCAACAAAATGTTACAAATTAAGATGGTGCCCAGAAAACAGATCAATATACAAGCAGAGGTAAAGTGTAAAGTTGGAAAATGTTCAACTATTTTCTTGAAAAGTAACATAATTGCTTCTCAAAGTTATTATTTTAAATATCCTGTTACAATCCAAAGTTTTCTTTAACATTCAGCATTATTACCTAGTGCAGATTTTGAGCTTGAGGGCTCCCTTGGCTCCCTTTGCCTGTTTGAAATCTAAAAATTGCAAAAGAAAGAGGAAAAAATCAGACTCTGCACAAATTCTAGCAGTTTTTTAAAGCTGAAAAGTTTGATTTTCTGGCAGTAACATCTCCCTGGAAATCGATTAATCTAAATATTTTTACCCTCTATATTTATGATTGGTTCCTTCTTGAAAGAAATCTTGTGAATAATGAATGTTTAAACGAAGAATAACAAACCCAGTTTTCAATAACTGAAGAATTGGTTGTGTTGATTCTAAATGTATGAGCTAGAAATCTTCCAGCTGAGTGTAAAATACAACTTATTCTTCATTTTGCAAGAACTAAATTTAGTTGGTTTTTTACACAATCTGCTGTTACATGTTTTGTGTGTGCATTTTTCTCTGTGCGTATGCATCACTGTTTTTCCTAACCTATTGTATTGAAGTATTACAAGAATACCACAACAGGTAGTAAAAGCATTAAGCCGCTGAGAGTTGCCTCAAACTGCAAGATTAGCAGCATATAAATTGGACAAATAAATTGGGATTCTACAAAGGAAATATGGGATAAGCATGCAATAAACAATATCATGAATTATATCTTGCAGAGTGCGTCAATATGGTGCACAGATATAAAACCAGTAAAAATTTGGATCCTGCTTCAAACCAATCAACATGAATTAAGAGCACCTAAAAATCATTCTTCATATAATCTCGTTCTGGAGTTTCTAAAATTAAGAATGGCATTAAATCATTTTCTCTTTGGCACCTTTCACCCCAACATGGCTCTTATATAAGTAGTTAAGTGATAGGAGAACAGTGGAGACTTAGTGGACAACAAGAGGCCTTCTGGCCTATGGCTATTTGACCATCTGTCCAAATCCTAACTAGTTTTGCAGGCCTCTCATGGACTGTGTTGGATGCTTATCCTACGGTTGGGTAGATAATATAGAGAAAACTATGTTCTGTAACTTTAACTGCTACGAGATGATACTAATTGGCTGTGCTAAGCGGACATAAAAGAAGGCAGGAAGTTCATTCACTTCTGCTCCTGCTAATAGGAGGTTGAATTGCTGAAAGGAACTGTGTCGGTGTTACTAGAGAGAACTGGAATTGTAAGCAAACTATGTTTTTGTGTTGAACCGTGATTATTTGAAGAAGTGTTATCTTTGTTTTGAGAAGCCAAGTTTGTTTTTTATACTGTTTATTTTTCTTTAAACGTTCAGAGTCTGTGAGTATCTGTATGTTGTAGCTAAGCAACGTATCTATTCGCTGTCCGGTCCGTTGCACCACTTTGCAGAGGGCAGTTTTACCCTCAACACTGGTTATGGGCCCAGTAACAGAGTGTGTGTACCGGTTACAGCAATAGGAGAGTTGCTACACACATTATTGCTCCAGACGTTCTGATATGTATTTAATATTCTGGTGAGGATAGCACAAAGTCAAGCTCCCAACTTATCGTTGGTTACCCGGCTGGATGGCACCAACTACAAATCCTGGTCCACCAACTACAGTCTCCTGTTGCGCAAAGAAGGGCTATGGGATGTAGTGCAGAATCTACCAGATGTGACCTCCTGGAATGCTGACGATGCCGATGATGCCAGGAAGATAGCCGAGTTCCAGAGGAAGAATGAGAGTGCATTGTGTATTATTGGTTTGTCTCTAGACGATACCCAGCTTGTTCACATAGAGGGTGAACAGTCTGCTGCAAGATGCTGGGACAATTTGAAACGTCTTTAAGTTCGTGACACTGTGGGGGCGCAAATTAACATTACACGAAGATTGTTTCGCAAACGACTCCTTAAGGGTGGTGATATGTTAACACACCTGAATTGCATAAAAAGCATTTTTCGAGAGCTACATTAGAAGAAGGTGGTTTTTTTCGAGCAGCAACAAGTTTATATACTGTTATCATCGGTAGATGAGAGCTACGATGACGTAGTAACATCATTTGAGGTTCTCTCACAGCAGGAACTAACTTTGGCCAATATAACCTCATGACTACTAGAAGAGCCCAGAAGGAGAGAAGAAAGAAAACAACAAAGGAAAGAACCTGAGTTGACTAATGTAAATACAAATAACCATGTATATGCTGTAAAACATTGTTTTAATTGTGGCAAGAAGGGTCATATAGCCAGGTTTTGCAGAAGGCTGAAACAAAAAACCATGGTTAAAGATAAAAAACAATGTAATGTAGCTATGTCTGATAAGAAACCGGTTAACCACGATTCATGGGTTATTGATAGCAGGGCGTCGCTATGCATTGTCAGAACACAAAACTATTTTGTAAAAATGTTGTCTAGTAATAAGGTTTCTTTAGCAAATGGGTGGAAGCTAAAGGCATGTGGTGAGGGAACGGCAATATGTCCATATGTAAAAGAAAAAATGCATATGTTATATGTTCCAAATCTAAATTTTAATTTGATTTCGGTTAGAGTATTGGTTAAGCTAGGATATACAGTAATGTTTAGAACCAATGATTGTTTAATTGAAAAAGGTGAAACCAAGATTATTAGAAAACTGAAAGATGGTTTATATGTATTATCTAGTAACCATGTTACAAATGTTGTATACTCAAATGTCAAACCACATGATGAATGTGTTCACTTGCTTCACAGACGTATGGGACATATCAGTTTTAAGATGTTACAGAAAACTGTAAAACTAGTTGATGGGTTAAAGCTGAAACCATGTAACCAGTATTTAAATTGCAATATTTGTAATCAGCAGAAAAGTAGAACAATCCCTGCTAATAGGTTTGATGGATTTAAAACAAAGAGACCACTGGAAGTGGTATTTGCTGATTTAATAGGGTCAATGAAGGCTAGTTTAGGGAGTGCTTGCTATGTTCTCAGTATAGTTGACCATTATTCCAGGTATGGTTTTTGCTACCTATTGAAGACTAAGGTAGATACTGTTTGGTATTTTGTTCAATGGATTAAGTTTGTGGAGAGAAAAACAAATCAAAAAATAGTTACCATTGTAACTGACAATG
The DNA here is from genome assembly GCA_012654045.1 of Ptyas mucosa. Lineage (NCBI taxonomy): Eukaryota > Metazoa > Chordata > Lepidosauria > Squamata > Colubridae > Ptyas > Ptyas mucosa. The sequence goes on along the minus strand of WNWU01000054.1, from coordinate 3,610,942 downwards.
GTACTGAGTTCATAAACACAAGGTTTAAATCAATGTTAGATAATGCTGGTATAAAGCACAAATGTTCAGCTCCATATCGGTCACAACATAACTCATATGTTGAAAGGAGAGGACAAACCCTACAAGCAATGATGAGATCAATGTTAGCTGATGTAGGTTTACCAGCTAATTTATGGGAAGAAGCAATTATGTGTGCAAATACACTCTTAAACAACACCATAAATACAACCACTAACAAAATTCCATATACTGTATGGCATGGAAGGAAGCCGGATTTGAGCTACATGCACACATTTGGATCACCTGCATGGGTACATATTCCAGTGCAGTTAAGGTGTAAGGGCCAGAGTAGGGCACAACAATTAATATTTGTTGGTTATAATTCAAACCACAGGTCCTACAGATTTTGGGTAAAAGGAACAGCAACGGTAATTAATTGTGCAAATGCTAGGTTTATGGAGCATGTAGGGTGGAATAAATTAGGTACTGAAAATGAGGTTATCATTGAGACTCAGACTGAAGCTACCAATGAAATGCCAGAGAGCCAGAGCAAAGAGGTAGAGAAGGACGTAGTACAGGAAGAGGTAAAGGTGGAGAGGCAATCTGTAAGTCCTGAATTCCCAAGAAGATCGAGTAGAGTAACAAGACCACTTGATAGGTATCGGGCAACTACAGTCTATCAAGTAAATAAAGTCCCTACTACATTTAACGAGTTGACCACGTTTCCACCTGAAGACCAGAAAGTGTGGAGAGGTGCAATGACTAAGGAACTACAATCTTTGCAGAATTTGAAAGTGTATGAGTCTGTAAAAATTCCAAAAGGGAAAACTATACTCCGTAGTAAGTGGATATCTAAATTAAAGACCGGAATAGATGGGACACCAATATATAAAACTAGGCTAGTAGCTCAAGGATTTAATCAGTCTTCTAATGAAGACTATGATGAGGTATTCGCTCCAAGCTTAAAAGCCAGTACATTAAGAACAGCGTTGGTATGGGCAGCTAGAAATAAATATATAGTTAACCATTTAGATGTAGAGACCACATATCTACATGCACCATAACAGCATGAAATTTATTTAAAGAAACCCTCAGGATTTGAGGAAAAGGAGAAAGATGACTTGGTTATTAAAGAAAAGTCTGTATGGGTTAAACAGTCAGGTTATGAATGGAACCAATACATTGTAAAAACATTGAAGAATATTGGATTTAAAGCAGGATTAGCAGATCCATGTTTATTTAAAATGGAAAGGGATGGTATAGTATCATTATTACTACTTTTTACGGATGATATAGCTGTAATTACAAAGAATGAGCAAGAGGCCAACAGGATTATTGATGAATTAAAAGCTCATGTCAGGATTAAAAATCTAGGGGAGATACAACAATACCTAGGTGTAAGGATCGAAAAAACTAGGGGAGGATTTAAATTATCCCAACTGATAAAATTAATAATCTATTAAAACAGTTCAGAATGGAATTGTGTAATCCATCAAAGACACCTATGGTTCAAGATTATTGCAACACTGATGTGAAAAGTCCGTTGTTTGATAAAGGGATATACCAATCATTGATTGGCAGTTTATCATACATTAGCAATTGGTCTAGACCTGATATTTCTTATAGTGTGAACCAATTAGCTAGATTCAACACGGAACCTACAGAAAGACACTGGCAGGGAGCAAAAGGTATTCTTAGATATCTGAAATATACCATGCATCATGCATTATATCTACAACCATCAGAAGAATTGCATGCATCCGCTTATGCGGATGCTAGTTTCGCAATGTGAATACAAGAAAATCAACCTCAGGAATCACTATTTCTGGGGAAATCTTTGATATGGTGGCGTTCCATAAGACAGAAGCATTTAAGTATGGAAATGTATTTAAGTATTACAATGGAAGCAGAGTTTTCTTGTTTATCTTTGTTATGTATGGACTTGATTAGTATTAAGCAGCTGATGCTAGATTTAGGAATAGAAGGCCCTATAATAGTATACGAAGATAATCAGGCAGCGATAAAAATGGCGACAAATATAGCTGTAAAAACTAGAACAAAACATACAGATCTTCGGTATCTCAATGTAAGAGAATGTATAATGAACAAGATGATAGAACTTGTATATTGTGCATCAGAAGACAATGTAGCCGATCATTTTACGAAACCACAGGGAAGTAGGAAACATATAGATACATGTGAACAGTATGGTTTAAGATTGTAATATATTAGTCTACCCAAAGAGGAGAATGTTGGATGCTTATCCTACGGTTGGGTAGATAATATAGAGAAAACTATGTTCTGTAACTTTAACTGCTACGAGATGATACTAATTGGCTGTGCTAAGCGGACATAAAAGAAGACAGGAAGTTCATTCACTTCTGCTCCTGCTATTAGAAGGTTGAACTGCTGAAAGGAACTGTGTTGGTGTTACTGGAGAGAACTGGAATTGTAAGCAAACTATGTTTTTGTGTTGAACCGTGATTATTTGAAGAAGTGTTATCTTTGTTTTGAGAAGCCAAGTTTGTTTTTTATACTGTTTATTTTTCTTTAAACGTTCAGAGTCTGTGAGTATCTATGTTTTAGCTAAGCAACGTATCTATTCGCTGTCCGGTCCGTTGTACCACTTTGCAGAGGGCAGCTTTACCCTCAACAGACTGCAGTTGCTGTTAGTTTGGGGTTAGTTAGGAATTATATTGACAATAAGGATCTAATATCCTCTTCTTTGCTAGACATGAGCTAATAGGATTTTTCTCGTTGCCTCCGAAGAAATATAAATGATGGTAGCATGTGTGTTGCCTACAACTTCAGTTCCTCTCCAATCTACATATTTCAACACCAAAACCTGTCCATCAGTGCTCTCAATGCCTGCTTGTTCAGGGCAAAAGGAAATAAATTATTTTGTTGACTTCAAGAACTAGAGTTCAACTAAGTATGAAATTGATAATGTTATTTTCTATCAAATGAGAGACTTTTTTGAATAAATAGTAGAGTAAGCTCGTTCCATATTGGGATCCTGACATGATGAATAAAAACACTTTAATCTCCCCCCCCCAATACATTTCATTAGAATCTATTTTTAGCAAGCCAAAGGCCACCAGTCAAACTTACTCAAGTGGACGTTTTCAATAGAAACATCAAGAAATAATTTGTTGCAAACATTTGCATCCTCCTGTAACTCTGCGTTATAAACTGTCAAAACGGTCATTGTTGCTTTTCCATCACCTGATGTTGACACAACAAAGTCTTCATTGAGTTTGGTCTGAAAACCAACCAGGATTAGCATGACCTTCAACTGCAGCTCCTTGGCTATTTTGATTTTATTTGTTATTAATGCTAGTATTTTATTGACTTTGTTGTAACCTGATACAGTAAGAGCTAGAGGTGGAATAGATTTCAAAATATAAAAAGACCCAATCAAATACTTAGATGAATAAACAACAGTATATTAGCAAGGTATCAACAAAATCAAATTATAAAGAAAACTGATTTCCTTTTACTTTCTGAAGATACAATGAATGTTGTTAGTTGTTTCCGACCCATTGCGACCCCATGGACAATGCTCCTCCAGGCCCTCCAGTCCTCCACCATCCTCTTGAGTCCATTTAACTTCACACCCACTGCTTCAGTGACTCCATCCAACCACCTCATTCTCAATGAATGTAAAACTAACCAAATTATTGTGCATCAATCTTAGCAATTTCTGTATTGATGTACATTCATAGTGATAAAGGATTCCAGATGTTTAGGGATTGCATCCAAAGTGTCTCATTACTTTTAGTACTACCTTTGCCACAGTTGTTCTGTTTTCTATTTCTATTTGTAGGTGTTTGTATTTTGTGATTTTCTTCAGTCCTTTCCCTTCGGCTTTTTCCAGGTGCTACCATATCCACTATCAATACTTTTTTGTTTTTCTTATCAACAATTGTTAAATCTGGAGTATAATTATTATAATCTTATCCCTTTCATAGTGTATATAACTCAAGGCACTGAACATATCTAAGTATCCTGCCTCCTTTTTTCTCCACAATAACTACCCTGTGTAGTGGATTGGGCTGAGATAGAATGACTTGTGTAAAATCATCCTGCCAGCTTCCCTGACTAAAGCAGGATTAAAACTCACAATCTCTTGGTTCCAAGCAAGCACCTTCGCCACTACATTTAATTGCCTCTCATTATATTGTATATAATAGAAATGTACTTAAGTCCTCTCCAGAATTCCTTGGAGAACTACTATGAACCTAAAACTGTTTCTTGTTTTAAACAATGTTATTTTATTCAAAAGATTAAAATCCAAAATAAAATAATTGAATAGAGACAGAACAAAACTAAACAAAAACATTGAAAAATGTGAATTAAAAAAGGACAAATACATATATTATCTCCCCTAGTTGAACATTGAGAACTCTTTTGCAACAATAATAGCTTCGTCCTTGCAAAGCAGGTCTAAAATTTATATCTATTTGCAACCCAATTGACCTGTCATACAATACATATGTGAAAGAAAAATTGTTAATGGATTAAAGTTAAAATTCAAAGCACCCTGTTAGTTGTCTGTTATTGTAATTTACTGATAGAAAGTCTACATGGTTTCTTACTAACCTAAATCTGTTTTTATAGTATGGATGTGTTCCAAAGGCATATCTATAGGCTGGCTCTGGAGTCTTGTTTCCTAAATTCTGCCACTTAAAAACATCAACATTGCTCATGGCAGGCCTAATTCTGGCAGTGGAGCAGTTCCTTTGCTAAATAGAAAAGCTAAGATTGGGATAACCAGAAGCTCTTCATCAAACCACCTTAAAAATAAATCTGGCTAGGCTTTGAAGAATCAACCTTCAAAGATTCAGATGACATCAGCAGGTGACATTGGTGCACAAAGTTTAGATGCAGATTATGAGGGCTTTTTCCATCTGTGTTATATTTTCTATGATTACAAACTGTTTTTACAGTCATGAGCGGGAGTAGAGCTCCATGTAAGCAGCAAAAAAAAAAAAGGGGGGTGTATGAAAGGATGAAACATAATTCGACTGGAAGTATCGCAGCAACACAGTTGAGGATTAGTGGGCTCTGATGAGCCTTGCGAAATCCTGGACTGACGAACTGCTGCCGAGCAGTCTTCGGACCGAACCTGTCCTGTAGAGACCGGGAAGAAGGAGAGGCACCTCGGAAGACCAAGAGGAACAGGCACGTTCCTCGGAGGTTAGAGGAAATTCTCCCTGATTCAGCAATGGGGGGCAGCAGCCATTGCAACCACCAGTAAGCTGGGGCAACCAGACTAAGCATTGTGCAGGAGCGGCGAATTGAGCAGAACATTGATGCCGGGTGAGTGACAACTAGCTCATAGGCAGAAAAAAAAAAAGAGGACTTTTAAATTAATTATAAATGTCCCAGCGGAATAACAGAGGCTAATGGGCGTGGGGGAAAGGACGGAAGAAAAAGATTAAAAGCGGAAGCTACAAAGTGACAAAACCCGATTAGGAAAAAAAAAATTTTTTTTTATTAAAATACTTGGAGAACTTTAAAAAATTAGAAGAATTAAGAACCCAGAAAGAAATTGAAAAGATCTGTCTTTAATTTGAGGAAAAATAAAGGAGAATCTAAAAAGCCCTGTAATAGAAGTCTCATACCAAGGAAAAGAAAAGGGGAAAAAATGGACTTTGAAATTTTGAATTAGACTATAAATTGATTTGGTGAAATAAAAACAAAAAAGAAGTTAGTAAAGATTAGCGATGTGGATTATAAACGAAATGGATACTTTTACAGACTGTTGATTGGAATTGTGGACTCTGGAGAGACACCTCCAGGCAAAATTGGATCATTACAACATTGGACTCTTATTGTTGAAAAAACTTTAAAACTTTGATGGTGATAACCAGCTGTGAGAATTGCTAAGGAGGCTTTGTTTTGTCTGCAAGTGACTTAACTTTGATGATTAAAGAAACTGGATTACAGCGTGATTTAAAATTGGAATAATACTAATCAAGATATAACAAAATGGAGCAGGAAATAATGGAAATTGTGAAAATGATGTATATGTCACTGAAAACAAAAATAAGAGAAATAATCACAATATTACAGGGAAGATCTGATGAAAATGTGTTAGACAACATTCAAGTGAATAAAGAAATAATGTATGAGAAGCAAGAAAGAGAGATTAAAAATAAAGATGAAGATAAAGACAAAGACATTGAAAACTTAACTGATTATGTTGGTAATAATAATAAAAAAGAGAGGAAAATTAAGAGTAAAGGGGGAAGTTTAATAATAGAGGTGAAATTTAAAGATTACATTGGGATTAACAATGGAAAAAATAAAAAAATAGAGAGGGTGGAAAGAGACAAGGAGGAAAAAGGGTGGAATAGAAATAATAAAAATATGAATGATTACACTGGGATTAACAGTGAAAGAATAAAAAAGAGAAAGGGATGGAAAATAATGGGAAATACAGGGCAAAAGATAAGAGTGCAGGAATATAAAACAAATAAAAAGATGGGAGAAGAAAAAGAAAAAAAGAAAAAAATGGAAGAAAGGGAGAACGAAACCTAGAAACATGGCATAGGCACTTAGAATTAAAATGAATTGATGTAAAAGTTATAGAAATAAATGAATGTCAGAAAAGGTAACAATTAAGATTATGATTTACTTAGAAATAAGAATAAGTTGTGACAGAGTATCTATGAAATTGTTAATTAAAAATGAATTGGTAAGGAATGGTGATATGTTGCACACACTTAGAATTAAAATGAATTGATGGAAAAGTTATAAATACAAATGAATGTTAGAAAAGGTAATAATTGAGAAATTATGAATGGTATTAGGACTTAGAAATGAGTAAGTTGTGACAGATGAAATATACATGAAATTATGAATTAAAAAATGAATTGTTAAGCAATTGTGATATTTGGAAGGTATTGAATGGTAATAATGGAATTAATTAAGTATTGTAATAGGTGGATTATTTGAGTTAAGATTTACACTTAACTGATTTTTTATTGAATATTCTTAATTAGAGAAATTATAACAATTGGAATATTTTTAAGATAAGAGATAAGAATATAAATATTTGATAAAAATGTAAATTAAAAATGAACTGATAAAAATTATGATATTTGGAAGGTATTGAATGGTAATAATGAATTAATTAAGTTAATACGAAGTAATGGTAACATGTATGGATGTTTAAGAATCAAAACAAGATTCAGAAATATAAATAAGCTTAATATATAAGATTGTAATAGTTGGAACATCTGAGTTAAGATCTATGCTTAATTGGTTTTGTGATCAGAATAAGGGAATTTAAAGAAATAACTGGGAATTGTATTATGTTGTGAGAATTTAAATTTAGGGGTTCAAACTTAGGGAAGAAAAAGAAAAAATGAATAATATCAGGATTAGAGGTTAGGATGAAGGGTAATATTGGTTTATTAAAACTAGAAAGAATAAATATTATGGTAAAAAATGAATATATAAAATTGTGTTAAAGATGAAAGGATGAAACAGTGCCTGCCATGGTTTATGTTCCTTCATGTACTTTTCCTTCAAATACTATTTCATAAACATTTATTTCCACTTGTTTATACCAGATCCATATTTAAACATATAACTCTATTGGTATCATACATCTACTTTTACTCCAAATTCCTTGTGCAACATCAGAAATAGCAACAAAATTGTTTTATTGACATTATCTTCATTTCCTAAATCATGAAGTGCTCCAGAAGTCTCCCAGAGCCATTCAAAACTTTATCTTATCACAGATGGAATAGTTCTTAAAAGTACAGACACAATTTTGCAATATTGTCTTAAATGCAGCCTTTTGTAGCTTTGTGTGAGGAAAGGGAAGCCATTTAAAACTACATTGTATGTTGACAAAGAAGCTAGTAGTCTTAAACCAATCTCCTCTGATCTGATGCTTGACCATGGGCTAATCTCCAACCACCACAATTCCAATAGGAAGATCTGATTTAGGTTTTCTCTCTTGTTTCACTAAATTCTGTATAGTTTTTCCCAATTCTTGAACAAAGATGCATTTCAACTTTAAACTCCAACATAATTATTTCCAATGAAAGGAGTAATAAATACACTTGCTGAAATACTGTACCTCTGTTGTCTGGGCTCGAACAGCATTGGTAGCATCAATTCTGTAGTTTATAGGTAGTTCTCGTTCTGGCAGCCTAATAACAATATCTAAGTTTAAGTCCTTATGGGTAGGCATCTGAATCTCATATTCAGCAAGAGCTTGAAACACCATAATTGTTGCCTGGAACAGGAGAAAGAAAAAACAAGATTGTTTGTCTTGGAGTATCTCACAAAGGAATTGAAAATCCAGTGATATATTTTACCAGAGAATTTTTTTTTTTACAATTGTCTGTTATTTATTTGATCATAAATGAGAAGATGGGCTACAAACTGAATGAGTAAACAAAAAAACAGGGGAGGGTTGACTTACACACATCTTTAAAGAGCCTTTTATCTGTAAAACTAAATGATCTAGGCAATCTAGGACAATAATAGACATTTAATAGCGAGTGCCATACCATGTGCATTAATCAAACAGGTGGCAAGAAAGCAGGGGCAGTCAGGCACAACACAGGTTATGTAGACAGTAAACATAGGGTCAATCAAAATGGATTCAAATGTCTATACACCAATGCACAGAGTATGAGGAATAAACAGGGTGAATTAGAAATTCAAGTAAATGAGGGCAGATATGATATTATTACCATTACGGAAACTTGGTGGGATGAAACCCACAAATGGAACATACAGCTAGAGGGATATAAATTATTTAAAAGAAATAGACCAAATAAAAGAGGAGGTGGAGTTGCACTATATATAAGAAATAACTATATCTCTACAGAAATAGAGCACAACAATGATGAAAATTATCTTGAATGCATTTGGGTCAATATTAAAGGGTGGGGGGAAATGACATTGCCATAGGTCTATACTATAGACCACCCAACCAAACAGAGGAAATAGATGAACTTTTTGGTAGTCAGCTAAGATATGTAGGAAGCACATCACAATAGTAATGGGGGATTTTAACTACCCTGACATCAATTGGGAGACAAACTCTGCCCCAAGTGGAAGATCCAGCAGGTTCCTAACAAACCTAGCAGACAACTTTGTTTTTCAAAAAGGAGAGAAGGGAATAAGGGGATCAGCCATATTGGACTTAATTGTCTCTAACAGAGATGAAATGATAGAAGGTGTTGAAGCTACAGGAACTTGGGAGCAAGTGATCATACAATATTGGAATTCAACATTATGCAAACACAAGTAGTAGAACAAAGTCAAATTAGAGTCTTGGATTTTAAGAGAGCTAATTTCAATAAACTTAGGGAGAGCTTGAGAAGGATTCCATGGATGAGAATCCTCAAGGAGAAAACAACTCAAGAAGTTTGAGAAATTTTGAAAAGTGAGATTATAAAAGCCCAGTCTAGCACAATACCAATGAAGAAGAAAAATAATAGATCTCAAAAGAAACCAGCATGGCTGCATAAAAAACTCTCTAACAAATTGAAAGACAAAAAGGACAAGTATAAAAAGTGGAAAGAGGGGCAAATAACTAAGGCAGAATATCAGCAAATAGCCCAAGCCTGTAAAGATGAAGTGAGGAAAGCTAAGGCTCACAATGAACAAAGGCTTTGACTAAAGTAAAAAATAACAGAAAAAGCTTCTTCCAACATATTAAAAACAAGAAAAAAGTCAAGGAAACAATTGGCCCATTGCTGGGAGAAAGTGGCAAGAAGGTGACAAGTAACAGGGAAAAAGCAGAACTACTTAATTCATTTTTTTGCATCTGTCTTTACACAAAAGGAAAAGACAGTCCAACCTATCAAAAACAGCACCACAAAAAACGGATTAGGAACACAAGTTAAAATAGGGAAGAAAATGGTAAGTGAACACCTGTCTACCCTAGACAAGTTCAAATCACCAGGACCAGATGAATTACATTCCAAGGTTTTGAAGGAACTGGCAGATGAGATCTCAGAACCACTGAACTATATCTTTCAAAGATCCTGGAGCACAGGGGAACTGCCAGAGGATTGGAAAAGAGCTGATGTAGTTCCCATCTTCAAAAAAGGAAAAAAAAATAGATCCAGGAAACTACAGCCTGACCTCAATACCAGGGAAGATTCTGGAAAAGATAATCAAACAATGAATCACAGAACACCTAGAGGCAAACCAAGTAATAACCAAAAGCCAACATGGGTTTGTCAAAAACAGATCATGCCAGACTAATCTTATTGCATTCTTTGACAAAGTGACAAAATTAGTGGACCAAAGGAATGCTGTTGATATAATTTACTTGGACTTCAGTAAAGCATTTGATAAAGTAGACCATAACCTACTATTAGATAAAGTAGAAAAATGTGGGTTAGACAGCATCACCACCAGATGGATTCGTAACTGGCTGACCAACCACACTCAATGTGTAGTCCTCAATGGAACTGCATCTACATGGAGGGAAGTATGCAGTGGAGTATCGCAGGGCTCTGTTTTAGGCCCAATGTTCTTCAACATCTTCATCAATGACTTGGACGAGGGGATAGATGGGGAACTCATCAAATCTGCAGATGACACCAAGCTGGCAGGAATAGCCAACACTCCAGAAGATAGGCTCAAGATACAGAAGGATTTTGACAGACTTGAACATTGGGCGCTATCTAACAAAATGAAATTCAACAGTGAAAAAACAGTGAAAAGTACATTTAGGGAAGAAAAACAAAATGCACAGGTACCGTATATGTGGTACCTTGCTCAATAGTAGTAACTGTGAGAGGGATCTTGGAGTCTTAGTGGACAACCTTTTAGATATGAGCCAGCAGTGTGCATCAGCTGCCAAAAAAGCCAAAACAGTTCTGGGCTGCATAAACAGAGGGATAGAATCAAGATCACGTGAAGTGTTAATACCACTTTATAATGCCTTGGTAAGGCCACACTTGGAATATTGCATTCAGTTTGGTCGCCATGATGTAAAAAAGATGTTGAGACTCTAGAAAGAGTGCAGAGAAGAGCAACAAAGATGATTAGGGGACTGGAGGCTAAAACATGAAGAACGGTTGCAGGAACTGGGTATGTCTAGTTTAATGAAGAGAAGGACTAGGGGAGACATGATAGCAGTGTTCCAATATCCCAGGGGTTACCACAAATAAGAGGGAGTTAAACTATTCTTCAAAGCACCTGAGGGTAGAACAAGAAGCAATGGGTGAAAACTAATCAAGGAGAGAAGCAATTTAGAACTAAGGAGAAATTTCCTGACAGTTAGAACAATTAATAAGTGGAATAACTTGCCTGCAGAAGTTGTGAATGCCCCAACACTGGGAATTTTAAGAGGATGTTGGATAAACATTTGTCTGAAGTGGTGTAGGGTTTCCTGCCTGGGCAGGGGGTTGGACTAGAAGACCTCCAATGTCCCTTCCAACTCTGTTATTCTATTCTATTCTGTTCTGTTCTGTTCTGTTCTGTTCTGTTCTGTTCTGTTCTATTCTATTCTATTCTATTCTATTCTATTCTATTCTATTCTATTCTATTCTATTCTATTCTATTCTATTCTATTCTATTCTAAATAGGAAGTATATGGATGAGATTTCCCTTGGTTCCCTTAATTTCAGCATGGATGATGGATATAAACCCTAGATAATGTTCAGATAAAAATTTCTTTCAAAAGCTATTCTTTGATTTGCATATCAAAAGATTCATGCGCTTGTCTGCTAAACAAATAGAGATAAACAACTCTCTATCCACCTTGTACCCACACATGGGGGATAGAGAATACATTTCTCTACTACATTTTTCTCTACTATATTTTCTCTAGAGATACATTTTTTCTCATTTTATTGTTGAAAACCACCCTATGTAGCTGCATGGTGAGATGGACAGCAAATATACTTAATAAACAAACAAACAAACAAACAATACACAAATTTTATTTTCTCAACACAAAACATCCTCTTCTATGGACATTTTGTGCCAAAAAAGCTTACAGATAACTGAAGTGAAACCTGTAGTTTATTTCAATTTATCAGTTTGTCAAGTCCTAAAGTAGCTATTTGATGCCTTGTTCTACCAGCTAAGTGGGGACCATTGCATCTCAGTATGAAAACTCTTCTCATAAAGAAAATCAGCACTAGGATGTCAAACATATATTTAAAAACTTTTTCTTGACATTGTCTTCATGAAATAATGTTTGAAGGCTAAGCATTCTATCATTTTTATTCCCCTTACTAGAAAATGAAATAGAATCAATGGTAGATTTTATTATTGGTTATTTTATTATTGGTTACCATTAATTATTTATTAATGGTAGATTGTACTATTACATATTCAAGACCAACCTAATACCCAGGCAAGAATCCTGACAACACACCCAGCAAATGATTGTGCAGCTTTTGCTCGCAAGCCTCCTGATGGACCATTATGACCACTGCTTAATAGCATTCATAGTCAGGGAAGTCCCCTTTATTCTTTTTTTTTTGAGGTTCCTCTCTGTAAAGCTTCCATTCACTGTTTCTTGTCTTATCTATGGAGAATAAACCCCAAACTTTTCCCCTGTGACAGCACTTCAAATATTAAAAGACTGCTATAGTGTCTTGACTTTACCTTCTCTTCTTTGGGCAAAACATTCAACAATTCAGACTATTGTTTTGTTTTAAGCAGCCTAAAGTAGAATAGATCTCAGAAGATTATAATCTGACAATAAAGCAAAAGCTCACTTGGGTTTGTCCATATGTTCCCCCCTAAAAATTTCTGATCTGTTAGCCATCTGACTATGGGACCAGTTTGATCAAATTTCTTCATTTTCAGCAAGGCCAACAAGGCATAGGAAGTGCCTTCAATGTTATGGGTGTGAGCTTTATGTTCTTCCCAACGATTTCTTTCTAAAAAACAGCACAGAAGCAGAATTAAGCCAAACAGATGAAAATATTGGTTACTTACCTTGAAGGTGACTTTTGGTTGAAGTGAAAAGATTGGGAAAATTAACAATTGATTAAGTCTCCCATTTTTCAAGAAAGCAGATATGACTGATTGGGTGAGGTTACTCAATGGCATGGAGTTGCTGATGATACCCAGTTATAGTCAGCTTTACCAGGTAGATCAGATGAAGAATCAATTCAACAGAAAGGCTAAGATTACTTATACCAATATTAACATATCTCCATCAAGGTCACCTTGCTTACTCTCTACAGTTAGTCTCTCTTTCTCTCTCTCTTACATCCACCCCTGGCTGGGTAGGTGGTGCTGTTCTGGTACTGACTCAGTGCTTGGGGGCTGTGAGTGTCTAGATGGGGAATAATTGGTTTCTTTTTCTCCTACGTCTATTAATGCTATCTCTGACTCTCAGTGGGGTAGCAGCTTCCTGGACAGAGATTGTGTGCAATTGGAGGGCCCTCCTCAATATGTGGCTCCTGCTTGAAGAGCAGGTGGCAGCTGTGACTAGAGGGGCCTTTGCATAGATCCATCTTGTGCAGTAATTGTGCCCATTCCTGGATTGGGAGGCCTTGCTCATGGTCACTCCTGCCTAAGTCACTTCCCAGCTGGACTACCTCAATGTGCTCTATCCTTGAAGGTCACCCAGAAGTCACACCCAGAATTCAGTGGTGTTGCTTTGCCGTATCATATTGTTTTGCCATGTGAATTACACTGGGTCCATTTTCTTTCTGTATGCAATACAAGGTGATGGCTATCACCTTTAAAACATACATGGCACATGGCCAAATTATTTGGAGGACTGCCTCTTCCTGAGGGTATCTGCTTGAGGGTATCTACCATTCCACCAGATTGGATAGGGTTAAGAACTCAAGAAGCTTCGGAAAATCTGAAAGATATGATCATAAAAGCCCAATCGAACACAATAAAAACAAACAAACAAGGAATCCAAAAAGAAACCAGCACGGTTGCACAAAGATCTCTCTGACAAATTGAAAGACAAAAAGGACAAGGACAAAAAATGGAAAGAGGGACACAAAACTAATGGAGAGCATCTGCAGATCGCCCGAATCTGCAAAGATGAAGTCAGGAAAGCAAAGGCTCAGAATGAACAAAGACTTGCAGCAAAAGTCAAAGATAATTTTTTAAAAAGTTTCTTTCAACATATAAATAACAAGAAAAAACTCAAGGAAAAGTCAGTTCACTAAAGGGAGAAGATAGCAAGGAAATAACAGGCAGCAGACAGAAAGCAGAGCTGCTTAACTCATTCTTTGCATCAGTCTTCACACAAAAAGAAAGTATAGCCCAACCTACTAAAAAAAATATTGTAAAAGACAGACTAGAAATAAAAATTAAAATAAGCAAGAAAATGGTAAGAGAAAAGCTATCTGGCCTTGATGAATATAAATCACTGGGACCTGATTGATTACATCCCAGAGTTCTGAAGATGCTATCTCAGAACCATTGTACCATATCTTTAAAAAAATCCTGGAGCACATAGATTCTGGTAGAGGGGAACTACCAGAGGATTGGAAAAGAGCTAATGTGGTTCCCATCTTCAAAAAAAAAAAAAAAAGAAAAAGAAAAAAAAGAAATGGGGGTGGGGGAACACCCGTTAGGAAACTACAGAGCAATCAGCCTAACATCAATACCTGGGAAGATACTGGAAAAAATAACCAAAAAACAGATCTGTGAACATCTAGAAACAAATGAAGTTATGACTAGTAGCCAGGACAGGTTTGTTAAAAACAAATCATCCCCATCCAATCTTATTTCATTTCTTGACAAAATGACTAAATTAGTAGACCAGCGAAATGCTGTGGACATAATATACTTGGACTTCAGCAAAGCATTTGACAAAATAGATGACAATCTACTTCTTGGTAAACTGGCAAAAGCATCACCATCAGATGGATTTGTAACTGGCTGCAATATCTAAAAATCTGTCTATCGTGATTGGTATTCCCAGCTCATCCTTCTTTGTGCTTCTTACTGAAATTATCTATTTTCAAAACCCAACCATAACTGGTTTCTTCTTCTTAAAGCAAAGCTATATATGTACCTGTCGATGCTGCCATGAGTACCCTGCTGTCATTCAGATGGTCTGCAGCAGTCAAAGCATAGGCTGTGAGGGCCGTAGTGTAAGGTCTTTGCAGTTTCTCGTACTTTTTGAGTAAATAATCTGTAGCCTTCTTGATGCTGCTGTCTAGACTCTGGAAGTGAGGGGAGAGGGAAGAGAAGAGATCCATTAGGAATCTCTATGGAACACCATTTCCTTGAGGTATGATTGGCCCCACTCTGTTGCTTTTTCAAAAGGCCTTAAAAACATGGATTTGTCAGTGCATCTGGGGACCACAAATGGAGATTGGGCTGATCAAGTGGTTGATTTGATTTGGGGGGGGGCATTATGGGTTTGTTATGTGGTGAATTTTTAAATGTCGTAAGCTGCCCAGAGTCATATACATGGGTGGGATTGAAAACTTTCAGCAACCAGTTCACTGCCCGGTTGCTGGGTGGGTATGGTCATGGGGGAGTGGCCTACTTGGCCTCCTGCACCATGGTGTGGAGGGTGTTTTCACCCTCCCCAGGCTCTGGAGGCCCTCCTGAGGCCGGAAATGGGCCCATTTCCAGACTTCTGGAACTTCCGGTAGGCCCATTTTTTGCCCTCCCCAGGCTCTGGAGGCTTTCTTGGAGCCTCCAGGAGGGCGAAAATGGCCTCCCTGGACTCCAAAGGCCCTCTGGAGGCTGGAAATGGGCCTGTTTCTGGACTTCTATTACTTCTGGTAGGCCCGTTTTTCACCCTCCCCAGACTCTGGAGGCTTTCCTGGAGCCTCCAGGAGGGCAAAACCGGCCTTCTCCAGGCTCCAGAGGCCCTCCAGAGGCCGGAAAAGGGCCCATTTCTGGATTTCTGGTAGGCCTGTTTTTCGCCCTCCCCAGGCTCCAGAGGCTTTCCTTGAGCCTCTGGGAGAGTGAAAACGGTCTCCCGCAGGCACCAGAGGCCCTCCAGAGGCCGGAAAAGGGCCCATTTCCAGACTTCTGGTAGGCCTGTTTTTTGCCCTCCCCAGGCTCCAGAGGCTTTCCTCGAGCCTCCGGGAGAGCAAAAACAGCTCTCTGCAGACACTGGAGGCCCCCTGGAGGCCGGAAACAGGCCCATTTCTGGACTTCTGGTAGGCCCATTTTTTGCCCTCCCAGGGCCTCCACACACACCCTGCACTTACCCGGATCCAAAATGGGCCTCTTGGAGACTCCTGGGAGGGGCGGGGGGGGGGGGGACGCGGGGTCAGCTAGTCCTTGGAACAACTGGTTCAGCAAACCAGATTAAAATTAACATGAGATTTTCCCAAACCAGCCCAAACCGGCTGAATTCCACCCCTGGCCATATACATTTGTCATATACATTTGTCCAATAAATAATTGAACAAATGTGATTCAGAAGTTGTGGGCGCTCCAACAATGGAAATTTTTAAGAAGAGATTGGACAATCATTTGTCTGAAATGGTATGGGGTTTCCTGCTTGAGATGGAGTTGGACTAGAAGATCTCCCTTCCCAACTCTGTTGTTCTGTTAATCAACAAATAAATTTTAAAAATGTGCTGCCCAATTCCTGCTGCTATGTTTTACATGCTAATACTACAAATTTAGCGATATTAAAATATGTGTTATTTTAAGGTTATCTTAAGGTTAAATGCAGGAAGAAATGCTATGGATACATTTATTACGAAAGTCTTAAATAGGAATTCCAGTAGAAAATTTCTGAAAAACCTGCAATACCGTAAGATCCACCTGCATAGATAAATCTGCCTTTGAGGAATGCTGGTGATAAAAATTACACTGCAGCAGTGAAAAGGCTCTTTGATATTTAAAAGTCATTAACTGGTCTAAATACCTTGCTGGCTTGAAAGTATATGTGTAATTTCCTAATAGTATCCTTATTGAATTGATTATTTATTTTGGTTTCATCTGATTTGAAATTAATAAAGTATAAACTACAGCACTGCTCTTTAGGCTATTTTGAGATCCTAAAGGCTTCTAATACTGAATCTGGATCAAGAACGGGGGGAAATGGAATACTATGATAAAAAAATACTATGTTAAGAGATATGATCTTATTTTGGCCCCTTCATACCACTTCCCATCACAGCATCACATACACATACATACACTAATATGGTCATTGCAGATTGATTTGGATTCCAACAATGCAACCAGAACGAATGCTGTTAAAGATACTTCTGGTTCAGCACCTTGAATTCCTCCCTAGAAGAAAACAGGGGGGACGGGGGAGAGATAATAATAATAATAATAATAATAATAATAATAATAATAATAATAAT
>WNWU01000054.1:3512915-3578442 GCA_012654045.1 Ptyas mucosa | reverse complement strand
TGAAAATATTACGGTAGATTGTTTTCAAAATGAGTATTTTATTATGAAATCCCACTGTGACAATGACAATACAGATTGATCGCTGCTGGATAAATAATACATTAAAAAAATCCCCAATTACTTATTCCTAACTTTGAAATCAACTTCAAGGTGACTCACTGTCACATTTCCTTTATCTGCATTTCCTTCAAGGTTCTACTGACAGCTTCCAAAGTTGCCCTGTAATTGGAGATGATGCACAACAAACTGGCCTAGTCCAAGTGGCAAGAGCTGAAAAGCAGCTTTCTCCGCAACTACCATTTCTTGGTCCTTCTACTGTGCTCCATATAGTAGAACCTAAGAGGAAAGATGCATTATTGCTGCTAATGGGATCCTTCAGTGTGAAGTGGTGTGAGAAGCAGAAAACAGCATATGCCAATGTATATCTGTTTGGTTGAAACTACTGTTGTTTTTCCCCATGGACCTAGGTCCTTTGATCCTGACTGATGACTCTGGATCAACTTGGCTAAGATTCATGTATCAGAATTCATGGCTTTTCATATTTTGAAGCATGGACATTTTATATATAAAAAGGATAATCTTTTTTCCTTAATGATATGATGGTACTATAATGGTTAAAGTAAAATTCGAAGGTTACCCTCCGGAAAGTTTTGAATTTATATTTGTATAAATGATTTAAGAAGTTTTACAGATGACTTTAAAAATTACATGAGATAAAAGGTTTAAGGTTTTTTTTTAAAAAAATGTTTAATTTTAACAAGTAAAAAGGATGGATAACTATTTTAGTTTTACTATAGAAGTGTTGAAATTGAATATTGTTGGAGAAGTTGCAAAAGGTTTCAAAGGTTACATTACAGTAAGGATGCTTTGTATACAGATTAAATGAAGGATATCCTTGGTAAAAATCTGAATTTATATTAGTAGAAATGATTCTAGAAGTTTTATTGAGGATTTTAAAAGTTTTACGAGATAAAAAGTTTAGGGTTTTGTCTTTTTAAAATGTATAATTTTAATAAGTTAAAAGGATGGATAATAATTATGGTTTTATTACAGATGTTGAAAAAGAATGTGCTGGAGAATTTGGGAAGGATATTTGTTTAGGTTTTTGTTTTTTCTTTAATGTTTGTAATATTTTTAGGGAGGTTGATGAATTTCAATAAGGGGAGTTAAAGGATCTATGGGAAATTTTGAATTTTACAGTATGTTAGCATATTTTAGTATATGTTTGTTATTGCAATACCCTGTTTCTGCTTTGGGAGGTCTAGGGTGGGGAGGGGGGGTTGGATGGGTGGGGGAAAAGATGTTATATAAATGTAAACATAATTGGGAAATCGGGGCTGCTCGAATACCACTTTAGATCGTATTGAAAAGGGAAACAACTGGAGAGAGGGGAAGGACTAGAGAGGGTGGAAAGGAGAGGAGGAAAGGAAAAGGAGAGGAGGAAAAGGGAGGGCAAAGAGGAGTGCAGGAGGGTTAGGAGGTGGGAAGAGGAGAGGAGTGGGATGGAGAACGGGAAGTAGGAAAAGTGAGGAGGAGGAAAGCAGGAAGGAAGGAAGGGAGGGAGGGGGAGTAGTGGGAGAAAGGCTGGAAAAGGAAGGGGTAGAAGAGCTGCCCCGAAAAAACTGAAAAAAGGGAAAGTAAAAATGATGTAAAGATATTTATTAAAAATATGAAGAGGGAGGGGGGTTGGAAGGGGGGGATTGGGGGTGGGGGGGAGAAAATGTTTGGAAATGTTGTTTGTAAAACTTTTTAATTAAAAAAAAAAACCAGCCAAAATTATTTATTTTATTTATTTTTTATTTTTATTTTATTTGATTTATATGCCGCCCTTCTCCGGAGACTCAGGGCGGCTTACAGTGCGTTAAGCATTTAGCCAACAAAATTCACCATGAAACCAAAACAGAGAGACTTTGATATGCATAGACCACTGTTTATTTTATGGTTTGTTATTTTTAATGCATAAGAGCTATTGCAAACAGAAAAAAAATTGAGTGATCTCATGCGAACCATAGGCTGAGAGATTGACACCCTAGAGCTAGGGAATCAAATTAATTACTCTTGGCCTTTACTGGCAGGTAAACAATGCCCACTGAAATTATACAAAGGTTAGAATCTATGACTTTTAGAGTATCCCCAAGTCCTCAACTTGCACTGCAAGAACAATTCTTTGATAAGTGTGTCTGAGAATTACTCTGCCTTCTGACACTACAACTCCCATTAAGACGGGCTGGCACAGTCTGCAGTTTAATGCCTGCAGATGGCACCCGGTTGGCAAGTGAGAGTTTGTCTAAGATTTGAACATTTCATTAAATATTATTACATCTTTAACAAAAAACAATCAAAATAGAAAGAAGGTAAAAGCCTACTCATTCAGGAAAAAAATGAAAATATACACTAATCTTATTTAACTGGTGTCAATCAAATCAAATCAGATTTATTTAACTATAGTCATTAACTAGAGAGATAAAAACATAGCAGCAATGACCAAATACTGAATGGGAACTGTCATAAAGCTAAAAGTTAAGACTTAAACAATGGGAAAAAAGGAAAAATTGAGTAAGATGCAATAAAACTAGATAAAATAGAAATGGAAAAAACAAGAAAAGAACAAGAAAAAATTGTAATTTTATCACTGCAAGGTTAGGACATTTAATATGGAACATTAATGGAAATTACTGCATGTAGAAATGTAGCAATTGTGCTAGTATGATTATGGTGCAATTTGCACAACTTTTCCCAGTTTATCTGTCTCACCAGATACCAGCACCCGTTTGACAGTCTTTGGGCTCAAATAGTTAGCAGAGTCAGACCCAGTGAAAGCTTGGTTGAGATTTGGTCAGGGAATAACATTTTAACATTGAAGCCCTCTGGAAAGTCCAGGATTGTTGGCAACAGATCAGTCATAGAGATATACCATTCAGCATTCTCCTTTTTCTTCCCTTTACCATTGTTCATGTGAACATAGTTCTATCCATCCATTTTCTGCTTCCTGTTGAAGACCTTTGTTGTACCAACAATGTGAACTTTGTAGTATTGTTATACTTGATGAATAGCATGGGTTTTCTCATATTTTAATTTGTTTTATTTTTTAAATTATGTTAATAGTTGTAAAGCCATTGCAGACTGGAATGTAAAACTGATGAATCGATTGATACTTTGTAGCATTCCTAAACTGCAAGGTAAACTATCTTTGCTCTCCAGGTCAGGACAGAATAGAAGCATGTTTGTCTCAACAGAATATCCGTAGTATGTCTTCGATAAGATAGAGAACTCTTGATTGACATCTAGTTTGTCTCTTCGTAGACTCTAAGTAACCTTATGATTTTTTTCCTCATTAGCATCCTAAATTTTACACCTACAGATTCTACAAAGTTCATTTAAATGAACATACGTGCTATCACGGGATGCAAATATGTAACATGTTTAACTTTGTGTAACTAATTTCCTATGAAAAGGGAAGGATGCTATTGTCCTATTCAATCAACTTTTCTTTTGTACTTTCCTTCAATGTATTAACTATAAAAGAGAATGGAAGTTGAGGCATGAGATTCCCTCTTTGAATGATAGGAATCCTTTTTACCAGAATGTTCTGAATAAATCATAATAAAATGATCTTCCTATATGAGGTTTGCTTTATTGGAATCTGTGCATGCCAGGGCATGAGCCCAGGACCAGATTTAGCTATCAGTAGGTAAGGGAGAACAAAGGTTGCCAAGAAGCCTTTGGAGTTTAGCTGAAATGTCTATACAGGTAGTCCTCAAGTTACAACCACAATGGAGCCCAAAATTTATGTTGCTAAGTGACATTTGTTAAGGGAGTTTGCCCCATTTTACGACTTTTCTTGTCACAGATGTTAAATGAATCATTGCATTTGTTAAGTTAGTAACATGGTTGTTAAGTGAAATTGTCTTCCTCATTGACTTTGTTTGTCAGAAGGTCCCAAAATATTATTTTATTTATTTATTTATTTCCAAAAATTTATGTGCCGCCCTTCTCCCTAAGGACTCAAGGTGGCGAACATAGGTTAAAACATATAATAATAAAAAGTAACATAATTAAAACCCAATTAAAATGAGGACTTCTGGTGGCACCGCAGGTGTTGGAAGACGTTCCCTCGAGAGCGCCAGCCCTGCGATCGCGTAAAAACTGCTAGAACAACGCAAATCAGCTGTCTAGCGGTTTGGATACTTTCCCCTCAGGAGAAGGGGGAAAGTGAGCAGCCGGGTGTAGGTAGAGCTCCCCAAGACCCTCAGGATTAATTCTGGGGTTCGAAGGGTGAGAGCTCCCTAGAAGCCTGACAGAGCTCCGGATCCAGGATGCTTCTGCTTTAGGCAGAACAAGACACTGCGACCAACCCTGCATACAACTTCCCAATAAACATTGGATTCAAAGGCAGGCAGAGCAAAGGCAGGAGTGATTACAATTGCAAGTACTAAACTTTAACTCTGAATGAGTATTACTTCCTTCTGAGATCATTAAGGGGGGGGGAGGGAAAGGAAGATGGCACCAGAACATTAAAGGGGTGTGGAAAAGTGAAAGTTAAAAGGAAAGTGCTTGTTAGCGTTGACAGCCCCATGCAAAATTAATGAATTTTATCTTAAAAGAATTAAGATTTCAAGATTAAAGAATACAATATTGACTTTTAACAAATCATAATATCTGCTAAGGATTGGGAATTAATTGGACTTATTGGACCTACTGACTTGGCTGTTGAAAAAGTGCAATTTGAAAATTAGAAAATGGCCTCAAAGCAAATAAAATTTGGCATTTTGATCCCCCAAAAGTGCTGGGGGATCACCAGCCCAATCATCTAAAATGCAGTCTTTGCTAGCCCCAGTGGATACACAAACACCAACACTTGAAGCCCTTCAGGAGGCTTTAAAGGTGCAAGCTTCTGTTTTAGAAGGGAAAATTACATCTGTTTTTGAGGAAAAAATCAAAGAGGTGTCTGAGGAGATGGCTGAAATTAAGGAAGTAATTCAAATTTGAAATAAAGAAATAAGAGAAGATATTGTTTTGGCACTTCAGGGTTTGGCAGGCCATGTCAAATCGCTGGAGGAAAGGGTGGAAGAAATCAATCAGTCTAATGTGAATTTGGAGAATAAAATGGGTGAGGTTCAAATTAAGGTGGAAAAGGCAGATGCAGAAGTCACAATGATACAATACAGAGTGATGGAGTTTGCTCTGAGAGTAAGAGGTCTGAGAGAAAACAGTCAAGAGAATTTGAGAGAGATTTTTGCAGAAGCTTTTGCACAGTTAACTGGGGACTCAAAGGCAGAACTTCAGTGGCACATAGACAAAATTTATCATGTTAATTCATGGGTCGCCAGACAGAGACAACTACCAAGGGATATTGTAATCTATTGTACTACAAGGAGGACACGAAATGAAATTTTACAAGCTTCTTACAAAAATAAACTTCAAGTGGCAGGACAGGAGGCTTTAGTATTGAAAGAAATTCCCCCCCAAAATGTTGAGAACTAGAAAGGACTATGCATTTCTAGTTGAAGAACTCAGAAATTGCCAGATACAGTACAGATGGGAGGTTCCAGCTGGATTAGTGGTGAATTATTTAGGAGAAAGATATCATCTTAACACAGTTTGGAAGGCAAGAGACTTTTACACCAATGTACTTAAGGCTGGATGCCCACCATCACCAGAAGTGAGAAGAAGAAAAGAAGCAGAGGAGGCAAGAAAGGGGGAGAAGGAAAGTATGCCGGCACAAGCTCAAGGAGGGACCTTAATTACTCAAGATTTACTGCAACTTTTGGGTATGGTGCAAGCTTTTGAATTACTTGAAAAAACAGAAGGGCCAAAGGATCAAAGACAAACTTGAGCAGCAACCAAACGTAAAGAACAAGAATTAAAGACACAGCAAACCCAGATAATAATTCAAGAAACATACAGTAGAAGAAATATAGAAGCAGTGGGAGGAGCAAGGCCAAAGAAGAAAATCCAGGAGGATTTCCAGCTGGCGCTCCAAAAGCTTCAAGGTGCCAAGAATGGCAACTAGATTCATAATTTGGAATGTTAATGATTTAAATTCACCGCAAAAGAGAAAGAAAATATTTCACTACCTGAAACAGTTTAAAAATGATTTAATTTGTTTGCAAGAAACACATATTAGAACAAAAACCAAAAATATTTGATAAATGCAAGATTGGGAACACACTTTGTTGCATCTGCTCCAGAGAAGAAAAATGGTATAGTTATATACTTAAGGAAAGACTTAATGGCTAAATTAATTGAAGCAGATGTTCAAGGAAGATATATAGCAATTGAACTTTTACTAGAAGGGAAGAAAATACTTTTAATTGGAGCATATGCATCTAATCAACAATGAGAAAAATTTTATAAGCTTTTGCATACCAAATTAATACAATGGGATTGTAAATCTTGTATATTATTGGGTGATTGGAATGGAGTATTGGATACCCAAAAAGACAAAAAAGGGCTGTTGCAAAATGCCCAAACGCGTGCTAGACTGCCTAAATCCTTTTTTGACATGATGGATGACATGGAGCTGAGAAATATTTGGTGAGAACGGAATGTTGAACAACAGGATTTTACATTTTTTTCTGATAGGCACCAATCCTTTTCTAGAATTGATTTCATATTAATTACTAATGATTGTCTTCCTAGGGTGAAGAAGACGAAGATATCCCCAAGGACTTTAACAGATCATAGCCCGGTTTGGATGGAATTGGAATATGCAAAGGGTTCCAGGAGGTCTTGGCAGTTAAATGAAAATCTATTTAGATATGAGGAAAATGTGAAAGAATGTAAAAAATTAATGAAAGAATTTTTTGTTATGAATATGCATAAGGATATACCCATGGAAACGGTTTGGGATGCAAGCAAAGCATATATGAGAGGTGTTTTAATATATTTGAACAATACACATAGACGCAGACAAGGGAAAAATGGATGGAATTAGAGGAAGAAATAAAAAAGAAAGAGCAGGCATTAATATTGAATCCAACAGATAAGAAAATAAAAGAAGCAATTATTTTATTGAAAGGGCAGTTTAATATGTTGATGTCAGATCAGGTTGCAACTAATTTGCAATATGCTAAACATAATACCTTTTGCAATGCTAACAAACCAGGCAGATGGTTAGCATATTTGTTAAGGAAAAAACAAAAGTCTCGTACTATAGAGAAAATAGAATATAAAGGTAAAGAGATGTATCAACAAAATATGATTAAAAAAGCATTTCTAGAATTTTATACGAGGTTGTATGCTAGTGATAAAATTCAAGGTATAGATATAGATAGATATCTACAGAAGGAGAATATTCCTATAGTTACAGATGAGCAAAGGGAAAGATTGAATCAACCGATAACCTCTGAGGAAATTCTCTCGGCAATTAAGCAGTTAAAAGTTGGTAAGGCTCCTGGAACAGATGGATTGACAGCCGCTTATTATAAAAATTTGCAGTTAGAAATGGTGGAACCACTTAAGGAATTATTTAGTAAAATACAATGTAGAGGAGATGTACCCCCATCTTGGAGAACAGCCTTTATCTCTCTGATCCCGAAGGAGGACCAAGACCATAGTCAGCCAAAAAACTATAGGCCTATATCGTTATTATCGATATTATAGATTATAAGATTTTTGCTAAAATATTAGCAAACAGGTTAATGTTAGTTATGCAACAAATGATCCACAATGATCAAACTGGATTTATAAATGGGAGACACATGAAAAGTAATATAAGGCAAATTGTCAATATATTGGAGTATTTGGGCAAGAATAACCAAGTCCCTGCAGTGCTTATATTTTTGGATGCGGACAAAGCATTTGATCAATTGAATTGGCATTTTTTACTGAAAATAATACAAAAGATGCAGTTTGGAGAGTATTTTACACAATCTATTAAGGCACTACATCAGAAGCAAACAGCACAAATAATAATTAATGGCAGATTAACAGAAACCTTTGAAATTGAAAAAGGAACAAGACAGGGGTGTCCCCTGTCTCCATTATTGTTTATTTTGACTTTGGAATTTTTGTTGAATAAAATACATGAGTCAGATAAAATAGAGGGAATTAAAATCAGGCATTATGATTATAAATTACGAGCATTTGCAGATGACTTGGTTGTAACCTTAACCCAACCAGTGCAATCAGCTATAGGTTTAATGGATATAATTAATCAATATGATCAAGTATCTGGATTTAAAATAAATATAGGGAAAACAAAGATAATAGCTAAAAATATGACTACAAGTCAAAAAGAAGAACTAGAAAGAGTAACAGGATTTGAAATAGTAAAAAAGGTTAAATACTTAGGGGTTTATATCACAACTTCAAATGTGAAATTATATAAGTATAATTATGAACCATTATGGTACAAAATACAGAAAGAGATGGACAACTGAAAAAAATTACAATTGTCTTTGTTGGGAAGAATAACAGTAGTAAAAATGAATGTTTTGCCTAAATTTTTATTTCTTTTTCAAATGTTACCAATACTTAAAAAGGATGCAAATTTGGGGGAATGGCAGAGGGGAATTGACAACTTTGTTTGGGCAGGGAAAAGACCAAGAGTAAAATTAAAAATAATGCAAGATATACGTGAAAGAGGGAGTCTCAAAATGCCCAATTTAAGACTCTATTATGAAGCAGCTGCACTATCAGTAATTAGTGATTGGATTAATTTAACAGAAGAAAGAATTTTGAATATTGAGGGATATGATTTGTTATATGGTTGGCATGCCTACTTACTATATGACAAGAAGGTGGATAAGACTTTTAAAAGTCATATATTAAGGAATGCGTTATTGCGTGTCTGGAAAAAGTATAAATATAAATTAAACGATAAGATACCTATATGGGCAGTATGCAGACATGCGATAGAGAATACTGTATAAGTATAGAACAAAAACAAGATGTAATTACATATAAAGAACTTCTTAATATGGAAAGAGGTATATTACAGTTAAAGTCTCTGAATGCATTAAAAGAAGAAAGGATAATTCAAACTTGGTTTCAGTACGGACAGTTACAAGCTAGATGGAAAGAGGATCAGAAAATTGGTATCAGACAAAATGAGGAAAACTTGGTAAAACAAATCAGAGACCAGAGTCAAATGCATATAAAAAGGCTTGTATAATACATTGATAGAAATAGATTCAGAAACGGAGTTAAAGACTCTATGATAAAATGGGCACAAAATATTGAGGAACCAATAATGATGGAAACGTGGGAAAAAATATGGGTTAGAAATGTAAAATTTACGCAAGCCCAAAATTTGAGAGAAAACTTTTACAAAATGTTTTATAGATGGCATTGAGATCCTAAAAAGTTAGCTGGTATGTATCCAAATTTGCAATCCAAGTGTTGGAGATGTGAGAGTGATGATGCCACGTATTTTCATATATGGTGGACATGCAAAAAAATTAAAGCATTTTGGATAAAAATATGGTGGATCATGCAAAATATGCTTAAAAAGAGGATAAAGTTTATTCCACAGTATGCTGGGTATAACTACAGATTATACGGTTATAGAGACTAATTTGATTTTAAATTTAATAACTGCAGCAAGACTTTTGGTGGCACAGTACTGGAAGAAGGAAGACTTGCCTACTATTCAAGAATTTACACTAAAAGTAGCAAATTTAGCAGAGATGGCCAAAATTTCAGCATATTTGAAGGACCACTCAAATGAAAGATATATTTTGGAATGGAGAAGATGGATTGATTATATTCAAAACAAATATCGAACTAAAAAGTTTCAAATAGCTTAGGAATGAATAAAGAGATTCTCGAAAAGTAGTTAAATTTAGTCATGTAAAAGGGGAGTTAAAGTACAAGAGGGAGATAGGATTCTATAGTTAGTTAACATATGTTTGTATATGATTGTTAAATGCCATACCCTGTATTTTGCTCTGGGAAGTGGGGGGGGGGAGGGTTGGGGAGGGAGGAAGGAGGTGGGATGGGAAAATATTCGTAAAACTTTCTAAAACTTTTCAATAAAAAAAACCCAATTAAAGATGAAAAGAGGCATTGTTAGAATTCAATATGCTTTTGGTTGCTATACTGAATCCTGATGATGGTTGGATACAGATGCCGTTATAGCATATTTACTAAAACCTATTTGGAATCAAGTAGTTTAATAAAGAATTTAATCTATTCTGATCCAAGTAAGTATGGATACAATTGACTATGAAGTAACATAATCAACAACAATAGAATAATAAAACCCAAGGATCAGGATCAACCCATTTGTTGAAACAGCCAAGTCTTTAAGTCCCGATGGAAGGAGCGGAGACCAGTCGCCATCCAAAGCTCGGTGGGTAACTCATTCCAGAGGACAGGAGTGTCTACAGAGAACGCTCTACCCCTGGACGTTGCCGGCCGACAGTACCCTGAGGAGGGCAGCCCTGTGTGAACGGACAGGGCGGTGGGAGGTGGGTAGGAGATGGTCCTGCAAATACCTCAGACCTAAGCCATGTAGGGCTTTAAAGGTAAGTATCAGCACCTTGAAGTGGATCCAGAGGACCACTGGTAACCAGTGCAGCTCATGCAGAAGAGGTGTTACACGGGAGTAATGGGGGGCTCCCGTAACCACCCACGCGGCCGCATTCTGGACCAGCTGGAGCCTCCGGGTGCACCTCAAGGGCAGCCCCATGTAGAGGGAGTTGCAGTAATCCAAGCGAGAAGTAACCAGGGCATGAGTGCCTGTGCGAAGGGCATCTCGGTCTAGGAAAGGGCGCAACTGGTGCACCAGGCAAACCTGGGCAAAAGCCCCCCTGGTCACGGCCGTAAGATGGTCTTCCAAAGACAGCCGGGAATCCAGGAGGACACCTAAGTTGTGGGCTCTCTTGACAAGAGGAAGCGCTCCCCCCCCATCAAAAGTGATGGAACTTCTAGAACACGAGACGCCGGCATCCACAGCCACTCAGTCTTGGAAGGGGTGAGTCTTAGCCTGTTCCTACCCATCCAGGCCCATACCGCCTCCAGGCAGCAACTGTTGTTTCTTTCTATGGTTGTTTCTTTCTCCAGACACAGCAACTGTTGTTTCTTTCTATGGTTGATTTTTATTTTGATACTGATTTTGATCTACCGTATATACTCGAATATAAGCCGAGTTTTTCAGCACGTTTTTCAGGCTGAAAAAAGCCCCCTCAGCTTATATTCGAGTCACGGAAAAAAATGCCTTTTTCTCTGCAACCGTTTTGACTCCCGGGGTTGCAGAGAGGCTTGCTAAAGCCAAAATGGTGTGTGTGTGTGTGGGGGGGTACGGCGCCCCTCCCCACGCCCCTTTTTGGCTTTAGGGGTTGCAGGGAGGCAGGGGTGAAATGCTCCTGCTTTGGACCAGCTCGGGCGAGTAGGTAGCAGAGATTGAGGCGAGTTCGCCGTACTGGTAGCAATTGGTGGCTGGCCATGCCCCCGAACCAGGCCACATGGAAGGCAGGCAAACTTCGCAGGGCTGCAGGGAAGGGAGCTTCCCAGCATGCCCTCCTTCTCTCCCAGGTGACAGCCAGGGCTTCACCACCTCCTCTTTTCCTCAGAGGGGCAGCGTCTACCTCCAAGTTCTTGCGGAGGGAGGGACATACATAAACACACACACACCTGTTGCCCCCCCCACTATTTTTGCTGTTGGCTTAAAGTCAATCTTGAAGAGCTGGAAGACATTTCCTTACATCTCCACCAAACTCATTGTTGGGAGCGTCAGTGATCTAAGGAAACGTCTTCTTACACCTTCTCCTCTCCATTCCCATTCCCCCTACCCCGTTTTCCATTTCTGTGCCTGGATTCTGCTAATTACACCCTCTCCTCCCCGTTCTCATTTCTCCCCCCGTTTTTCCATTTCTGTTCCTGGATTCTGCTAATTACACCCTCTCCTCCCCATTCTCATTCCCACCCCGTTTTTCCATTTCTGTGCCTGGATTCTGCTAATTACCCCTTCTCCTCCCCATTCTCATTCCCACCCCCCGTTTTTCCATTTCTGTGCCTGGATTCTGCTAATTACACCCTCTCTTTCCCCTTCCCGTTCCTCCCCCCCCATTTTTCCATTTCTGTGCCTGGATTCTGCTAATTACACCCTCTCCTCCCCATTCCCCCCCCTCATTATTCCATTTCTCTGCTGGATTCTGCTTCTGCAAGAGAAGGCTCCGATGTTTGCTTGGGTGGTGGAGGGAAACTCAAAGCATTGGGGGCTTCAGAAGGGCAGAGTGAGCTTCAAAATGTGCAGCTCCTGGTTCTAACAGTCAGTGACGTCAAGTTGGCT
The DNA here is from genome assembly GCA_012654045.1 of Ptyas mucosa. Lineage (NCBI taxonomy): Eukaryota > Metazoa > Chordata > Lepidosauria > Squamata > Colubridae > Ptyas > Ptyas mucosa. Next base: position 3,566,204 of record WNWU01000054.1, on the reverse strand, counting down.
GGGGAATAGGGGCACTGGAGTTGGGCGGGTGAATCTACAGAGGGCGTCATTCTTTAGGCAGGCTGAGCATTATGGGGCTTGAAATCAGGGGTGGCAAGGGCTGAGACACAGAAAGAGACAAAGAATGAAAGAGAGAGAGAGAGTGGGAGAGAGACAGAGAAAGAGGGGGAGAGAGAATGAGAGAGAGTGGGGGAGAGAGAGAGAAAGAGGGGGAGAGAGAAAGAATGAGAAAGAGGGGGGAGAGAGAAATGGTGACAAGATAGGGCAAAAACGTAAAATGTGAGGACAGTCGTAAGTTCGAGGACTGGTCACAAGTGCGAGGACCAGTCAAAAATTACTTTTTCAGCCCTCTGAGTAGTCCATATGCACAAAAGGACTACCCAGAGGGCTGAAAAAAGTGATTTCTGACAGGCCCTCGCACTTTTGACCAGTCTTTTTTATTTTGAAATTTACCAGTAGCCGCTGCATTTCCCACCCCCGGCTTATACTCGAGTCAATGAGTTTTCCCAGTTTTTGTGGTAAAATTGGGGGGGTCGGCTTATATTCGGGTCGGCTTATACTCGAGTATATACGATAAATATTTATTTGTTTGCTGTGAAATGCTGCCCAGAATCTTTCAGCAATTGTAGCAATAAGACTGTAAGTAAACATGTATAGAGTTATACATGTCCCATAACTCTATTTTCCTTTCCTCCCTAGAAATATGCTCAATTTCTCTCAATATCTGACAATCTAGTCATGTTTGACTAAGGTGCATGGCACTTCCTCTCAAGTAGGATAAACAGGATTTTAGCTTGATTTTTTTTTTTTTAGGGATACAATAGGCTCTACTGCAACCATCACCATATACCCACATTTATAGATGGAGACACAAGCATGCCTCCTGCTGGATTCACAATCATATCTACTCTTCTTTGGAACAAGGTTTTCTGCTTCTGTGGAAAATCATGAACCAAGATGTCAAGCTGTTTCGGAGTATTGTCTCCATGGGCCTCCACCAAAATTTGCTCTTCTGTGTCTGTTCGCAAAACACCAGGGGTGATGAGGGTGTAGCTGCAGAAGAAGGAAAGAACATCTCCTGAGTTAGTTTGCTTAGGAAAAATGAGGCATTTGATGAGGCATCTCCATAATCTCTTCTTTTAGAAAAGTGAAGAAGTAAATGGTTTGAAAAGCTACTCTTTTGTGACTTAGAAAGCTTCCAAATACCGTTGAAAAATTAGTAAATCTTTATCGTTATATCACTTAAAAGAGATTTGGGGAGCTGTTTTGAGGTTATAAAATGGGAGTGACCATTACCGTAAACTGGGTGGTATTGTAATGTGATCACATTATAATGAACAATGCAGTGTCCCCTTGCAGCTTAAAGAAGGGCAACCTTTTCTATGAAAGAACAGAGTTTGATCTTAGATTTGAAGAAGAAAAATAGAATTGTGCCTTCCTCCAAGGTGAGGCATAACCCAGCCTGCATACAGTCCTCCAGTAACCCATCTGCAGACCCCTGCACCTGAAACTATGTTGCTGAAATTTGGCTGCAAAATGGCTAGATTTTGACAAAGTGAGATCAAGTTGTTTTTTTTCCAGGAATTAAGGATTCCCATTTTTAATCCCCAACCCCTGCCTAAAATGAGGTGGAAATGTTAACCAACTCCTCTCAGAGACATCACTGCAGACCACACAGTCTCCTGAGACTCCTCACCATTCAGAAGTTGCCCCCCCCCACACCCTAATCCACACACCAGAATTCATGCAACACAGCAGTGTTGCAGTGTTGCAGGACAGATGCAGAATCAACCCCAGAAACTAAGGGCTAATAAATTAATAAAAGGAATAATAAATTTCACAGACAGATATTTAAATGTGAATCTATCTCGGCCTCCAGACAGACAGATAACTCTAGTACTGCTAATTAAAAGGCATGATGAAATATGTATTTGTAAGATCTGTGTAGCTTTATAATTTAGGGTTACATGATAGCAGCAGGAAGACTTCAGCCACTGTCATTCAACTGATTGTAGAACAGCTGTTGGAGAAAACTGGAAGAGGGCAAAATGCAGTTTGGATGCTACTGCTGAACTTGCCTTCCCTGTCCTCTCTGTTTTAGTCCCTCTTTCCTTTAATAAGTTCTGAAGGCACCTTTCCCAGTATGGTGCTTTTTCAGTCTATGGGATCTCAGATTTCGCCCCAGAAACTGGAACTGTGGAAAACGTTCGAATCTCATCATCTCTCCAATCTCCCTCTGTATCACTCCTTGCTATCAACATGCCTGTAATATCACACTGAAAGTTTAATGTGCTACATTAAACAAATAGGTTTAAGTGGTTAACAGGTTGTTAAGTGTGAATGGGATGACTCAGGTGGCCAAGACAATGTTTCTAGATCACTTGCCTCCAGCCTCCCAAGGCCTCCCACCACCCAGATATCACATGCTCTGCTTCCCTCTCCTTGGGGTTTCCACAACCACTTGGATTTCCTTCCCTTGCTACACTCTCTCTTTTTCTTCCAGGAAATTTGCATGGCCACACACCCTCTTTCTCCCAGCAAATGCATGCAGCAAGAAAGAGTTGACCATCCACCTGCATTCTTTGGGAGAAAGAGGGAGGGTGTGGCCCAGGGATGGGTTCTACTTACCTTTACTACCGGTTTGCATCGTGCCCACACGTGCCCGCACACTTCGCTTGTGCATGCCCGCACGCATGATCCCGTTACGAACTGGTAGTAAAGGTAAATAGAACCCACCCCCTAGTCAGTATTGTCCTCAGCCCATAGCCTCTCCAAACATGCCAAGGCAGACGGGCCATCCCCATCAGATGATCCTGATTACAAGACTGTAGGGTTATTACTTTGCTCATCTGTATGGTTTTTGGAACTGTGGTTACACGAAACTGCAAATTAAGCAATTCTCATCTGCAAGCAGTGTTTCTAGCATGTACAAGGACACAGGATGAAACAAAGTATAACCTGCAACATTTGCCCACTTTCAATGTATAACACTTTTGTGCATATTCTCATGAAAACCAATGATGTAATTACTAACCAATTATTGTGCCTTGGAGATTTGTTAACCAATGCTAAAGTAACATGCATAGTAGGTGAGAACTGAGAAACTTAGAAACTATATAAACTGTGTCTGATGCTCAATAAAGTTGCTGTTGATTTTGCTGTTGATTCTGCTATCCGTGGATGTTTTCCTTTCATTCATCTCACTCATCTTCAGCTTCCGGGAAACAAATGCAACATTTGGCGCCCGGAACAGGGACCCATATTTCGTCCAGCAAGGACAGGTGCACCGTCAGCCTTTGGGCTTCTCAACCGTATCTCTTTAAAGGTTCCTGTAAGTATGGGATCCTTGCTTTCTAAGGGACAGAGAAAGCATGTAGAAGATTTGGTGTATCTTCTTAAAAAGTCTGAACTTTCTGTCTCACAGAAGGCTCTTAATCGGCTGGTATGAGAAATTGCCTTAACTTGTTCATTCTGTCCTGAAAGGGGTTCTTTGAAGTTGTCAGATTGGGAAAAAGTTGGCAAGGTTTTGAATTCTAAGTCAAGTCTAGAGGTAGATATTTTGCATGCTTGGCATCTATGTAGACATGCTATAGAAATGTTTGGTCAGAAGGAAGAGGAGCTTTCTTCTCTTCTCACACCTCCCTCTCTTCAACCTCCTACTACTGTGATATGTCCTCCGTTGTCTGAAAAGGAAGTTTTGTCTCCTGATTCTAAAGCTGAATCTCCTGATTCTAAAGCTGTAGTACTTTCTTCTGCATCTGCAGTAATATCTTCTGCTCCTTCTGACACTGAAATACCTTCTGCTCCTTCTGATATTGAACAACAGCTTTCAAAACCTCCTTCTGCTTTTTCTGACATTGCACAGAAACCTCCTTCTTCTAATATTGTTCTAAAGTCTTCTTTTCAAAAGATGGTAGAAAATTGTAAGACAGATGTTGCTATTTCTGGGGAAGAGTTAGCTGAATTGTTGTCTGTATGTCCAGTGCAATATCAGCCAGGACCACAAGCTGGGCAACAGATTGCGGAATGGGAAGGTTTGCCATTTCAAATTTTACGAGAGTTGAAGAAGGCTATTTCTGATTATGGGATTACTGGAAATTTTACTAAAGGTCTTTTAGAAGGAATTAAGAATGGGTATACTATGATACCTCAAGATTGGAAGCAATTGTTTCTCATGATTCTAACTTCAATGCAATATGTGGTTTGGGAAAGTGAATATTTGCGTCATGCTAATGTAGCTGCTTTAGGGAGTGGTGGTGCTTATACAGTAGCACAGTTATTTGGGTCAAGTCAATTTGCAATCTTTTTGTGATCAATTTCCTTCTTATTTAGTTTACCATTATATGGATGATATTTTAATAGCAGGTCCAGATTTTGATGAAGAACAAGTGCTACAAACATTGACTACCATTGTAGCCAGCAGAGGGCTTTACATAGCTCCTGAAAAAATACAATGCACTGAACCTTATTCATATTTAGGATTCAAAGTTCTACAATCTTCTTCTGTTCCTACCTTACCTGAATTCAAAAATGCAATCTTCATATACTTTGGTTCAATGGCAAAAACTTTTAGGTACAATTAATTGGGCTCGTCCATATTTTCAAATCTCTACAGGAGAAATGTTACCTCTCTTTTCTTTGTTAAAAGGTTCTAAGCATCCTGAGGATCTGGTGTCTCTTACTGCTTTGCAGAAGAAATGTCTTCAGGACATTCTAAATAAACTTAAACTGAGATATGTTGATAGAATTGTTTCTCTGGCTAATAAATTATGGTTAGCACTTCTTCCTACTTCATCTCTACCTACTGGTTGTCTTTATTCTCCTTTTACTGAAAAGATGATTCATATACATGAATGGTTGAATTTGTCTGCTTCTCCTCCTAGGAATATTTTTCCTTATCAGCAGGCTTTAGAAGAATTGATTATGAAAGCACGACGAAGATCTTTGCAATTAACAGGTCATGATTTGGATGGTATTGCTTTCACTCGTACTAAACTTGAACATGAATATTTAATGACTGTTTCTGATTCATATCAAATTGCTTTTTCTCAATATCTTGGTGATATTCAATATTCTTTGCCTAAAGATCCTAGAATAGTTATTACAAATACATTGAATCTTTCATTTTCTTTTATTTTTACTCATTCTCCTCTTTCTGAAGCTTTAACAGTGTTTACAGATGGATCACCTACTCGTGGTGTTGTGGTTTGGATGGATGGTCAACAATGGTTTTCTAAATTCACTTCTGTTCAGACATCTGCCCAATGTTCTGAGTTGGCAGCCGTTATTTTGGCCTTAAAATTATTTTCTGATCAGCCTCTTAACTTAATTGTTGATACAAAATATGTATTTCTTGCAATGCAATCTCTTCCTTATGCTTATTGTGTAGTTTCTCTTGATGTTAATCTTTTGTCTTTATTTCTATCTCTAAAACATGTTTTGGAAGAATGTGTCTTTCCTTTATATGTTGAGCACATTAGGAGCCATATTCCTTTTCAAAATTCCTTGACAGAAGGAAATAAGCAAGCTGATGAGACTCTGAAAGATGTCACAATTCTTTTTTCTGATCCTGTTGCTAGTCATTCATATTTTCATCAGAATGCTAAATCTTTGGCTAAACAATTTTCTGTTCCTATTTTCCAGGCTCGTGATATTGTTCGGGGATGTACTTCTTGTCAACAATTTGCTGTTCCTTTTCGTATGGGAGTAAATCCTTGAGGAACAAAAGCCAACCAAATTTGGCAAATGGATGTTACACAATTTGCTACTTTTAAACCATACACTTATTTACATGCAACCATTGACACTTATTCTCATTTTTTTATGGGTCACTGCTTCTAGACATGAGCGCACTTCTGATGCAGTGTCTCATTGTCTTTCTGCTTTTTCTGTTATGGGATGACTGGGTCAATTGAAAACTGACAATGGTCTGGCATATACTAGTAAGGAATTTACTTCTTTCTGTCAACAATGGAACATTCAATTGATACATGGCATTCCTTACAATTCTCAAGGGCAAGCTATAATTGAGCGAGCTCATCGTACATTCAAAGCTACATTAAATAAATTAATAAAAACTGAATCTGGCCCATTCCATTTGCGAAAAATTCAAAATTTGATCTCTATTGCTCTGTACACATGGAATTACTTAACATTTTTAGATTCTTTTTCAGAAATTCCAGTCAATTTACATTTTCATATTCAGGATCCTGTTTCACGACTCTTGGTACTCTATCGTCAACTTCCTGATCCTGCCTGGCGTGGACCTACTAAACTTATAACCTGGGGTCGTGGTTACGCTGCAATTGAAGATCTGCAGATGAAACAAGCTGTGTGGATTCCAGGCCGCTGTGTTCGTCCTTATCATGGAAACACAAATGCGATGAATGAAAACTCTCAAGTCGCCTCCGCTCTTGACTTGGGATCCATTTGAAGTTCAACAACGATTCAACAAGTCTTTTCTTATGTGTTGTTTTTTCTTTTGTTCTCTCTCTCTAGTTTCTGCTAACTCGTTTCTGCAGGTTCGAATCTCACCAAGGCTCAAGGTTGACTCAGCCTTCCATCCTTTCTAAGGTAGGTAAATTGAGGACCCAGTTTGTGGGGGCAATAAGCTGACTTTGTATAAATATACAAAAGTATGAAGGCTATTGCTTAGCGCATTGTAAGCCGCCCTGAGTCTCTGGAGAAGGGCGGCATATAAATCAAATTTAAAAAAAACTCTGAGACAACTCCTGATTTTTCTCTTAGTCCTAATCTTTGGATTCGTCATGCTAAATATATGTTTTTAATTCATGGTTGCAATATAACTTTATTTTATGAACCTCCTATAGCTCTTGGTCAAGTTGCTTTTATTCCTAATCCTAATTTAATTCTTCTGCTTTCATTGTTTCACAACTTCAGCATATTTCTTCTTCATGGTTATTTTCTACTCCTCCACATGAATTGAATTTAGTTAAATGGAAATATCTTCATATTAATCAATTTACTAGAGGTTTATGTTTTTGTTGTTATGCTCATCATAATTGGTTTGCTAAATGGTCTGATTACCCAACAGCTAAACCTATTTTAGATAAAGTACGGAATTATAGTTATTGTATTCAGAAATATTGGTTATGGGGTAATATTAATGAAACATTACAAGGTCATAATCTTATACCTGATATGTATCCTGATAATTTTCCTATTTTTCAAGCTACTGAAGTTTCTGAAATTGGATCTAGTGGATCAATCTGTGCTGGATGGCAATTAAAAGATCCTGCTATGTGGTTTTTCTTTGATAAATATGCAACAAATGTACACCCTCAGAACTATCAATGTGCTGCAATTGGATATTTGTCTTTATCTGTACAAATAGGTGTTTCTGATAGATTGTCAACTCGAAGAAGACGTGCAGCCTTGGGACCAACATGTTCTGATGAAGTCATTATTGATACTCAACTTTCTTCATTGCCTACGTGCATTAGCTGGACGTGCATTAGCTGGAGCTATAACTGGAACTATTACTTTGGGATCATATCCAGGAATAATAGCTCAAGGAAATAGACATTCTATTCTAGGACTCACATGTCGATTGGAGAAATCTATTAATGCTACTGCTGCAATTATTCGTGATTTGCAGAATGAAATTGAAGAACTAAATCAAGATTTGATTCAACAACACTTTGTTATAGACTATTTGTTAGCTCGTCAAGGTGGATTCTGTACCTTGGTTGGTCAACGTGCTTGTCTGTGCATTTTCATTCACTTAATAAAACCATTGAAGATGAATAACTAATTTACAAGCTTCTATGAAAAATAATGTACATGAAGAATTTTCTCCCTTTGCTTGGTTAACTAATTGGTTACCTGATCTTGCTTGGTTAAAACAATTGGTGTAATTGTATGGTGTAATTGTAATTGATTACTTATACTTTGTTGTTGTTGTATGCAATGTATTCCTTCATTTTTTGCAATGTTTCGTAAGTCTCCTCAACCTACTTTGAATGTAATTCAATTGTGTGCTCTTCCTGATAATGAAGGAAATCTCGTTTTCCTTCATTAAAATAAAAAGCGAGGAAATGTAGGTTATTACTTTGCTCATCTGTATGGTTTTTGGAACTGTGGTTACACGAAACTGCAAATTAAGCAATTCTCATCTGCAAGCAGTGTTTCTAGCATGTACAAGGACACAGGATGAAACAAAGTATAACCTGCAACATTTGCCCACTTTCAATGTATAACACTTTTGTGCATATTCTCATGAAAACCAATGATGTAATTACTAATCAATTATTGTGCCTTGGAGATTTGTTAACCAATGCTAAAGTAACACGCATAGTAGGTGAGAACTGAGAAACTTAGAAACTATATAAACTGTGCCTGATGCTCAATAAAGTTGCTGTTGATTTTGCTGTTGATTCTGCTATCCGTGGATGTTTTCCTTTCATTCATCTCACTCATCTTCAGCTTCCGGGAAACAAATGCAACCCCATCCTCCCCCAAACTAGGCTCTGATGGGGCCATGAAAGCATCTCAGAAAAAGACAGCTGCTTTTCTGTCCCTGACCCAGCAATGGAGTGGCCTATCCTTCTTTCCTACTCTGACATCCTGAGCTCTGGAGATCTTTGAAAGGTAAGTAAGTAATCAGTGATGGGCAGGGGTGTGTGAAACTCAATGGGCTAGCAAAGCAGGGTCAGTGTCTCTGGGGAACCAGCATTGCAGGATGGGGAGAAATAGGTGGGGACACATGCTGCAATGTCTCTGCAGTCAGTTTCAGTCCAGTCTTAGGGGTGAATAACCATAGGTACCACAACATACACAACTTCAGGATGGAAAGTACTTTTTGTGGGTCTGTCGTAATTTTGAACCATCGCTGATTGACCTGCCTGTACCAATTATTGCACAGCTGTTGCTTGTATTATTGTAATGGGCTGACAGTTGTAACTATTCCATTATATTCTTCATATCAATCCAAAGAGCAGCAACTGAGCATGAACAATTAGGATTTACCATTCTTTTTTATGAACTTGTAAGAGTTTCTCCTTTAAAACAATGTCTTAGACAGCCTGACCACAGATTTCATACATCTAGTATAGTTTGTCTGAATGAGAAGATAAAGTCCCTTGTTATTGTTAAACAAACAGACCCAACAAAATCCTTTCTGGGTTTCTGCTTACTGAAACCTAACAAGGAACAAGCCATTGAGGATCATACTCTGGAGGGAAAGGTAGGAGAACCACAAGCCTCACTTTTTACAATACCACTTGAACACATACCTCCAACATACCTGCCCTTCCAATTGCCTTCCCAAAGTGAAAAAGAAGCTGACTCTACATTAAAGGTCTTAAACATTGTCTCCTATTCATAGTTATAGTGTTTAGGTTTCTGTTTCTTTAAAAGCAATAAGTTGACTTGGCTTCCCCGTCAAATCCTTAACAAAATCCACATTTAGCATAGTGTTGAGATTTGTTCCTCTCTCTTGGATGTCCCTGCTTTAGGTTTACATCTACAGCAGGGGTGGGTTCTACTTACCTTTACTTCCGGTTCGCAATGGGGCCGCACGTGCACTTGCTTCGCTCACATGCGTGCTCTTCTGCCCATGTGCAGCAGCATTTTGTTGACGTCAGGGTCAGTGAACGGAGCCTCCCACCAGTTTTACTACCGGTTCTATAGAACCAGTGCCAAACTGGGGGCAACCCACCAGTAATCTACAGAGAGTTTGTTTGCAATCCCAAATGGGACCAGAACTGACCGCTTACCTTTCTTTCCTGCAATAAGAGTTGTTATATGTATACTGACAAATCACCTTCTCTGCCTCCTCCTTCTCCTGTCTTTTGCTTTTTCAGTACCTGATATTCCATACTGGGACCAGAGAAATACAGTATAGCCAGCCTCATAGCTGCTATCACTCATATGTCATTTAGTTACACATACTGTATGCCTGCTGCAAAGTCATATCTGGTTTTCCAGTATAGGTACGCACAACAAAATAAATGTTTTCTCAAAACAAGTAGGTAGACCAGTCTTTGTGTCACTGAAGTCTTAGCCATGATGGCAAAAGGTTATTTGAAGACATCAGAAACAAAGAATGTGGGATGACCGTTTTCTAGATATTCAACCTTATTGTTTTCTGGAAGTTATTGATACTTCAAAAATAGTATGCTTAGCAATGGCAATAATTTAGATGGTCCCCCAGCCATAACTGAGAACAAGAGGTCTTTATATTTGTCCAGAAAATCTTCATTCCAAGGACAATTTCTTAGCTTAGAACTTCAGGGTCTGTCAGTTCCCCTTATTGATGATTATAATACTTTTACTCCTGTCGTGGGATATATTGGACTTTCTGAAAAAGCTCCAAAGCATTTGGGGCCACCTGCAAGGAAATTCATTACCCTGCAAAGGACCACAAGGCTTTCCCAGCACTGCTTTATTCCCCCTGCTGAAATATCTATGATACTTACAGACCCCCATGGGAAGACCCTGGAAAACCAATCAATAGAGCAGCCGCCAGATAGAGAGCCATCCCCTCCATGGTAGTCCAGAGGGGCAAGAGAAGTGGTGACAACTTCAGTATTTATCTGGAGAGCCTGCTTTGAAGCCAAGCCCCTTTGCAATTGCTGAATGTTTAATCAGTGTAAAAGGAAGCTTGAGAATTTCCAAGGAAATTAAAGCTCCCAATGGATCATTTGTCTTTTTTCTCTTGGTTGAACACAATAGTTTAAAAGCATTTTCATGCGATTTGTTTTTCATATTCTATTACATCTGCAAATATTTATCTTATGATTCACAAACTCACAGTACTCACAAACTACTTTGCCTCTCTCCCTCAAACACACATTTGGAAGGGATTTTAAAGTCACCTATTCACTTCAAAAATGTCCCTAAACACATCAGAGTAAGGCTATTAAGGCATTATTGTTGCTTACACTGGTTTTTAGAGAAGGAAATGCCACTTAGATGGAGGAAACCTACTTAAAGGAACTGGCAATATGGGACTCTGATGATGATTTTTGGATGTGATTCTAATCATATGTTAGAACAAGTTAGATTTTTTAATATATAGATAATTCTATACTGTTTATATCTAGAGTATCTCATGAACCAGACAATGCTAATTGAAGAAATGAATGAATGAATAGAGAACAAATGAACAAAGCAAGCAAGTGAGAAACAACAAAGGAATGTCCTTCACTGCGCAGTACCTTTTTACACTTTTTATGGCTGGTAAAACCTTGGACGTGTGTTCTTCTAATAGAGCACCACTCAAACAAGAATAATATTTTCCTTTCTTTCTAGTGTATTGTTATCAATGGAAGGAAAGGCAGTTTATGAGAGAGATTTCTGGATCTCTTTGTAGTCATCTTGCAATCACCTTGATGTCCACAACCAGACACAGTAATTCTAGCTATTCCTATTTTTCTTTTTCTAAGTATTTCCCTTGAAGCTACTTGGGGTCCCATTTCAAATTTCTCTCCTTCCTATCCCTGCATGTATGTACATTATTTACAGCATTCAGACTTAAATACCATAAGAACAATTAAAACCAGGGTAACTTTGTCGGAATACATTTGTGAGAACATTATTTCAAATTAATGGGAATGTGTGAGTAACTATGAATATAGTCAGCATGATTAGGATGAAAATATTTTCAGAAAAACAGGTTTGCTATTCTGAAGGTTGATCAGAGACAACAAAAGGACAGAAAAGGCCTGACATAAACTAAACTGAATTTAATCTTAACTAAGCACATTCTAGAGATCAGAAAATTTGCATCTGATATTCCATAATGCCAAAGTTATAGTTGTATTGGTATTCTGAAGATACTTTTTTCTTTTAAAGTGATATATGAACAAATTTAAAAAGTTATTTCACTGTTTAGCTTACAAAATTAACATCTTACTTGTAAGCAATTTTGTTATGGGACATTTCATAATCTACACTTGAGGAATAATTGCATTTGGGTATTCAATAGGGTCCTGGGTAGATACTATTTTAAACTTTCCCCAAATACATCATGTAGAAATTGATCAATTCACTAGGTCCTTCCTGACCCATATATCTCAAAACCATACATCTCAAAACTTGGGAAAAAGAAAAATGTTAAATCAGAACATTTCATGTTCTGTTAGATGTTTCATGAAAATCTATATAGAAAATGTCAAAATGGCATTTTATCATTTTTTTTGTTTTTATTCAAACATTAAAATACAAATTCCAAAAAAGAATGGGAAGCACAAAGAGACTCTAAGTTTCATAGTGGCACTGGCGATGGAGAGACCCCCTTCTACTTGGACTGTCTTGGCTCCAGAAATGGAATCCTTATGTGAATTGGAGGAGAGAGCTTTTAAAAATTCAGCATAAAGTGGCCAAGAAAGAGGAAAAGATTCTGAAGTCCAGAGGCAGGGAAGCCAAATAATGAAGGGAGTTGGGGGCAGTGGCACAGGAGCACCTAAAAAAATGAGCATTTTTTTAGATTACCAAAGGAATACTGGGATCTATGGGATGTGTTTAGTGAGAAAGGCTCTGATGCAATCCCATCTCATTGCCCACTGACTGTAGTACTCATATCCTTCCTGGAGCTAAATTTCCAAAGACTAAACTTTACTCAATGACTCCACATGAGCTAGAAGAGCTTTGCACTTTCATAAACAAAAACCTAAAACGTGGATTTATTCAACCAGCGAGGCCATGAGTGGCAGCCCCAGTTTTGTTCTGGGAAAGGAAAGATGGGATTCTTTGCATTAGCTATAGAGGGCTAAACACAGTATTTGTAGAAAATGTCTACCCACTGCCCCAATGAAGGACATGTTGGTGCATTTAGCCAAAGGCAAAATCTTCACTAAATTAGACTTGCAGGAGGCTGACTACCGGGTTCAGATCAATGGAAAACTGCATTTAACTGCCCTATGAATGTTTCCAATTCTGGGTGCTCCCTTTTGGTCTGCAGGAGGTCCCAGCAGTGTTCATGCAACTAGTCAATGAGGTGCTGTATGATTATTTGCACAAAGGAGTGTAATATATAATAATACATTGTAATATATAATCTGGAGGAGCATGTGAAATTGGTGTGGATGATCCTAAAATGGCTCCGAGCAGCTGAACTGTATGCAAAACTTTCTAAATGTGAATTTCACCAAGATAAAATTGATTACCTGGGTTACCACATATCAAATGAAGGAGTGGAAATGGACCTAGAAAAGGTGAAGGTAATGCTAGAGTGGGCCCCTTCCTGCACTAAGAAGCAGTTACAGAGCTTCCTAGGCTTTGTTAATTTCTACTGGCAGTTCATCCCCTCATTTGCAAATCACCAGCCTTTTAAAAACTAAGGGGGAGAGCAAGCTGAAGCCAAGTCAGCTACTTAAATGGACTAAGGAGTGTCAAGCTGAGTTCGAAAACTTAAATGGCTGTTTGCAGTGGAGACCGTGCTGAAGCACACCGATCAGCTGTACCTTTTGTGATTCAGGCAGACATGAGTGATGTAGCTATTGGGGCTGTATATTGCCAAAGAATGCCCAGGGTTTGCTACAACCATGCGCAATAAAAACTTACAGAGATTGAACAGAGGAGAGTGGTATGGGAGGAGATGTATGAAGTGTGGTAGGCCCTGCTTACTTGGAGGCACTTCCTAGAAGGGGCAAAAAAAGCCTTCGAACTGTGGACTGACCAAAAAAATCTGGAAGCCCTGAAAACCCCATGCAAGTTATCCTCTAAACGAGTTCATTGGGCGCAATACTTTAATTTGTTCAATTTTAATCTGCACTATATTCTACGAGGAAAAAACTGGCCGACACTCTGTCCAGGTTGCCTCAATACAATAGTGGTTCGGCTTCAGATCTTGCCTGACCTAGCTGTATTTACTTCTTTCTCTAATTCTGTGGAGCCAATTGAGTCTACTCAATTCCTAGGAAATTTCCCTGACAGACAGCCTGTGTGCCTTAAGCATATTTTTTCTTACATGCTACAGTTCTCAGCAGCATTATACCAAGTTGTACAGGTTATAAAAGCAGGCATTCTCTGGCATCATCTCACTATTCATTTAATTACAGTGTACATTGGAAGTCAAATGGGCTGCAGTTATTGCTGGACAAAATGTATAAACAAAACAGTTAAAAAGCATTTTATAAATTACATTTACAACTGCACATCAGTAAAGGGTTAATCAAGAAATATAATTCATTGACGGACTTCCGGTGGGATTGCAACATCGCTGGACGCTTCTTTTTGAAGCGCCAACCCAGGGCTCCGTAGAACCACAAGAACAGCGACTATCAGCTGTCTTGCGGTTTGGAAACTTTCCTCCTGGTAAGAGGGGGGAAAGTGAGTAGACGGGTGGGGTAGAGCTCCCTAAGAGTGCCAGATTTTACCCATAATCTGGCGCTCGAAGATTAGAGCTCCCCGCTAAGCCTGTCAGTACTCCGGACCCTGGATGTCTCTGCTTTGCAGAGCTAGATGTCGTGACCATCCCAGAAACCAACTTTAAATAAATACTTTTTGAATCGAGCTGGCGGAGCATAAGCAGCAAGAATAAAACAGCAAGTATTTTCTTTTTTTTAACTCCAAAGATTTACCTTCTTTAAAAGATTTTCTTTAAGCAGAGAAAGTGAAAGCAAGATGGCGTTTGAGTTTCAATGGGGCGTGAAGAAGTGAAAGTTAAAAGCAATTATTGACAAGCCCCTCTTTGAAATGTAAAACTCTTTTCTGAAAAGTGGATTAACCAAGAAAGGAAGTAATTATAATAATTGAAGCAGTAATATAAATTACAAATTGCAAAGGGTCTTTTTTTCTTTTTGATACTTTTTTTTCTCCCTGTCCTTTTGGAAGGGAAAGAAGAAGGGGGGCAAGATGGCTGGTCTTTTTGAAAGCAAAGAAGGGTTAATTAACCCTCATATATGGTCTGATTTTGAGGAAGCTTGGAGCTCAATTACCTCCGCTTTATTGGAAAAAAATGATACTATATTTCAAGCTTCTCAAGCTGGAAACAATGAAATACATGGAAAAACTGAGTTGCAATCCAACAGTGGGGGATTGATTGAAGAGCTGGGAGAAGGAAAAGAACAAAAACAACAGCCTACAGTATTTTTGGAGAGTAAGATGGATGCTTTGCAGAATAAGGAGCAAGAAATTTTGGAAGCTGATGAGACTTTGGCTATACAAATTTTTTGTTACAAAGTCCAACTTGCACTTAAAGAGCTGTTTTCAGAAGAAGTTATACTTTTGCAAAAATTTTATAATATGCAATCCCAAAAAATGCAAGATTATATTGGAGTTAAAAAAGGCAGAGGAATCAAAGTTAAGAAAAGAGTTCGTAAAAAGAAGAAGAAAGACTGGAGACAAGAAAATAACCCTGCTTGATGAGATGATGGTTCTTAAAAAGTATTGTTTAAGTGTTTAAAGATTTTGAACTTTTGGAAGAAAACATCCAACAGCTTAATGCCAGTTAACTAAGCAATGAGCGACGATGAGGAGGTAACCTACAGCTGTATTGGAATATTTTGAGAAGAATACACAGATCACTGCAATGCTGGTGTGTTGGGTTGTGAAATAAGCCTTGACCTGAGTGATTTGGAATATTTTATTAAGGACTGTAATAAATTTGGACTTAATTGTAATTATAGAAGTTTTATTGAATATAGTAAATTAGAGTTTTCTGTTTGAAGGTAAGGCAAAAGGACTACGGGCCTAGGGCAATTGCAGCTGATCTGGTGGTTTCCCTAATACGTCTGATGAACTTATTAATCTAATTTTTGGCTGGATTTGATGGATATTATTTGAAATACAATTACAAAGTCACTTGGAGGGGGTTTATATAAAGAAGCAATTTTTATTTAGGTGGGTAGACGCAAATGAAGACATTCTACATGCTGTTGGAAGATGTGAAGATAAGATTAACAACTGGTTTAATCTAGTATGAAGAATTTAAATGTTTGATATAGCTATTAAATGATGTTTTTAGTTGATTTGTTAATATGTACTGATAAATTAATAAGAGGTTTGATTATTATTTTTTAGTTAGAAAATGTTTTTTTTTAAAGTGTTTTAACTATAATTGGACCTTGATGGTTTAAAAGTGGAGGACGGAAGAGTTTATATAATATTTTATTTTAAATTTGGGGTTTTTGAATGAGGTTTTTTTTGTTTTCAATGAAAGAAGTTATAAAATATCTTGTTAAATTGTATAGATCTAATAATCTGCTAAGTGTGTATTAGTTAAATTGAGTAATGATAGGTTTGATTGGGTAATATTTAACTGTTTTACTAACTGCTGCAACTATAAATGGATACTAATTCTGTTAAATTAGATGGAATAAGAAGAAAGAAGACTTGCTTTCCTTTTATCTATTTGTTTAATGATTATGATAAGTGAGAGATGGAGTTGAATTTAGGGGATTTAAGCTGTATTTTATATTTTGTATTTGCTCTGGGAAGTTGGGGGGGTGGTTGGGGAGGGGGGGAAAATGTATGTAAAACTTTTAAAACTTTTTCAATAAAAATAAAGAAATGTAATTCATCAGGTGGTTTACAGTAAGAGATGGTGCTGGTTAACTAGCACCAACTACCTGCAATTACTGCACTTTCGAATCTCACCAGGCTCAAGATTGACTCAGCCTTCCATCCTTTCGAGGTAGGTAAAATGAGGACCCAGATTGTGGGGGCAATAAGCTGACTTTGTAGAAATATACAAAAGTATGAAGGCTATTGCTTAACGCACTGTAAGCCGCCCTGAGTCTCCGGAGAAGGGCGGCATATAAATCAATTTTTTTTTAAAAAAGGGGGTTAATCAGGAAATATAATTCATCAGGTGGTTTACAGTAAGAGATTTTCTTGGCAGGATATCTGGACAACACTGAAGCCTGGATAATCTCCAAAGACAATCAATCATCAAACTAGACACATCCAGTTCCTGCAACTGTTAATCATATGTTTTAGGTACCAGCCCCTAATCATCTTTGTTGCTCTTCTCTGCACTCTTTCTAGAGTCTCCACATCTTTTTTTTAATCATACTGACCAAAACTGGATGTAGTATTTCAAACGTGATCTTGTTGCAAAAAATAAATGAATGAATTGAATTTCAAGATCAGAAAAAGCTTTTATTTATTTTGGCCAAAAGGTTCAGACATGCATTCTGTTTTACATTCTGAACAAAAGACCTTCTTTAAGACACATATCTTTACATCCAGCTGCCTGCAATTACTGCGAGTTCTAATCTCGCCAGGCTCAAGGTTGACTCAGTCTTCCATCCTTTCTAAGGTGGGTAAAATGAGGACCGGATTTGTGGGGGCAATAAGCTGACTTTGTATAAATATACAAAAGTATGAAGGCTATTGCTTAATGCATTGTAAGCCGCCCTGAGTCTCCAGAGAAGGGCGGCATATAAAAATAAATAAATAAATAAATAAATAAATAGTAACAAAAAACAGGAAATGTGAAATAAATCTCCTATAAGTTAGGCTCTCCCCCTCCTCCCATTATTGCCTGAACAGGAAGATTACTTAATTTCTTGTGGTGTGACTTCTTGAACTCTCCAACTGTAGAATAGTGCATAACCTTGCGATTTAACCCAGCATTTGTCTCTTATATTTACTAGTTAAAGGGGCCCTTCAGAGATCCTCTAGGCTGATCCTGTATTATTTCACTCTTATATTTAATTTCTTTTTACGTTCTGCCTTAATCTTACTAAACCAGTATAATTATTGTTAATATCCCTCTAATGATGCAGCCTAGGACCTGCATTGGTTTTTTTGGCAGCTGCAGCATACTGCTGGCTAATATTTATCCACAATGTAAGTGATTATCCACTAGGACTTCTAGACCCCTCTAAAATTACTGCTGTTGAGCGTCCTATTTTTACCTCCTATATACCTCCTATTTTACACCTGTGCATTTGGTTTTCTTGCGTAAGTATAAAACTGGCCCAGTCATCCAGCTGGCTTGGTATATAAGGCAGGACTAGAATTCTCAGTCTCCCAGTTTCTATCCTGGTGCCTTAATCTCTACACCAAACTATATCTGTGCTTAACAACTTACTGTGTTTCCCCAAAAATAAAATCCTGTCTTATATTTTTTTGAACCCTGAAATAAGCGCTTGGCCCTATTGCCATGCGCTCAAAAGCCTGATTGGGCTTATTATCAGGGGATGTCTTATTTGGAGGGAAACAGGGTAGTTATCTGTAAAAATGTTGCTAGTCTAATTTTTTGAATGTCTGCAAAAAGGTTGATCCACCTGAACAGCTTCCCTTACTGAACTATTTCTGCATCTCCAGAGAGTTTTGTTTTGGTTGTGGAAAATTTTCATTCTACTCCCATGTCACAGTCAGACTATTTCCTCAAAAGAAAAACTGTAGCCTGGTGTTGCATTTAAAGAAGCAATTAAAGTGGATAGGAAGAAACACCACATTAGACCATAGTTTACAAACAGGGTAATTTTCTCAAAATTTGAGCCCTCCAAAATCCTCTCAGAACTTGGAGATATTTTTCATCCCCTGTTCTGAATTCCATATCCCTTCATGGCTTTGGTTTTAAACTTAAAAAATTAATCACCCAACTCCAAATTGTATTTTGATGGAGTTTGTTTATCCTTTAGATTCTTCCTTTGGCAAAGATGGAAAACCAATCAGAAAGACTAAACCTTAAAAACAGGCAGATCCTGATTCCTAAGTAAGAAAACTTGAAGTTTCCACACACACTGAGGGACACAATGTAAAGAAAGTGGTCATTCTTTGGGATTTGGAGGCGAGATGTGAGAGACTCAGTCCCTTTTCTTTCCCTCAATAGAATCAAATCAGGTCCTTGGGTGACTGGAAAGTTTATACTGATTAAATTGATGAGATAAAAGAAAACAGCCTAAGGGACAATCTATCTCCTGTTGCATCTGCCCAGCCAATGTGATCTGAATTTTTTTGAGTAAACAGCTCTGGATTCCTTCAAGTAAACAAAGCCTTCTTTCTATGGTAGTGTGACCCTGGACATGCACCTCCTCTGTAGCAGTGTCTGTCCTCTGGAATAAGAAACCCCTGATCTGGGTGGAGGACAAAGACCTGATGATGTTTCAAAGGACTTTGAAGACCTGGCTCTTCACTCAGACCCTTGATGAGAGTTATTGAAGCCTCCTTTGGACTATGTAAATTTGTTCTTCATTCCCATCTGGGTTTCTTTTGGGGGGGAGTCCCTCTTTCAATCTTCACTCCCAGATATATGCTTGTAGCAGGAAACGGCGGTAGGGGGTGGGGGGTTATTTCTATGGGACTGTCACTGGACCATACCAAAGCAAGGCAGGAAAATAGCTTTATGCTGCCCTGCTGTGCCCTGAAGACATTCACTGCAACATATTTATTTTATTAAAGATGAATTCTTGCTCCAATGAATACAAGGCAGTGCACAGTTTTCTCTCTGAAATGTCTGTAATGGTATAGGATCTCCTGCTTGAGCAGGGAGCTGGACTAGAATGCCTCCAAGACCCCTTCCAGAAGTGGTGGGATTCAGCCAGTTCGCACCCCTTCGGGAGAACCAGTTGTTAACTTTCTGAGCAGTTTGGCAAACTGGTTGTTGAAAGAAACCATTAGGGCAGAGAACCGGTTGTTAAATTACTTGAATCCCACCACTGCCTTCCAGCTCTATTCTGATTCTGATTCCTATTTATTTCCACAATGAGTTAAAATGGGCCAAAGGTCGGTGATAGAGGAGAAAATCTCATTCAATGAAATTCATGGATGTGTCTAAGCTTTTGCTTTCTTTTTGATAAATCTAAACATCCTAGGTCTTCAAAGACAGCAGATCCTGGAGAATATTGCCTGTTTAGACTCTTTTATTGGCACACCCACACCCACACAAAAGGCTACACATCTGGAGTCTCTGGTATGGTATATGAAGAGAGAGTTAAGGCTTGACCTTGTTTACCCAACTTGCAATAGACTATCTCCTTTCCTCTAATTCCGGGAACCAGCTGGGACCTGGGAGCATTTACCTCCCCTTTCTGACCTTCACTGAGATTGGGAAAGAGTGACCTTAAAGCAGACATGGAGCAGAGGATCTCATTACTGGCATGCTGATAAATGTTAAGAAGCATAGAACTTTGATCGTTTTGCCCTTTGTCTATGGTCAACATTTGTCTCAATCATGCAGGTCATGGTTGTCCCATAAGACAACCCATTCGGATCTAACAGTTAGATCTGAAGAAGCTTCTTGGATGAGAAGCAAAACATTTTCAAAAACCCTATGGGATTTTTTTTTTGAGAAAAAGTTTTTATTTTATAATCAAACAAACATACAATTCATAGTCAATCATACAATGTATCATTTAAGTACATTTTTTTATCTTCTTCTTGTTCTAACAATATTTGTCATATCTTAATTTTATCATCTCATTTATTGTGACATTTCCCCCAATTTCTTTACTTTTCTATTAATACATTTACCTGTACTTCAATTTTATCCCCTCCCATCCTTCAACCCCCTTCCCCACAACCCCCCCCCCCGGATTCCCAGAGCAAAAACAGGGTATAACATTTAACAAACATAAACTAAAATAAGCTATTTTATCACAGAATTCAAAACTCCCTCTCACTCTTTAACTCCTCTTTTAACAATTATCCACCAACCTACCCTTTATAAATTCTCTTGTCACTTTTCCATTTGTTAAATCATGGCTAACTTAAACATTTCATCTCATATAACTTTTAAAAAACCCATAATCTTAAATTGGACATTTTAAAATCTCTTAATGCATCAATAAGACATCCTTCAAAGTATAAATTTCAAAACTTTTACAAAACTATCCATTAAAGTTTAATATTAACACTTCAATAAATTGGAAAAAGCTATCCAATTTTAATTAAACCTTTTTACTTCAATAAAACAATAAACTTATCAAATTTATCACTGAGATCCTCCTCAAAAGTCTATATTCCCCCCCAATCCTTCCTCTTCAGTAATACTTCTTCCGCATTACTCTTAAGTCATATCTGACTTAAACCTTTTATTACATATAATTTATAAAAATCCCTTAATCCTAAATTGAACATTTTAAAAATTTCAAAACTTTTACAAAACTATCCATTAAAGTTTAAATTAACCATTTTAATACTTCAATAAGTTTAAATTTAAGAAAGCTATCCAATTTTAATTAAACCTTTTAACTTCAATAAAACAATAAACTTTTCAAATTTATTACCAAAATCCTCCTCCCAAAAAAAATTAATCTCCCATTCTTCGTTTCTTTCTATATTTTTTCCATTCCTTTCTCTTCAGTATTTTTTTTCTTTTTTAGCGTTGCTTTTCCCCCTGCTTTTATTTTCAAAAATTTTTGAATTTTAAGTTGAGGTTGATGTATCTTTAAGACTCTTTCTCCTCTTACAGTTATATCCTCTAATTTGAAACTGCAGTCCCAACTCTTCCTGCTCTTATAATCAATCATTTCATCCCTTAAATGTTGATTCTGTCTATGAAACCAAAGATTGTCACAATATTTGCCATTTTGCAGTGAAGAGTCTGATTGCTGTTTTCCTGTTAGTTGCATGGAGGCCTCTGGCAAAACCTCTATATCCTGTGTAATAACCTCCATCTTAATCCTGACAACCTCTTTTTTTGTCCTCCAGAGTCACATTAGTCAAGTTGATTTCTTCATCTTTTCCAGCCAGCAAATCTTTGTTATTATTCAAATTATATTTTTGAAAGGTTCTTTCAATTGATTCTATTATGCCAGAAGTAAAAGAGTTTAAAAGTTCTTGAAAAACCCTTACAGTCACAACTTGTGAATTTGCTGTCTCATATGATGAAAATCCTCCAGCCCTATTGTCAGCCATATTTCAATCTTCACTTTATATAAATTCTGCTGTCAGGCCAATAGATCCAGTTATTTTCCACAAAGTTTAAAAATAAAAATTGATTAAAATAGATACCTTAGTCTTTTCGATTCAGCATCCACTTTAAATCTTTTTCTTTATGTGTAATCCAGTAGCTTTAACAATGTTACCAGCATTAACAAGCACTTTCAATAGTAAGTTTCGTTTTCACGCCCTCAGGTGCCATTTCTCCTTTGTTGTTTAAAACGGAGTTAAAGATCAGTATTTACAATCCTTTGTTCTCCTGAGTTGCTCTGCCAGCATCCAAAGTCGAAGTTCTTATAATCCTTAATATTGCTTGCTGGTGTGGACGTGACGCCTCGTTCTGCATATAGCAGAATCATCCCAGGTCCAGATAATGAAGGGCTTTCAGGGATTCAGCCAGTTCGCACCCCTTTGGGAAAACCGGTTGTTAACTTTATGAGCAGTTTGACAAACTGGGTTTTTTTTTATTGAAAAAGTTTTTCAAATACAAATGTTCCCCCCTTTCCCCCCATCCCCCAACATATTATATAACATTAATCAAGTAAACCTAGAAAATACAATTCCCTCCCTGTCCCACCCTAACCCTCCCCAGCCACCCTTCCCCCCCTCCCCCGGACTTCCACTATTTAAAACTCTAGTAATTCCAAACACAATATATATTATTCATCCCCTTCATATTCTATACCCTGCTTACTGTTCTGTATTATCAAATTGATCTAGTCTTCCTCAGCTAAAAGCTATATAATATTTTCTAGTTTGATATTTATTTTGTACATAATCAATCCACTTTTTCCATTCCTATATGTAACTCTCTTGCGAATGATCTTTTAAAAAAGCTGAAATCTTTGCCATTTCTGCAAATCCGGCCATCTTCTGAGTCCATTGTTCAATGGTAGGCAAAACATCTTTCTTCCAATATTGGGCAACCAACAATCTAGCTGCTGTCACCATATACAAAATCAATTTTATTTTCCCCAATGTAAAATCCTTAACTATACCCAGTAAAAACAATTGTGGAGAAAATTGTAGTTTTTTCTTCAAAACATTTTGCATAACCCACCAAATTTTTATCCAAAAAACTTCACTTTCTTACAAGTCCACCATATATGATAGTATGTAGCATCTAAGCAGTCACATCTCCAACATTTTGGTTGAACATTGGGGTACATACAAGACAGTTTCTTGGGATCTAAATGCCATCTATAAAACATTTTGTAGAAGTTCTGTGACTGAGTAAATTTAACATTCTGAACCCATATTTTTTCCCAAGTATCCATCATAACTTGTTCACCAAAATTCTGTGCCCATTTAATCATGCAATCTTTAACCAATTCGGATTCTGAGTCCCTTTCTAACAAAAGATTATAAACTCTCTTAATATGCATTGGACCTTTCTCCTTTATCTGTCTAACCAATTCTTCTTCATACTCCATTAAACCAGTTTTTTGATCTTCTTTCCATCTCATTTGTAGTTGATTATACTGCAACCAGGTTAAAGTAATCCCTTCTGCCAACAGTGTTTCCAGTGACTTCAAATGCCATCTGCCCCCTTCAGTAAAAAGTATATCTTTATATAAAACCCCCCCGAGTGACTTAATATTTGTATTCCACATGGTATCAGCAAGATCCAACTAGAGCAGAATTTTATAATCCCAATTATGTCGATGTTTCTTCCAAACTCTCATCAAGGCACTTCTAAGTATATGACTATTAAATACTTTGTCCACTTTGTGCTCATAGAATAAATATGCATGCCAACCTAAATCCAGATCATGACTTTCAATATTCAATATTTCAGTTTTTGTTTTTCCAAACCAGTCACTTGTTTGTATCAATGCTGCTGCTTCATAGTACAATCGAAGGTTTGGAAGTTTAAGACCGCCCCTCTCACGAGTATCTTGCATAATTTTTAATTTAACTCTCGGTTTTTTCTCATTCCAAACAAACTTGTTCAGTCCTTTTTGCCATTCTATCAGTTGATTATCAGATTTAAGCACCGGTATCATTTGAAGCAAAAAGATGAATCTAGGTAAAATATTCATTTTAACTGCTGATATTCTCCCAAGTAAAGATAGCTGCAGTTTTTTCCAAGTTTGCATATCTTTTTGTATCTTTTGCCACAAAACCTCATAGTTATTTTGAAACAATTTTATATTTGAATCTGCAACTTGTATCCCTAGATATTTAACCTTTGACACTATTTCAAAACCTGCCATTTTTTGAAGTTCGATTTTTTGTTTTTCTGTCAAATTTTTAACAATCATTTTAGTTTTCCTCTGATTCAACCTAAATCCTGATACCATACCGTATTCTTTTATAATGTCTTTCATCTGGATTATTGATTTCATCAGGCGTGTTAGGGTAACTACCAGTTCATCTGCAAATGCCCTAGTTTTGTATTCTTCTTGCCTTATAACTATTCCATTCACAGAATTCGAGTCCCATATTGTGTTCAACAAGACTTCTAAAGTTAGAATAAATAACAATGGGGACAACGGACAACCTTGTCTAGTACCTTTTTGTATATTAAAATTCATCGTTAAACTTCCATTAATAATGAGTTGTGCGAATTGCTCTTGATATATTGCTGCAATCATCTGTATAAACCGATTCCCCAAACCCATTTTTTCCAAAGTCTTAATTATAAAGTTCCAATTCACTCGATCAAAGGCCTTCTCCGCATCCAAAAAAACCAGCACTGCAGGGATCTGTTTATTCTTTTCTAAATAGTCCAATAAATCTATAATTTGCCTAACATTCTCCTTCATGTATCTGCCTTCGATAAATCCTGCTTGGTCATGATGAATCACCTCTTGGATAACTGGCATCAATCTGTTGGCTAATACTTTTGCAAAAATTTTATAATCTGTATTTAAAAGAGATATTGGCCTAAAGTTTTCTGGTTTTTTAGGGCCTGATTCTTCTTTCGGTATTAACGATACATAAGCTGCTTTCCATGAGGAAGGTATTTTGCCACCTTGCTGTATATTACAAAATAAATCTTTAAGATGCTCAATCATTTCTACTTGTAAAGTTTTGTAGTAAATTGCAGTTAGACCATCCATTCCCGGGGCTTTGGCTGTTTTCAATTGTTTTATAGCATAGCTAATCTCATCAACTGTTATTAATTGATTCAACTTTTCCTTTTGTACAAGTGAGATTTTTGTAATCCTTTTCTCTTCTAGATATTTATTTATAAGATTATCGTGTATATTGTCTTTAGAATATAACTTGACATAATAATCCAGAAAAGCCTTTTTAATTGATTCTTGCTGGAAAACTTCCTTCTCACCATACTCAATACTATCAATAGTTCATGAAGTTAATTGCTTCCTCAATGTGTAAGCCAACCATCTGCCCGGTTTATTAGCATTAGCAAAAGTATTATGTTTTGCAAATTGTAAATTAGTTGCTGTTTGTTCTGCTATGAGCATTTGAAATTGGTCTTTCAAAAGTTTTATAGTTGTTTGTAATTTTCCATCTGTTGGGTTTTTTATCAATAGCTGCTCTTTTTTCTTTATCTCGTTTTCCAACTCTATTCTTTTTTTCTATTTTGTTTATGTTTAAAATTCATTTGTATCAGTACTCCTCTCATGTATGCTTTAGCTGCATCCCAAACAATTTCAATAGGAGTGCCTTTGTTTAAATTCATTTTAAAAAATTCCTTTATATGCTTCTTAAGTTCGTCTACATTTTTTTCATATCTAAATAAGTTTTCATTTAGTCTCCAAGATCTTCTTTCCTTCTTTCTCATTTCAATTTCTATCCATACCGGACTATGATCAGTTAAAATCCTAGGAAATATCTTCGTTTTCTTTACTTTGGGAAGTAAATCAACTGTTAGCAAAATAAAATCTATCCTGGAAAAGGATTTATGCCTATCCAAGTAAAAAGTAAAATCCATTTTGTTTGGATTGTGCAGTCTCCATATGTCTTTCAATTCCAGATCCTCTTTCATTAAAAAAAAAAAACTGTGGTAGTTTAACACCTAATTTAGCCACACTTTTTAAATCCATTTTAGGTTGTATTACTCCATTCCAGTCACCCATAATCAAAATAGATGTGAAGTCCCAACCTAGAATTTTAGAATAAAGCATTTTATAAAAAACTTCTTGTTGCTGGTTAGGAGTATAGACTCCAGCCACCAGGGTTGGACCATTGTCTGTATTCAATTCAATTGCTATATATCTCCCACAATCATCTGCTTCTATTAGTTTAGCTGCAAATCTTTTATTTATATATATCACCAGTCCATTCTTTTTTTCTGAATTTGAAGCAATGAAATGCATTCCCAATCTTGAATTCATCAAATATTTCTGATCTTGCAACTTGATATGAGTTTCTTGCAAACAAATAACATCATTATTAAATTGTCTCAAGTAGTGAAATACTTTTTTTCTTTTGGATGGAGAATTCAATCCATTCACATTCCAAGACAAAAATTTAGTCATTTGGGCTACTGTGAAGTTTTGAGAACAGTTGCTGAAGATCCTTTTGCACACAGGTAGTCTTCGGCTTTGTTCCTCCCACAACTTCAACTTGTGCCTTTTCCTTAATCTTCTTGTTTCTTTGTGACTTGGGTTTCTCCTGTTGTTGTGCTTCTAGAATTTGCCTAGAGACTGCTCTAGTTATATGTTGCTCATCAAATTTACTTGACCCCATATCAAGATCCAGCACCTCCTCTTTCGTAGATTTCGATGTGTCTTCCAAAGGTGAGATTGAAAGTGGTGCAAAGGGATCAACCAACAAACTACCTACTGCCCCCTGGGTCTCTATTGCTTGCTTTTGTGACTGTTTTATTTGTTCCTCAGTCTCTTGATCAAATTCCCTCTGTGCTTGAGCCTCTTTATCTATTGGCGAAGATGTACGAGGAGATGTTGAACCCGCTTTCAAAACGTTATGCCAACTGGGGCATCCCACCGAAATTGTATTTGCTGTTTCTTTAATTCTGCCACCAAAAATCCAAAATCCTTTCTATTCTTTAACATTTTAGGTGGTAATTCTTTAAAAACTCCAATCTCAGATCCATCAATTTGCACAGTAGAAAAAAATGAAATTTGCAAAATAGCATTTCTTATCTTTCTGTCTGTAAAATATATCACCACATCTCTAGGCAGTTGCCTATATGCTGCCACTCAAGAGTTCACTCTATAGACTTTGTCAATTTTGTAAAGAATCTCGTCAGAGTTATCCACCTTCAGCAACACTGCCAGAGCATCAGCACAAACCTTTCTAAGATCTTCCCTACTGTTCTCCTTTATGCCTCTAAGTCTGATGGCAAATTCCATTGATCTAAATTGCATCATTGTTATCTCATTCTCCAGCCTTTGAGTTTTCTGGTCCACCTCAACAATTTTAGAATCAGATTCCTTCAGTTTAACATCCACATCTAAAGCAAGTTTATCCACTTTTTTATCAACCTGCAGGATTACATCAGACAGGCCTTTCACTACTGTTTGAATATCTTTGTTAACGAGATCAAATTTTTTTTGAACCATACCTTTAATCTCCTGCTCAGTTTTAGCAACCATACCTTTAACTTCCTGCTCAGACCTTTTAATTTCTGTCACAATAAAGTTCTTTAAATCCTGAAAACCATCCTCCTTTGTCTGAGCTTGTGATTGCTTTAGAGAAAGCTGTTCAGGCTTATGAGTGGGGGAGCCCCCCCCGCTGCTTTAGAGTCTGACTTCATTTGTTTAGACATTTTACTATTTCTTTTTCTTTTTCCAGCACAAATTGCTCCAAATCTTGCTAATAATTTCTCCAGAATAGATAAAGTCAATAAGAAAAATCAATAAGTCCAAAATACTTTATATTCTATCTTCCAATCAAGTCTGTTACTTTGTAAGCAAACTACTTTCGCTTTCAGGTGTTCTTTCCACTGAAAGCAGGCGCCATCCCCCCCCCCCCTTTGCCTTAAACTTTCTCAGGTTCAACTTGTTCAAAATTCTTTAAAATTGATTTGCAGGGCTAGCAGATATATACTTGCATTTGTAGAGGATCCATTCCACCCCGCTATTTATTTGTTGAGTATGACGTCTTGCTCTGCAATTGTAGCAGAGTTTCCCCTTCGTCCGGAACTTCTGCGCTTTGAATAGGGAGCACACCCTGTTGCCTCCCCAGAAGCAGGAAAAGCGTTCCAGGGGTCTCACAGGGGCTCTACCTGTGAAGCGCTAGTTCTTCTCCCTAATCCTAATGGATTTGGGGTTTTTCAAGCCGAAAAAACGGCTCTTTAACAGGTGATGGGGCTGGCAGTCTTAAAGGGACCATCAGCGACAATCGAAACTCAACCCGGAAGCCAGCAAACTGGTTGTTGAAAGAAATCATTAGGGCAGAGAACCGGTTGTTAAATTACTTGAATCCCACCACTGCCTTCCAGCTCTATTCTGATTCTGATTCCTATTTATTTCCACAATGAGTTAAAATGGGCCAAAGGTCTGTGACAGAGGAGAAAATCTCATTCAATGAAATTCATGAATGTGTCTAAGTTTTTGCTTTCTTTTTGATAAATCTAAACATCCTAGGTCTTCAAAGACAGCAGATCCTGGAGAATATTGCCCATTTAGACTCTTTTGTTGGCACACCCACACCCACACTCACACCCACACAAAAGGCTACACATCTGGAGTCTCTGGTATGGTATATGAAGAGAGAGTTAAGGCTTGACCTTGTTTACCCAACTTGCAATAGACTATCTCCTTTCCTCTAATTCCGGGAACCAGCTGGGACCTGGGAGCATTTACCTCCCCTTTCTGACCTTCACTGAGATTAAAGCAGACATGGAGCAGAGGATCTCATTACTGGCATGCTGATAAAATGTTAAGGAGCATAGAACTTTGATCGTTTTGCCCTTTGTCTATGGTCAACATTTGTCTCAATCATGCAGGTCATGGTTGTACCATAGGACAACCCATTGAGATCTAACAGTTAGATCTGAAGAAGCTTCTTGGAGGAGAAGCAAAACATTTTCAAAAACCCTATGGGATTTTGTTCTTTACTTTGGAGAAGTGACAGTGAGAGCCTTCCCTCTAAGAATTTTCAATAAACACTCAAAAGGAGCATGTGGCTCTGAACTTCAGAGGAAAAGCATTTAGTGTTGCCCACTGAAAACTGTTCTCAAAATATTGTTATCAGCTTTCAAAATTGACGGCATTTGCTTATGCTTTAATAAATTACATTTATATGCAAATTACTTAACAGCCAGCAAGTTTCTTTATTGACATTTACTGATTTCCAGAGTAGTTATTTGTACTGATGCAATAAACTTTCCGGTTGCTATGGGACTCCAAAGCCAAGGAAACTTTGAATTATGAGCTTGTTCAAATAACAAAGAAACTTCTGCAGAAATTCTAGAGAAATCGCTACTGATGATCTGAAAAGAACTAGGAAGCTGCTGCTCAGATATCTAATGTTCAATCTGAGCAACAATTCAATTTATATGCCACCCCTCTCCGAAGACTCAGGGTGGCTTACAATACATTTTAAAAAATCATTATAAAAAACATTTAAAAATTAAAAACATTAAAAACATTAAAAACTCATTCACGCCATTCATGACCGGATCTCGCCAGATCACAAGAGTGAGAGCAACGGCCCCAGGCCTGCTGGAAAAGCCAGGTCTTCACCGCTTTCTGGAAGGCCAATAGGGTGGGGATAGTCTGGATCTCAGGAGGTAACTTGTTCCAGAGAACTGGGGCAGCCACAGAGAAGGTCCTCCCCCATAGGCCCGCCAGCCGGCATTGTTTAGCTGACGAGACCCGGAGGAGACCAACTCTGTGGGATCTTACCGGTTGCTGGGAGCTATGCGGCAGAAGGCGGTCTTGAAGATAACCTGGCCCTGAGCCATGTAGGGCTTTAAAGGTAATAACCAATACCTTGAATTGTGACCGGAGACCAATAGAGAGCCAGTGCAGTTTGCGGAGAATTGGTGTAATGTGGATGTATTTAGGTGCACCCATGACAGCTCGCACGGCTATGTTCTGGACCAACTGTAGTCTCCGAACACTTTTCAAGGGTAGCCCCATGTAGAGCCCCATGTAATCCTAAATGCCCAGCTCAACTTTTAAAATTTCTGATAACCAAACCCTGTACTCTAAATATACTTTCATTTCAGCTTTAAAATGACATAGTAGGTCAAAATTTTGGCTGAAGACATCATGGATATTGGCTGATATATTTTTTTAGCTTAGCTATAGATCATCAGTCATCGGCAGAAAGGGTTGTTGTTTTTCATTCGCTGGCATTTTGTAATATATTTCATCCTGAGCTTTATCTTTTTCTGCTAACACTATGACGATATGCCCATATAGAAAATATGCTGTGGACTTTAAGCAACATTACATTGTCTTGTGCTAGATTAAAAACTGAATAAGGATTTCATGAAAACAACTATCTTGACTTGCCGTAAATATGTTTTGCACAGCAATTCCCACAATTTCAAGGGAACACAACCCCAAAAATAAGTTGAAATTTATTTATGTGGTCAATGACCAGCAATATCAAATAATAAAATAAGAGATAAAAGACAGGAAATGCAATCAGGATCAAGCAAGCAGTTATATATTGACAATTATAAAGTTAAATATGGTATACTCTAAACACCTTATCACAATAATAATATCCTCATTAGTGTTTATCTAATACTAATAAAGGTAATATAATAAAGCTATACATTAAAATATATGTTCTCTAAAAATCATTAGAAAATAACTAAGCAAAGTATTACTAAGAATAAGGTTATTTAGTTCTTTAACTGGTTTTTCTTTATTATCATTGCAGCAGCACAAAATGTTGCTACTATACAAGTGGTGGCTGGATTGGAATCCTGAAAAAGATGATTCACATATATATTATCTGATCTCCCTAGAAATCTCTCCAATAAAGGGAGCATGTGTGTTTATCTGATGTCCCTGTAGAACTTGCAGCACAATAAGGCATGTGAGGTATCTTCAACTTCCCCATTGCCACATGTACACATTTCCTTAGCTATTGGGATATCATACCTGCCCTGTAGGAGTGCTGAAGGAAAGATAGAGCCGCCCTGAGTCTCCGGAGAAAGGCGGCATATAAATCGAACTAATAATAATAATAATAATAATAATAATAATAATAATAATAATAATAAGAAGAAGAAGAAGAAGAAGAAGAAGAAGAAGAAATAGTAGTAGTCTGGCTTGAAAGCCAAATCTGGCTCTAGGTTCTGCCTCAGTTTACCTTTCCAATAAGTAACTGAGTTGGAAGATCATTTAAAAGCAGTTTATTAGGATACCCTGATAAAGTGGGTCTCTCTATGAAAAAGGAACAGAGAGAACCTTGAGCCCCATGTTTCCCTTCTTTTTATAGTTAACACAACAAAGAAAGTGCAAGAGGAAAGTTGATTGGACAGAATAAAAGTAATCTCCCCTTTTCATATGTAAACATGTTACATATTTGTATCCCATAATATCACACATGTTCATTAAAATGAGGTCTGACTTAGAGGAGGCGTAATTGTAAGGAAAAAGAGATAAGCCAGACTCCAAGTTGTACTAACAAACTTTTCTTATCTAGAGATAGCCTCCAGCTTGTTTATCAGTTTAGGAATGTTAAAAGCTAATAAATCTGAACATCACTTTAAAAGAGAGAATATCAATCAGATTAAAATACAAGATAACTATGTTAGTTAACAAATTACAAAACCCATGTTATTTGCCCCTCATAATCCCCCTTTGATGCTAAAGGGCAAATAAAAGATGCTCTTTCAGCATTACCAAAAAGAAGGAAGTTTTGACCAACAGGATCAGGGACCAAATGCGCAGAAGAGTCCATTCAGGGGGAAAAAAGAATAGAAGCCTGGTAAAAACCAGCGAACAAAAATCACATTGTACTGGGCAAGCATTCTGAGGAAAAAGAAAGAAAACAAAATCCCTAATATCAATCAAAATAACAAACACCCCCAAAATTGGTGTCAATGGTGACAGATAGCCAGGAAGGAGTAAATTTCTGAAAAAAAATGAAGAAAAAAATAATAGGCATCCACACATACTACAATACAATACTACAATATAAATCATAGCCTAAGTAAAAAATACATTAAAAAACTAACCCTGTGCATTTTTAATTTTAATTTTTAATCCCATTATTCCTTCTTCTTCTTTTATATCCCTATTCTAAGGTGACCAGACATCCCGCTTTTGGCGGGACAGTCCCGATTTTCAACAATTTGTCCCGCGTTCTGCGGCGTTTTAAAAAAGTCTCGATTGGTGGGAGAAGGGGTTTGCTTACCCCACCCACTCCCAATCTATTGCTGCCTCCTGAGTCCCAGCTAATGGGTAGAGGGGGAAAAAAACTGTTTAAATTCTTGCCATGGGGCTTCAAAGGGCCGCCCTACAGCTGTTCAGTGTTAAAAGAAAACAAATGAGTAGACTGGTGCCTGCAAAAATAGAAAAAACAGCCCCTTTCAGCATAGGTTAATTACCATAAGTTGATTAGATCGGCCTCCCGGCTCTCAGCTGATTTGCTCTCAGCTGTTTTGGCAAAGTGTGCAAAGAGTACTCCTGGAGCACATTTTTTTTTTCTCCTTGTGCAATTCAAGCTGAAAACAAAACCGAAACTAAAGCAGGTTGTTTGCTTTGCTGTTTGCTTGCAACGTTGGAAAGGCAGATTTCTTTTCTTTTTCCCTCATCAAAAAAGGTAGGTGCAAACAATGGGAAATTTATGGCAAATGGCAAAAGAGGAGAGTTCAAGATTTTAAAACACAAAAGAAAAAAAAGCTCTATTGAACTAGGGAATTGTAATAATTGAGATACTATTAATTGTATATTGTGTTAAAAGCAGAAATGGTTAAGTTGTGGTTTGGAGGAATATATGGGGAAAATTATTTGCTTTATTATTATTGGTAAATATAATTAATTGATTTGTAAGAAATTGGATTGCATGGAAATAATTGGAATATTCATGTTCATATTGATTAATATACAAAAAGGATTTCTGAAAAAAAATGAAGAAAAAAATAATAGGCATCCACACATACTACAATACAATACTATAATATAAATCATAGCCTAAGTAAAAAATACATTTTTACACCCCCCCCCCGGAGGCCGGAAACAGCCCATTTCCTGACTTCCGGTGGGCCCAGAAGGCCCAAAAATCAGCTGACTGGCGCACACATTTGTGCTGGAGCTGAGCTAGGGCAACGCTCATGTGCCCACAGATATGGCTCTATGTGCCACCTGTGGCACTGTGCCATAGGTTCCCCATCATGGCCCTAAGACATTCAGAACTATTCCCACATTCTCCTTTAATTGCCTAAAACCCAATTTAGTCTAGATGGATGAGTTCCTGAAGATTTGAAAAGTTCCTGAAGAAGTATATACTCTAGACCCGTGATGGCGAACCTATGGCACGGGTGCCACAGGTGGCACAGGGAGCCATATTGGTGGGCATGCGAGCTCAGCTCCGGCACGCATGCGTGCGCTAGCCATCTGATTTTCGGGCCTTCTAGGCCCACCAGAAGTCAGGAAACACACTGTTTCTGGCCTCCGGAGGGACTCCGGGGGGGAGGCCGTTTTTGCCCTCCCCAGGCTCCTAGAAAGGCTCTGGAGCCTGGGGAGAGCAAAAAACAGGCCTACAGGGCCCACCGTGCCATCACGTACCAAAAGCGGGAGGAGCACAGGGGGGAGGGGGCACCTAGGATTATGGATGTGGGCACATGTGTGTGTGAGACCCCACCATGCTCCTCCCGCTTTTGGCACGCGATGGCAAAAAGGTTAGCCATCCCTGCTCTAGATGGAATATATACAGTTATTGATCACACTCAATCAGTTAAGAGTTTGGGCTGGCCAATCCATCAGGTAACAGTTTGGGCCAGCTCTCTTGTCTGTGTTAAAGAAAGATCAAGTGATAGATCTGTCCAGTGGTGGGATTCAATTTTTTTAACAACCGGTTCTGTGGCCGTGGCTTATTTGGGATGTGATTTAGTGGTCATGTGACTGGGTGGCCATGGCTTGGGGGTCATGTGACCGGGTGGGTGTGGCAGCTGGTCATATGACCGGGGGGCCAGGGCTGTGTGCATAGGGACTACTCAGAGGGCTGAAAAACGTCGTTTCTGATCGGTCCTCGCACTTTTGACTGGTCCTCGCACTTATGACCGCTCATCATTTATGCCCGTTGCAGCATTCTTAACAACCATGTCACTCATTTCACAACTGCGCTGCTTCATGTGACCGGGTGGACATGGCCAGGCAGTCATGTGGCATCGTTTCTTTGCCCTAGTGCCCTGGTGGTGCAGCAGACTAAAGTGCTGTTAACTAGCACCAACTACCTGCAATTACTGCACATTTGAATCTCACCAGGCTCAAGGTTGACTCAGCCTTCCATCCTTCTGAGGTAGGTAAAATGAGGACCCAGATTGTGGGGGCAATAAGATGATTTTGTATAAAAAAGAACACCGCTTGGGGCCCCCGAAAACCCTACTAAGCAGGTATATACAAAAGTATGAAGACTATTGCTTAATGCATTATAAACCACCCTGAGACTCCAGAGAAGGGCGGCATACATACATACATACATACATACATACATACATACATACATATATATATATATATATATATATATATATATAAATAAGTAAATAAATAAATGACAGTTTGCTGCAATGGTTGTAAATGTGAAAAATGGTGATAAGTCACTTTTTTCAGTGCCATTGTAACTGTTGTAAGTCAAGGATTAGCTGTACAAAAATACAAAAAGCTTCTTTGCTTGCAAAAAGCTGCCCTAAATACTAATCATTAGATTAGAAATACTGCAAACTGGAGTTACAAATCAGGCAGGGTGGCAGAGCACTTTGAGGAATTAAAATAGTTAAAATGCAGTAATAACTATCAGCAGCCAACTCTTGCTCATAAGGTGAAACCCTTTAGCAGAGAGGTCATTTAAGCTCTCCAGAATGAAGCAAAGGAGCAGAGTATCTGTTGCTTGTTAAACCAATTGCCAGAACAAATAGACACAGGAACTAGTCAGATTTCCAAAGCTGCTTCTTTTCAGAAACAGAGATTAACATTTTTCCTTCCAAACAAAACTGAATAGAGAAAATTATCTCATCACTAAACACAGGATTAAACATCACCACGCACAGAATTAAACTTCACCAAAAACCAGTTTTAGACCAAAAGTAAGAAAGGGTATGTAAACTCATGTTTGAATGTCAATCTTTCTAGCTAGCCAATAAGCCTTGCTTAATGTCACTCATCTTGGTTCCTTGTCATTAAAAGCTTCTGCTTCGTTATTCAATTATTTCTTT
Organism: Ptyas mucosa; assembly: GCA_012654045.1. Taxonomy (NCBI): domain Eukaryota; kingdom Metazoa; phylum Chordata; class Lepidosauria; order Squamata; family Colubridae; genus Ptyas; species Ptyas mucosa. The sequence continues at coordinate 3,531,118 of WNWU01000054.1, read as the reverse complement.
AAAGTGCTGATCATTGCACCCTGGCTGGAAGAACTCCAACAGGGGAGTATTTCCTTCCAACAGTGGTGTAAAAAGCTTAAAATAACCCTTCCCCTTTAAGGAAGTCAAGGAAAAAAAAAACCCCTCCGTGAAGTTCTGGAACCGGAAGCAACAGTAAGTCTAGGCGTACTGCCAAGAATGTAATAAAGGTTAATGGAGAGGTAGTTTCTGTAAGCAGGGCAATAAAGATTAGGCTAGGAAACAACACCAGAAAGTTGTAATTCCTTACAGGATTAACCCTGTAAAGTGGAAAAAAACAAAAGGAGATTCTTCTAACAACCGGTTCTCTGAATTGCTTAATTACTTAACAATCGGTTCTACTGAACCGGTGCGAACCGGTAGAATCCCACCACTGGATCTGTCCCAGAACCCACAAAACCAAATGGAATAGTGTATGTTAATAAACAGAATTGTAAAACCTGGAGCCCACCAATTCTTCTTAGTTTTCAAATATTTGGTGGGAATAATATTTCCCCTAAGTGTCTTTCCATTTTTTAATTGGAAAAAAAAATTGGGAATCTTGCTTAAAAATTATTCTTGGTTTTTGCCTTTAGGTATTATTTAAATAACATTAGAGAAGAGAATTGTTGATAGTGGGATGTTCTTGTTTGTTGGTTATTTAATTTATTATTTAATTTTATTTTATATTAATACATCTTTTTAAAAAAGCTTCTCAGAGGAGGGTACCTGTAGACAGTCAGTACTCTGATCTTCCTTGATTAATACTTAGTTTTGACTCTAAAACCAGTATTTCTCAGTATTTTTTATACATTAGCAATAGCAATAGCATTTAGACTTACATATCACTTCTCAGTGCTTTTACAGCCCTCTCTAAATGGTTTGTAGAATCATTTCCCCCAACAATCTGGGTCTCATTTTACTCACCTTGAGTCAGTGAGAATCAAGCTGCTGGCAGTCAGAAGAATTTAGCCTGCAATACTGCATTCTAACCACTGTGCCACCATGGCTCATTATATATAACTTGCATATAATTGCAAATTATATTCAACGTTTCTTTTGTGACCCATATATCAACTTGTGATGCAATTTATAATGGATGGAAAGCTATATCATCTTCTCCTTCTCCTTCTTCTTCCTCCTCCTAGTGCAGTGATGGCTAACCTTTTTGTTGTTGTGTGCTGAAAGCCTGTACCCGTGCACCATGCGACAACCCCTGCCCCCCTGTGCATTCACATGTGATTCCCCCCCGTGCTCCTCCCCACCCCATTTTGGGCCTAGTAGGCTTCCCTGCAGCTTCCTGGGAGCAAAAATGGGCTATGGGGGGGGCATGCTGCACCTCCCCTGAGCCCTGTTTTGGGCCTGGTAGGCCTTCCTACACTTATAACCCAAAATGGAATGCGCATGCGACCTCTCGCACCCCCCATCCCCATGCATGCATGCATGTCTCCCGCATGCGCCCCCTGCATGCCTGGCAGAGACCCAAAAATCAACTGGCTGGCGGGAGGCGTACATGCATTCGTGGTAGAACTGAGGTAGGGCGACGGCTCATGTGCCCACAGAGAGGGTGCTGCATGCCACAGGTTCGCCATCACAGTCCTAGTGTATTCCTGCTAGTGCAGGCTCTGTTTTTTGGATCATTGAACGCCACTTTGCATGGTCTGCTATGTCTCCAGGGTGCAGGCCCACGGCTTGCATATCTTTGTTGATGGTGTCTTGCCATCTCTGTTTTGGATGCCTGCGATGTCACCAGCCATTGACTTTTAGTTGGTAGGTAGTCTTGCCAACAGTGGAAGGTGCTGCTCTCAGGATATGTTCATACCAGCGGAGCCTTCTCTCATCTTCTCTATACCACACCAAAATGTTGGTGAATGGTGTCATTTCTAATGTGGTCAAGTAGGGAGATGCCTGATATCCAATGGAGCATTTGCATTTCCATGGCATGGAGATAGCTTTTGGTCCCTCTTGTTGCTGCCCAACATTCAGTGCCATACAGTGCAACAGGGCGGATGGGTTTCTTGTAAATCTTAGATTTAAGATGGGTTTTGTTTGTCACATAACACACCAGTGAGTTCTCATCAATGCATCCAGGCTGCATTTACCCTTGCTCACACCTCACCATTGATGTCGCCATTGCCTTGGAGATGGGATCCCAGATACCAAAAAATGTCCACCTTCTTTAGGTTTTCTCCATTGATTTGAAGCATTCCAGGGTGGTGACAGTCTTTAAGTACTCAGTTTTCTTGATGTTGAGGCGAAGTACGAAATTGTTGAGGCAATCATTCCATGTTGGAACTTGCTGCTGTAGTTCACCTCTGGTGGTGGAGGTAAGCATAACATCATCAGAATAGAGCATAGTCAATGGTGCATTCTGCTGCAGGTCATGTGTGATGGTATCCATGACCAATATAAACAGAAGTGGTGACAGTGCAGAGCCTTGGTGCACCCCAACCGTCACTGGGAATCTGTTGGAGAAGCCAGCTGGGCATCACACTTGGCTGCTGGTGTTCTTGTATAGCATTTTGATCCAGTCAATGAATGGTTCATGTACTCCATGATCCCGGAGGGCAAACCAGATCAGTTGGTTTGCGACATGATCAAACGCCTTCTCCAGGTCTAGGAATGCCATGTGTAGTGGTTGTCTCTTCTCACAGTGTTTCTCTATGGGATGCAAAGATGGCATCAGTTGTTCCACATCCTTTAACAAAGCTGCATTGGTTGATGGTGAGTTGGGCAATGCTGTGAATGCATTGATCAAGGTTTCTCTCAAAGATCTTCATAGTGTGAGACAGAAGGTGGATTGGGTGATAGTTGGCCCAGTCAACTGGGTCACCTTTGTTCTTGAAGATGGGAACTGTTACGTTTGTTGACCAATCAATTCAGTGGTGGGTTCCTCCCGGTTCCGCCCGGTTCCACCGAGCCAGTAGCAGTGACGATATGACGTGTCCAGTGTCCATTAAAGCATTGAAGAACTCAGTCAGCCAAGGTATCCCTGTGCCTCACACTTCTTTTAGTTTCCAGCAGTCAGTGGGCAGATTGTCAGGTCCAGGGGCCTTCAAATTCTTCATTCTGTCCACAGCATTGATTGCTTCTTCCTCAGTTATGAGTGAAATGGGTCTATGGGTTGGAGTGCCTTCTGGAATTGGTGGATGTGGGAACTCAATGTGGATGGAAAGCTATATGCATGGGAGAATTATATATGTGCATGCCTTTGCAATTTACAGAAAATGAAAAAGTACTTTGAATATTGCCTTTGGTGGAAATTCAGAGATTTGAATCTCAGCAAAATGCAGAGATCTATCTATTCTAGTTACTGGGATAAAATTACAAGGAAGTAAATTTCTATTCTGCATATGTTGAGCTGTGCCACCTAATTCTCTCCCCAACCTCACCAATCCCAGTTAATATTCACCCACCAACTCATTCATCCAACACTAAAACAGTATGTTATAATCTTCTCAGAGAACTTAAATTATTAGATGGATCAGAAGAAGAAAAATAGTAATCCTGAAACATCATTGCTTATTAATAATCAACAGAACACCAAATAAGAAATCAATTGTTTATTTTATGTATAAACAATTTAAGGGAAAATAGCACAACAAATGACAGAAAGCTAAAAACATTCAGAGGCAAAATAATATATATGTATTGACTCAAAAATCTGTCTGCTGAGAATTTTCTTCCTATCATGGATTTTTCTAAACATTAAGTGGGGCATCCAAAAATACTCAATATGTCAGACAACTGGCCAATGTCTATACATAAATTCTGGAATTCTTCATCCTGACATTCGTCTTCACTTGGCCATCTCTCAATCCAGGTGTTCTTTGTAATGGTATAGGAAATTCTGGAAAGGGGAAACAGGATAGCTTAAAATTTAGGCCTGCAAGGAAATTAGTTCAAACTGTCTCCTGTTGGAGCAATGTGCTAGGCTTGGATTTAATCCATTTATACATTTTAATCATTTCATCTTTGCAGAAGATACCACATAAGAAGCCAGAGAAAAAGTGCAGGTGGCTCTCAGATGAAACCATCAAAATAGCTGAGCAAAGAAAAGCAACCAAAGCAGCAGGCAAATGGGAAGAAGCAAGAAGACTGAATGCAGCTTTCCAGAGGGCAGTAAGGAAGAACAATGAAGTTTACTGAGCGATGTAAACAGCTTGAAGCAGATTACATGAAGGGTCACATCAAGAATGCTTTTAGGCAAGTCAAAAAGATCAGAGGACCATCTATTTCTCAAAAAGGCATCATTAAAAACAAGTGAGGGAGAGAACTGTCTGACCAATAAGACATGAAGAATAGATGGCGAGAATATACAGAACAACTGTATGCAGGTAGCAAAGGGGCCCAACCTCAGGATGAGGGGCCAAGATAAGTAGAAATAGAACCGGCTTCCTTGAGGAAGAGATCATATGGACGATGAACCAACCCCCAAATAACAAGACTCCAGGTGTTGACACTATCCCTGCAGAATTACTGAGATCAGTTGTCAGGTCCCATAGATCCCTATCGGGACACTGCCATTCTTGTGGGGAGGGGGTCTGGGTGCATTCCTCAGTTTATAACCTTTTTCCTGATGCCTATGTATCCTGTACTTTGATTTGATACTTCTTGGGAATGTAAGGGGGGAGGGCCATCTGTTTTGTCTCAGTTCCGAAGCCTCCAACAAGAGACGTCCGGGAACAATTTCTTATCACCTTCTCAGCCTGAGATTATCAAAAAAACTTTGCACCTGTGGATTGGTTTATTCAACACTGAACTGAGGGGCGGGGTTTCTAACTGCTTTATCCTAACTGAATTATGCAGAAAAACCTCAGATCCTGCTTCCTTTGTCTTACAACCACTTTTCTTTCAATAAAATATTCCTTTTGAAATGTTAATTGTTTCAAGAGTTTACCTTTCTTGAATGAAGAGGAGAGGCAGACCTGTACTCCCTGAGACATTAGAGACCTGTGCCATAAAATCTGGGAAACCAACACGTGGCCACAAGACTGGAAATGCCCAGTTTTCATTCCACTGCCAAAAAAAAGATGACTCCCTTTGATTGCTCCAATTATCATACAATTGCTCTCATTTCTCAAATCAGGAAGGTTCTGCTTAAAATAATGCAACAATATCTAGCATCAATCATTGAAAGAGAATTACCAGAGGTCCAAGCCAGCTTCTCAAGGGGTTGTGGTAACCATGATCATGATCATGGAAATCTGCTCTGGATCATAGGAAAAAATATTGGGAAATATCGAAAGATCATTTACATGTTCTGCAGCTACCAAAAAGGCCAATGCAATTTTAGGCTGCATTAACAGGATAGAATCAAGATCATATGAAGTGCCACTGTATAATGACTGCATCCAATTTTGGTCACCACAATATAAAAAAGATGAGAAGAGCGCATAAAAGAACAAAAAAGATGATTAGGGAACTGGAGGCTAAAACATATGAAGAAAAGTTGCAAGAATAGGGTATGTCTAGTCTGGTGAAAAGAAGGACTGAGGTGATATGATAGCAGTATTCCAATATTTGAGGGACTGCCACAAAGAGAGGGCCAGCCTATTTTCCAAAGCACAGGAAGGCAGGAAAAGAAGCAATGGATGGAATCTAATCAAGGAGAGAAGGAACCTAAAACGAAGGAGAAATTTCCTGACAGCGAGAACAATTAATCAGTGGAACGTTTTGCCTTCAAAATTTGGGGGTGCTCCATCACTGGAGGTTTTTAAGAAGAGATTGGATTGCTATTTATCTAGAATGGTATAGGGCAGGGGTGAAATGCTCCCGGTTCGGACCAGCTTGGGCGAGTAGGTAGTGATGATGGCCGGTGGTTCAGAGAACTGGTAGCAATGGCAGCTGGAGGCTCCGCCCACCCGCCCCATTCCCCGGAGTCGGGGAATGCACCATTCCCCAACTCCGGCATTGCCATGGAGCCGCTGCCTGCTCGCCCTTCGCCACACGGTGTATCCTACTGCTCACCTTTCTCCCACGGCTGGCTGTCAGGGAAGGCAAGTGCCCAAAAATTACTGGAGTCGCTCACTCTCCTTCTTGAATGAGCCGTTCTGGTCCATGCGCCGGCTGTGCAAGTGCACACCGTTTATTTAATTCAGTGGCAGATTGGGTGTGTGCTTGCTCAGCCGGTGCGTGGACCAGAGCGGCTCATTCAAGAAGGAGAGTGAACAACTCCGGTATCTTTTGGGCACTTGCCTTCCCTGACAGCCAGCCGCGGAGAAAGGTGAGCAGTAGGAGTCAGGGAATGGTGCATTCCCTGACTCCAGGGAATGGGGCGGGTGGGTGGAGCTGCGTGGCGAAGGGCAAGCAGGCAGCGGCTTCGTGGCAAGGCCGGAGTCGGGGAATGGTGCATTCCCTGACTCTGGGGAATGGGGCGGGTGGCGGGTGGACGGAGCTGTGGGAGAAAGGTAAGGACATGCCGGCAGAATAGAAATTAAAAAAAAAATTCCCTACTGGGTTCTGTGGGCGTGGCTTGGTGAGAGGGGATCTTGTGACTGAGTGGGCGTGGCTGTGAGTGACATTGAGTTGGCCACACCCACTCAGTCACAGGATACCACCCCCCACCAAGCCACATCCACAGAACCAGTAGGGAAAAATTTTAGATTTCACTCCTGGTATAGGGACTAAAAGACCTCAAAGTCCCTTCCAACTCTTATTCTGTTATCTGTTCAAGAAAATCAAAGAAGTAAGAATTTTGGTCTCTTCCTGAATATCAAAAAGACCAAGCACATGACTACTGTAAGGAAGGGAAATATCAAAATAGAAATTGATGGTGAAGAGATAGAATGTATGAAAAATTCACTTTCCTAGGATCATAAATAGCTCAAAGCTGTGAATGCAGCCCAGAAATAAAACATTGGATTGCCAATCATTGCACAGCAATGATGAACATGAGCCAAATATGGAAAAGCAAAGACATCAGACTGGCGATTAGTTCCCTCTATTATATTCCCTGAAACTACTTAAGGCTGTGACAGCTGGCCCTTAAAAAAGCAACACAGGAAGAAAATATCTTGTTTGAGCTCTGGTGCTAGAGAAGGATCCTGAGTACTCCTTGGACAGGAAAAGTGAGTATTGGAGCCCATGACATCAGAAATGTCACTAGAAGGCAAAAATTACAAAAGTGTGTCTCACTTACTTTGGTATGCCATGTGGGGGGAATTCACTAGAGAAAGCAATTATGTTTGGAAAAATTAATGGTAAAAGGAAACCAGGGCATCAAAGAACTTGATGGCTGAACATTATCAAAGCTGACACTAGCCAGACCATAGAAAAACTCAAATAAATGGTGCAAGATTGGAAGATAGGGAGAGACCTGTACCATAGCTAAATGTCTATGGAGATTCTCAGTCATCCAGGTCATGATTGTCCCAAAGGTGCTTTTTCAAAAGGTTTTGAAAAGTCCAGTTGTCTTTTGAAAAAGCACCTTTGGGACCTGAACCATAAAATTGCCAAAAGCTGGACTTGACTGAACCAATAGCATCATCATCATCATCATCATCATCATAGATTCAAATTAGGGTTGCTTTCAACACAACATTCCATGGCACTGTAGATATATTTTAGGTGTTCTGTGGATTTGATAGCAAAAAAACAAAGTCTACAAAATTTTAGGAAAAAAAAAGTGAAATACGTACATATCTTTCATGTGCCACAGGTCACTACTGAAACCCCAGATCAGATAATCATCATTCACCTTCAGATTCAGAGCCTCCTGGCATTTCCTTTGACTTACATAGTTGCGGGCGTTTGCTTGTGGATTTCGGTCAGTGCCTGCAGAAATTAGATAGAATCTGAATAAATATTTCAATAGGGTGATAGTCTTACATTGGCAAGTAATGTTAAGTAACCAGAGAAGAGGGAATAGCTATATTTAGTGGGTGCATTGGCCCTTTCGTCATCTGCTATTGGTCCACATTTATCACCCTGGGGCAAACAAACCATCTTCTCAGCTCTACCTTTTTCCTCAGAGAGGCCAGTTATGCGCAACACAGATACTGCAGCATCTGACCCTGAAAAACCAGTTCCCTATCTCAGTACTACAGCACTTTTCAGGCTAACCTCATCTGTCTGCGGATCATCCAGGGAAGATTCCTATCAACAGAAGTGAAAGGAAGGCCATTTTTGCAGAGGGAAGGGTGGTCATTGGCAGCCCCTCTACAACAAATCTTTCCCACATTGTGGATCTTCTGGAGGATCTTCTGATTCACTGGAGCAGATTGATCAGGATACAGAAAACTGGTAGAATGATAAAAATGGCTCCTCCCTCTTTTTTCTGATGTAACTCATCCCTAGTTCCACATCCTCACAGACAAATCCTGAATCCTTATCTAAAACAGAAACATTCTGTTTAGAAAACCCCTCTGGTGAGTTTGAATAACAGTGATAAGGATGAGGAATAAGATGTTCCCTCTCTTTAAAAAAGAAAAAGAGTGAAGGAATCAATTTAAAGGCATGCTCCTCTTACAAGCAAAATAATTCACCAGACCTGCATCTATTTCTGCATCCTCACTGTAACCAGAAGCATTAAAGGGGAGGCTTTGTTTTAAGAAAGCAGACCGAAATCCCATTATTCCTTTTGATAATTCATGAATAAGGGAAGCTTGAAGGAATTACTGAAACACATTTGTGAGGATGATGAATCCTAAAGTGTTACAAAATTTTGTGGGAAATGTTTGATTTAGGGAAAAATTCTTACCTGATTTAATAACTTCTAAAACGTCCATGACATAGATATCATTACCATCTTTTTCTTCTATTCGAAGCAGCTTGGTTTTGTAGACTTATAAGAACAAAGACAGAAACAATACTCATTAAGACAGCTGATTATTTTTCACTATGAGTGGCATAATCAGCGAGGCACAGGTGCTGCTAATTGTCTATGGAGATTCCCAATCATCCAGGTCAAGGTTGTCGCAAAGATGCTTTTCCAAAAGGCAACTGGATTTCCTTTCTTACCAAGAAAGTCCAGTTGCCTTTTGGAAAAGCACCTTTGGGACAGGTACTGCTAACATTTCCACCTAGACTATGAGCACTTCCAGACTGGATCTTTGAGGAAGTCTAGAATCCTCCAGGTGAGGACACTGAGTACTAGCTCCACTGTGGGGTACATGGAAGCAAATTGTGTGTTTTCTCTTGAGGTGCCCTGGTTCTATGAGTGTGATAGTATTATCAGTCATGTGAGGTAGTCTAGACAGGATTTATTTTATTTAGCGTATGGCAAATACACGGACTTATAGTGGTTCAAATGTTAATGTCCAGTCCACCCAGTCATTCAAGGACATACTTCCATACAGGAAATATGGCCAGATGGACTAAAATTACTTTATTGTAAGCTTGCATTAACAGAATCTTGCAAGTCTGAAAGTACATTATTTCCTTTTTTTTTAAAAAAAAAACATGTTTTATTTACAGTTTTCTTTTCACACCATAGATATTTTGTGGACAGTGCACTGACGGGGTCAAATCTTTTTTAAACAATGCTAACAAATAAGTATGTGTAATCCTAATCTTTCAACTTCAACAATACTATTCTCTTTCTATAATTCTTTATCATTTTCCCCATTAATTCATTTAAACAACATTTTTTGCGTCATGTATTTGTTATCCCCTACTAAATTACTAATATTTAATATTTTAAAAAGTACTCATTATTCCACCATAACATTAATATTCCAAATTAGAATATTACCTAATCCTAAATTTCCATCTACTAAATTTAACTTATTTTTAGTTATAATAAGATGTATTATCTGTTTATATATACTATTATTTCCCCTATTTGTATTTTTCCATTTTATTAATATATTTTCTCATTATTTATAATCTCTTAACTTTTTTGAAATTCCATCATTTATTGACTTTTTAGTCAGCCTTTTAACTCTCTCTCTTGGAATCTTGTAGCTCTTTTTGATATATTTGCATAGAAATTTGATATATTTGACTAGAAAAAGAAGATGGGAAAAATACTTCACGAATCTGTTTAATGTAACCTTATGCTAAAGATTCTGCTGATGTGCCTGGTTGCACTTCCTGTCTGGGCTACCTCACAGGGCTAAGCTTCCAAGAAATCCTTTCCTCCTTTTGTGAAAACTTTCTCCTCACTCCACTTCACAGTACTGTAGTGTTTAAGCTCTGGGTTTTGAAGTTGGGGCCATGCAGATTACTGCACTTTGGCTTCATGTTGCTTTTTGAAGAATTGAGAGTGAAAACAGTGAGTATGTGCAGCATGGAAATGTTCTCTAAATCTCAGTGTTTTGAGTAAGTGTTCTGCCTACTTATTGATACAGATCTGTTTTTAGGAGCCATGAATTGTTATACTACACTGGAAGGTAAATAACACACCAATGAACTCTGAAACTAGCCTGACGGAGGTTAGCACTAGCTAACATGGCAGCACTTTCTTGAGGGCAGCCAAGTGCCTTTTGAGGTGTGGACCGATCACACAAATCTGGAGGCACTCAACCCCCCCCCCCAAAACTCTCCCCAAAACAACTCTGATGGGCGCAGTACTTTAAATAGTTTAACTTTGAGCTGAAATACATCCAGGGTGGACGACTCACGTAAACCACAATATGACAGCAAATGTGAGGAGGTGGTCCATGCCATGCTCCCTCCCTCCCAACCGGAAGCACAAGCCACAACCAGGGGACAGGCGAGGTGGCAAAGAAACATGGGGGGGGGGCTGATGAACCAAAGGCTAAAAGATGATCTACTGAACGACCCATACTACCCATGGACAACATGGGAGTGCTGACCCTCAAAGTTGGACTAGCGTGGAAAGGCTCAAAACTGTACATGCCCAATAGTCTACAGGTCCAAATACTCCAGAAAAGTCACAATTCCAAGCAAGCAGGGCATTTTGGTTATTTTAAAACCCTGCACCTAGCTAGGAGGCAATTTTGGTGGCCAAAGATAAAGAAGGAGATTGAGGACTATGTCAAGAGCTGTGCCACTTGTGCAGCCATGAAAAAAAAGACCATGAAAACCCCCAGGACTGCTCCAATAAGTGGTAGATCCATCCCAGCCCTCGGAGGAGATTGCCATGGATTTTATTGTAGAACTCCCTGATAGTGGGGGAAATGTGGTTATTTGGACTATAATAGACTTATTCTCAAAACTTTCATAGCTTGCACTGATCTCCCATCCACAAATAAGCTGTCCAAATTGTTTGTGAAACACATCTATAGGCTGCATGGGGTTCCCTGCAGGGTTATCTCTGATAGGGGGGTCCAATTCACCACCAAGTTCTGGAGGGGGTTCATAAAGTCCATTGGATCCTTTCTTTTCTTGCAGGAAGTCTTTTCTCTTAACTCTGTCAACTTTGAAGCTAGCCTGACTGAGACCATCTTGGAGGCTTCATTGTTGCCACAATGGTGATGAGAAATACAGGGGGGGGGGGGGAATAGAGATAGTTGGGGTTTTGTAGCCAAAACAAAATAGTTTCTCCTGAAAATCAAGGACATTTCCACAGATGGCTGAAGAGAGGAGGAGTATAGTTTCCAAGCAACCGGACAGCACCTTGATTGGACCATGTGACTGATTGCTTGGGAAAGGAGGGAAAACCTTTAGTTTTAATTAAGTGAAAACTGCGGGGACCTTTAGAGTTGGTTTTTACCAGTCTGGGCCAATATGATATATCCAATAAACTTGTTCTTTGAGGAAACTGCTTGCCTCGGAGTTCTGTTTGCTATGGGTGTATTACTTGAAACCTTGACACAGGCAGCACCATGTCAACTAGAAAAATATCACTGCAGGATGAAGGTGTGTATTCTGAGGGTAAAAAAATCTATTTTATGAATAAATTCAAAATGGCTGCTCCAAATCATGACTTCTTGTTAATTAGATGTAGACAATGAAAGACACCACTACTTTATTAATAAGATTCTACAATATAAAGCCTTGTATTGTAGCTATAAAGCTACAATATAGAGCCTTGGATAGTACAGTGGTCTAAAGCTCTGTTATTAACATCAGCTGCCTGCAATTATTGCAGGTTCGAATCTCACCAAGGCTCAAGGTTGACTCAGCCTTCCATCCTTTCTAAGGTAGGTAAATTGAGGACCCAGTTTGTGGGGGCAATAAGCTGACTTTGTATAAATATACAAAAGTATGAAGGCTATTGCTTAGCACATTGTAAGCCACCCTGAGTCTCCGGAGAAGGGCGGCATATAAATCAAATTAAAAAAAATAAAAAATAATAAATAAATAAATAAATACCATAATCCACACTTGGATCGCAGGCTTTTTCTATTCGTAATGGAAGATCAATATTTTCCTGCTGGTTGAGCAAGGAACAGGTTTCTTCAAGGGGAGAAAAGAGAAGACAGAATGTTGGATTGATTGTTGAGGATACATGTTCTGATTTAAAAGACATGGCTAGGGCAAAAAGTAACCAGCACAGAGCAGGTAACATCTCATTTTTAGAAGACATCTGTGTTTGATAATCAGAAAAAAGCAAGACTAATTTAAATGCAAGACCCTATTATCTAGAGCTAATTACATAATTACTTGATAATGTGGCATTTCAAATGCTTGCTGCCTTATTTTTTCTGAAAAGAAAATCAGATAAGATTTGTACTATATTTAAGGAAGAAAGAAAACACTGGGTTTTTCAAAGGCAATTCTCACGTAAGGTTTATTATGCTCTCAAATCATAATTCAGTAATAACAGAATAATAGTTTTGGGGGAACTTGGAGGTCTTCTAGTCCAACCCCCTGTTCAGGCAGGAAACCCTATACCCATGCCAGAGGTGCCAGAGATGGCACAGAGTGCCCTTTCTGTAGGCACATGAGCCATCACCCCAGTTCAGCTCCACTGCGCATGCATGCACATCTCCCACCCGGCAGCTGGTTTTTGGGTCTCTGCCACGCATACAGAAGGGCACGTGCAAGGGGCCATGCACATGTGCGGGGGGTGAGCACATGCGTGGGGGGGTGAGCGCATGCGCATGTATGGGGGTGGAGGGTGGGAGGGCTGCACGAGCAATGCATTTTGAGGGTTCGGGCATACGCGCTTTGGGCACTCAGTCGGGCAAAGGTTAGCCATCACTGCCCTATACCATTTCAGACATTGTTCAATCTCTTCTTATAAACCACCAGTGTTGGAGCAACCATTTTCTGGAGGCAAGTCATTCCACTGATTAATTCTAAATGTTAGGAAATGTCTCCTTAATTCCAGGTTGCTTCTCTCCTTGATTAGTTTCCATTGCTTCTTGTCTTGCATTCAGGTGCTTTGGAGAATAGGCTGACCCTCTCTTCTTTGTGACAGCCCCTTAGATATTGGAACATTGCAATCATGTCACCCCAGTCAAGGGGTGGGTTCTACTTACCTTTACTACCGGTTTGCAGTGGGGCTGCACACACACGCTTCTGCGCATGCGCAGAAGCGTTTTGATGACGTCGGGGTCGGTGGGTGGGGCCTCCCGGCGGTTTTACTACCGGTTCTATAGAACTGGTGCAAACCGGGGGCAACCCACCACTGCCCCAGTCCTTCTTTTCTCTAGGTAGATATACTTAATTCCTGCAACCATTCTTCATATGTTTTAGCCTCCAGCTAATCATCTTTGTTGATCTTCTCTGCACTCTTTCCAGAGGTTCAACATCTTTTTTATATTGTGGTGACCTAAATTGGATGCAGTATTCTAAGTGTGGTCTTACTAAGGCATTATAAAGTGGTACTAACACTTCACATGATCTTAATTCTTTTTTTTGTCGTTTTATATATATATAATTCGTATTTACGTTGCATATTTACATTGATCTTCACATAAAATTAATTTTTTGTTTCAGTTGTGCTAAAGCAGTGCTAACTATAAATTGTTTTATACATCTATTCATCCTTTTAACAATGTACAATTACCACTTGTTCATCCTAATTCTCTTGTCTAGTTCTCGCATTTGCGAGTCTTACTTAAATTTCTATTCCTTAACCATTCATACCACGGGTCCCATGCACTATAATATTCTGATTCCTCTCTATCGTTTATTTCTAGTGTTAACTTGTCCAATTCGGCACATTCTAATATCTTTCTGATAATATTGTCTTCAGGGGGTAACTTATTCTCCTTCCAATATTGGGCAAAAGTGATTCTTGCTGCCATAATTATGTGTATTGCCAAATATTTCTTCTCTCTTACATATGACTTTTTAAGGATTCCCAGGAGGAATATTTTTGGATCTAGTTCCAAAGTGTCTCCCAAAATTTCCTTCAGCCAATTATTTATCATCTTCCAAAAATTTTTCGTTTTGGGACAAGTCCACCAACAGTGGTAATATGAACCCTGTTGGTGCCCACATTTCCAACATTTTGAGCTTGCTTTGGGGTATATTTTGGCGCACATGATCTTAATTCTATCCCTCTGTTAATGTAGACTAGGACTGTGGTGGCTTTTTTGGTAGCTACAGCACACTGCTGGCTCATATTTAAGTGATTGTCCACTAGGACTCCAAGATCCTTGGCACAGTTATTACTATTGAATCAGGTACTACTTATACTATACCTGTGCACTTGGTTTTTCTTGCCTAAATATAGAATCTTAACTTTTCTCTACGCTGAATTTCATTTTGTTAGATAAGACACAGAGTTCAAGTCTATCGAGAGCCATCTGGATTTTGAGCCTATCTTCCAGGGTGTTGACCAGCATGGTATGTCCCAACTTACCTTCTGCACATCGGCAAATGTTACCAGCACATATCTTATTGAGAAGGCCTGTTCCTTTATCTGGATGGTAGAATCTGGTACATTGTTCATCTAATGGAAGAATTAAAAGTTATGTCCATACGTCACATCAAGAAATTTATGATGATTATAGATTTAATTACTTAGAAAGACAAAAGAATAACCCATTTTTCCCAAGGAGATTTCCAATTTGGGATATGTGTCACCTGACGGTGCAATGGAAACTTATTAAGAGTGTTGACTGGCTGATTGAGTTTTGTTAAGCATTTACCTGAGAAGCACAGAGCCCTACAATGCAATAAGATAGATAAGAGAGGATATCCCATTATCTAATGGAGTTAGGAAGTTAGAACATGAACATCTGTAGAATTCTGCTCCTTTTGTCAAATAGTATTGAACTGCAAGTTTTGGGCATGCATGCAATGCCACAATTAACATACAAAATGTGTGGGGCTTCTGGTGTGACAATATAATGTTTACATTTCTCATTTTAGCCCCCTTTGATGCCTCCTTATATGTGCCATTTTTCCATAACATAAAATAAACTATAGGTAGTCCTCAATTTATAACCACAATTGAGACCTGAATTCTGGTCATAAATCATTGCTGTCATATGTTGAGTCTTCACATGACCAAACTTGGTTTTATAGCCGTTTTAATTATGGTTGTTAAATGAGTCATTGCAATAGTTGAATCTCATGGTGATTAAGCAAACTACATGGTTGTAAGTCTAAATCCAGTTTATCAAATGGGAGGTTTTTTGCAGGTGACTACCTATAGTTATGATTCTTATAGTCTGTTATAAAACCAATTTCTTCTAGTATTAAAGTCTCCAATTTTAGGGAGCTTCTGTGCAATATTACATATGATACCCTGGCTCTGGTATTAGCAGTACCAATACTAAAATTTAGTATTATTGTTTTCACTTAGTAATCACAATTGGGACAAGCAATTTGATTGCTAAGCAGAAAATCCTGTGACTGCAACTGAACTTATGACCTTACATCCCCCTGATCATTAATCAAAGGGATGCAGTTACAGAGTGAAAAACAACATGATTATGACTTACAATTTTACTGCCCCCTTTCAAACCGTACCATATTAATTCTGCTATTCTAAGCAAACATGTGTGCTGGTCGCAAATGATATAAATGGCAATCACATGACTGAGGGATTCAACAATAGTTATAAACTGAAGGATTAGACACAAGGTTATTTTTAGCGCCATTGTATCATGACTGTCAGTAAGCGAAGCCTATAGATGCCTTATAATTGAAACTGTAGGTCAGTACATGTAGTCCTCGACTTACAACCACAATTGAGCCCAAAATTTCTGTTGCTAAGTGAAACATTTGTTAAGTGAGTTTTGCCCCATTTTACAATCTTTCTTGCCACGGTTGTTAAGTGAATCATTGTAGTGTTAAGTTGGTGACATAGTTGTTAAATGAATCTAGTTTCCCCATTGACTTTGCTTGTCAGAAGGTTGTAAAATGTGATCACATGACCCTGGGATACTACAACAGTCATTGAAGGATTAGTCACAAAATTATTTTTTAGCACCTTTGTAATTTTGCAGCATTCCATGTGTGTTGGTAAGTGAAGACTACAAGTGCCTTATAAGTGAGACTACAGGCCAATAATCTTATTTTTTCACTGCAGTTAACAAGACCTAGTGAGAGTGAAATCAAAATGGGGACAAATTGACCTTCTAGGCAAGTTAGGTAGCCTGTCTGAGCCCTTTGACACAGCAAGTGATCTTAGGGTTGCATCTATATGCACAATCAGTGTAAATGCTTTGCGCAGCAGAATGTCTTGGATGGGCACATCCTTTCCTGAAATTAAAGCTCAATCCGTTGATCTGTGCTGCCAACAAAAGGGAACTAGAACTGGTCATGGGTGTATGTCGGTTCGGGTTTTTCATCATTTCCATCTTGGCAAATATGTCAGGTCTGATTAGTTGGACTGGAAATGTTTTAAAACAATTATTTTGCATTCTTTTAACATTTCAGAAATATGTATGCATTTGAGGGTATGTTTTCCAAACAAAGTCTTTTTTGCAATTTTGCCTACTAGATAGAGATTTTACAGGTAATTTTCTCTGAAGTATTTTCATGGTTTTGCACATTTCATGGTTAAAGAGCTGAAAATGCTATTCAGAAATAAAAATGATAATGAACTTTCACAATACTAATTAGAATGGCAAAACTCTTCCTCAGCCAGGATAAGCTCAGTACCACATTTTCCCCCTAAAGATGAGCATCACGTTGCCCACCTGAGTAAAGAAAAACAGGATCTTGGTGTCACTGGCTTTGTTCTCTGCCCCTCAGGAGGCAAGCAAAGGAAACTCAGACCAGAACGCTACCGAAGCATTGGACTGAGCTCTGTGTCACTACCTTTAATATAACTTCAATATTCCCAAATGATTCATTCTCCACCTTTTATAAAGTTGTTATAAAGAGATTTTTGGAAAATCAAGAATGTTTTATAAACTATCAATTGTTGTTGGGCTTTTTCCAAGCTTCAATACCATTGAGTTCCTTTGGAAAGAACCCAGTGTGGCCTAATGGTAAATGTACCAGGCTAGAAAGTGGGAGGAGACCATGAATAAAGTTCCACCTTATCCATGAAAGCCAACTGGATGACTTTGGCCAAGTCATTCTCTCACAACCTGACTCACTTCACAGAGTGGTTGTTGTGGGGAAATTAGGAGGAGGGAAGTGTATTCAATACATTTGCCATTACCTAGATTGTAGTAGCTGTACACCTTGACTGATCCTGGCTGAATGAAACCAACTTCAAAATGCTTGAGAATCTTAAATTGCAGGCATTCATTCTCAGAGTGAGAGACCTGGGATGGAGAGAGAAGATAATTTATGGGTGCCAGTTTATCCATGAAGATAATCCCCCTCCAAAAAAAACTCCATCCGAATAACCTCAAGGAAACTGCTTATTCCATGTTCCTTAGCTTTGACCCAGTGACTGAAGGACTAAATTCTGCAAATCTGTCCAGGTTTCCCAGAATAAGGGGTAAACAGTGGAAAAGGTGAGAGGACCTACAGGTAGAAATAGTGTCTCAGAAAATATTGATCAAAAGTTAGAGAATTAACGCACGATTCCTGGGGTTTCAAACTCAAGGCCCAGGGGATGGATCCTACCCACAGGGTGCTTAGATCTGGCCCATATGGCCACCCTGGCAACAGCAAAGGACCAGTCTGTGGTGCCTCTGCCAGGAAAAATGGAGCTCGAGAGGGCCACCCTGGCAGAGGTTTGCAGGAGATCATTGCAGCCAAAAATGGAGCTTGGTAGCCCATTTTTGCTGGCAGAGCGCTTGGGCCACTACAGGTGCCCCTGACACGAGTGTCATCGAGCTGGCCACACCCACCCTGGCCCCCTCAAAGTCAAACACAACCTTGATGTGGCCCCTCAATGCAATTGAGTTTGACACACCTGCACTATTCTGTCATGTCTTCTTTCAGATTCATTCATTCATTCATTCATTCATTCATTCATTCATTCATTCATT
>WNWU01000054.1:3487308-3512905 GCA_012654045.1 Ptyas mucosa | reverse complement strand
ATTCATTCATTCATTCATTCATTCATTCATTCATTCATTCATTCATTCATTTATATTCCATGCTTCTTTTTTTACTATCCAAAGAGCAACCTTTTGGGCACCAGGGACCTGTTCCATGGAGAGAGGTTTTTCTGCGAACCAGAGGGGGTCTGGTTTCACCTGCTGCCTGCATCCTATTTTGGCATGGGTTCAAGGAAAGGTCCCTTCAGTCTGTCTTAACCAGAAACTGTGAGCCATATGCAGGAACAATTTACAGGTATATCAGAAAATAAGTTCTAGCCAAGGTGTGCTTGTACTGAGATTAATGCAAGTGGAGAAAATCTCTAATCATCAATGCAAGATGTTTTTATCGGGATAACTGCTAGAGATCACAATAATAA
Source organism: Ptyas mucosa (assembly GCA_012654045.1). NCBI lineage: Eukaryota > Metazoa > Chordata > Lepidosauria > Squamata > Colubridae > Ptyas > Ptyas mucosa. The sequence continues at coordinate 3,512,525 of WNWU01000054.1, read as the reverse complement.
TCTCACAACTCTGGATAGTACAGTGGTCTAAAGCACCCTGTTATTAACACAGCTGCCTGCAATTATTGCAGGTTCGAATCTCACCAAGGCTCAAGGTTGACTCAGCCTTCCATCCTTTCTAAGGTAGGTAAATTGAGGACTCAGTTTGTGGGGGCAATAAGCTGACTTTGTATAAATATACAAAAAGTATGAAGGCTATTGCTTAGCGCATTGTAAGCCGCCCTGAGTCTCCGGAGAAGGGCGGCATATAAATCAAATTTAAAAAAAAAAACTGATAGCCAGTTCTAGCATGCTAATTCTCCTTGGTGTTCCCTGGTTACTTCGGGTGCTGCAGGCCTCAAGGTCAGAACTCGAAGCTTTGGGCGTTTGCTTGGATATCATCATTTTTTGGGCACCATCGTCCTATTGCAGCATTTGTCAGGGATGTAGCTCTTTCATTATCAATTACACCTTCCTATTCCAACCTGCACTCCCCTCCATGCATTTAACTGGTGAGATAAGCTATTCATTCCCGGTGCCTGGAGGCCGTACGGATGTGGATGGGGAGTAACAGGCTCAGACTCAACCCATCCAAGACTGAGTGGCTGTGGTTTCTGACGTCCCGATATAGTCAGTTGGCCATCACTGACTATTGGGGGCAAATCATTGGCCCCCACAGAGAGAGCTCGCAACTTGGGCGCCCTCCTGGATTCACGGCTGTTTTTAGAAGAGCACCTGACAGCCGTGACCAGGGGGATTTTTTATCAGGTTCGCCTGATCCACCAGTTGCGTCCCTTTCTAGATTGGGACTCTTTACACACGGTCACTTACGCCCTCGTCACTTCCTGCCTGGACTACTGTAATGCTCTCTACATGGGGCTCCCCTTGAGGAGCACCCGGAGGCTCCAACTGGCGCAGAGTGCAGCTGCGTGGGTGGTTACGGGAGCAACATGGTGTTCCCGTGTGACACCTCTCCTGCGCGAGCTGCACTGGCTCCTGGTGGTCTTCCGGGTGCGTTTCAAGGTTTTGGTTACTACCTTTAAAGCGCTCCATGGCTTAGGACCTGGTTATTTACGAGACTGCCTACTGCCACCAGTGGCCTCCCACTGGCTGGTACGCTGTCATAGAGAGGGCCTCCTCTGGGTGCCATCGGTCAAACAATGTCGACTGGTGGCCCCCAGGGGGAGAGCCTTCTCTGTGGGGGCACCTACTATCTGGAATGAGCTCCCCCGGAGATTCGGAGGATCCCGGACCTACGCACCTTTCGCCGCGCTCTTAAGACCTTTTTATTTCATCAGGTAGGCCTGGTCTGATTCCCCCTTTTTAATTAATATTATAAATTTTAATTTGTTTTAAATTATTGGGGTTTTAATATTTCTATGGCCAAATTTATTTAATTGGATTTTAGTGGGTTTTAAATGTTGTATTTATATGTTTTATTTATGGCTGTTCACCGCTCCGAGTCCTTCGGGAGGAGGGCGGTATACAAATTAAATAAACTTAAACTTAAACTTCATTAACCATATTGATCTCTTTCGGGAAAGTGTTAGAGCTGTGTTCCCAAATAGCTGAACCAACATATATCAGGGTGGGCTTGAGATTTCAAAATGGATGGGGTGTACTTGCTCACTCCATGCTTCTCTCTTATACCTGTCTGCCATTTATAAGTGAGGCCACCTGCAAAATGGCAAGATATGCTGTTCTAAGCATTTGTTTAAGCCTGCTCCACCCTGCCCCATTTTAGGAGGAGTGATGTTCTCCCAACAGATGATGCTTAGTGGAAGGGAAGGAATTTACCAAGGACAATGTCATTCATCATCCTCATTATTGTGGCAGAATATGGACTGGTAGCATAATTTAGGCCAGTATATGTTTACTGGCTCAAGGGCTGGTGGCTTGTCATTTATTGCAATCATGGAAAACAGACAGGAGGCAGTACTACATTTATCCAATTATGGATAAATACAGCAGACATGCAGTCTTCGAATATAAGTATCGCATATTACAAGATATGATTATATCTCTTTCTTACTAGATATATGATCTGTTGCAGTTAATGATGGATTATGTAGGTTTATTTTGCTGAATATACACCCTTTTCAGTATAACACACTTTTTTGCCTAGCAAACCAAATAACCAACCATGCAACTATTCAAAGAAATTGATTCCATACGTATTTACCTTGTCTAAGTAAATTATAACAGTTCCTTTCTGAGCCATATTATTGTCAATTTCAAACTTGGAGATATATCTGTCCACTCCTTTAGAAAGCTAAACAATGAAAGGAAAGAAAGGATGACATTTACTTCAGTAGTTGCAGACGATTCAAGTACATGGAATTGCAGATGATTGAAGCTATTTGTACTGGCACTGTGTTACATTTATAGCAAAATCTGAAAATATTTTCAAGATTCCCTGAGAGACTTCGAGACAACCAAAAAGAATTTTAATATAATTAATTTGTCAAAGAAATTCCAATATCCTTCTTCTAGTCAAATTCATCCTTCAATCAACTTCTGGGTCAGTATGGAAATCATTGCTTGTAGTCAACATCTGAGTAGTTTCCTTTTTCCTTTTTTTCTTATTTTATAATATATAATACAAAAGTAAAAAGTAAATAGTAGGAAAATAGAGGATGAAAAAGAGAAGGGAAAACTGTAAGGCAAGGGGAAAAAAGAAAGAAAAGGTATTGACTTCCTACTCCCTTTGATGCAGTAATGATAACATCAAACCTCAACATTTTACTTTTGTATAATAATAATATAAACTAGCCATTTTTATAACAACAAATCTATTAATCGGTAAAGTCCAAAATCAAAGTTTTATTTTTTTCTACCACAAGCACGAAGTCCAGAAGTGGTTTCCAAATAAAAGCAAAAGTAATTATATATTTTTCTTTAATCAAAACAGTCAATTTGGCCATCTCTGCTAACTCCATCAGATTTTGCAATCATTCATCCATTGTAGGAATCAATGTGTCCTTCCATTTTTGTGTGTAAAGTAATCTTGCTGCCATCAACATATATAACAACATCAAAGTTTTTTTAAAAAAAGTTTAAAGTCTTTTTCCATTAGACCCAGAAGAAAACAAATCTGGTTTTATCTTTATATTCACTTTAAGAATTTTCCGTATTAGAATATGAATCCTACCCTAATATTTCTTTGCTTTATCACATGTCCACCATAAATGATAAAATGTCCCTTCTTTACATTTAAATTTCCAACATTCACTTGAAATACCTTTATACATTCTGGACAACTTATCTGGTGTTATATACCAATGATATATCATCTTATAAAAATTTTCTTTTAGATTATAATTTAGTGTAAATTTTATACCTTTCATCCACATATTCTCCCATTGTTCCACATTACATTATATACATACATACATACATATATATATCCCAGTGAATCATGCAACATCTGAGTAATCTTCAAGAAAATTAAAATAACTGACTAGATTCACAAAGTTTTGCAGAATCAAGTCTTCATTACAAGAAATGCACTTTTCTGATTTTATTAGAAAATAATGCCTTTTATGTGTCATAGAAATAAATTTCAGCATCTTATTGATTCATTTACGGGGAATGAAGTTTCATTCATTCTCTCTGCAGTTTAATTATAATACATTCTCTAATTCAGCAGTGAACTGTAGAAACAGCCATTTCAAGCCCCATGCAAAGCTTGCCTACCCTTGTAAGATCTTCAGCATCAGGGAAAAAACCAGTCAGCATAGAAACATCAATTATTGTCATTGTAGAATCAACTTCTCTCAGATACCTAAAATCAAGAATGGAGAAAAAAATGACCAAAGATGGATTTCCTCGTTCAGAAATAATTTCATCTTCATTGCTATGAGGGCAGTGCTGTGTTTTAAAAAATTGATTCATCTTGAAGGGGAGAAATCCAGCTATTGTCATGTCTTATAGGCTGGCACGTGAACCATTCCAATGTATGTGCTCCTAACTCCCATAACAATTTTCATGGAAGTTTTTGCAAGGTCATGATTTTGGATGAAAACTGAGTCAGAAGCATTAAGGCATAAAATGGAATGTATTTTTGTTCTTTAAATGGCAAAACCAAATTGAAGAACTATCATTAGTCTCACTCTATAGTTCTCTTGAGTCCAGCTCAACATCTGATGGATTCATGAACAAGTTTGTGGAATTTTCCCATCAACATGGAATATATTTGTCATTACCTTCTCCTGGGTTATTTTTCTCAACTTCTGAGTCTAGCCTATAGTTCTAGAGTCCGGTAGAGGTTTCCCATTCATGTACATGCCATCCTGCTGTAGTATATTGCAATTTCTACATCCCTAAATCAATCTGAAGGACCTGCAGTGACTTAAATCCTGCTCTTTGTTTCATCCACCAACAACAAAATATTACAAATTGGGATGGTGCACAGAAAACAGATCAATATACAAGCAGAGATAAAGTGTAAAGCTGGGAAAAGTATAACTATTTTCTTGAAAAGTAACACAAGTGCTTCTTCAGGTTATTACTCTAAATATCCTGCTATAATCCAAAGTTTTCTTTAACATTCAGCATTCTTACCTAGTGCAGATTTTGAGCTTGAGGGCTCCCTTGGCTCCCTTTGCCTGTTTGAAATCTAAAAATTGCAAAAGAAAGGGAAAAAATCAGACTCTATAAAAATTCTTAGCAGTTTTTTAAAAGATGAAAGGTTTGATTGTCCGACTGGCTGTAACATCTCTTTTGAAAGCCAATAATTAATCTATTCACCTTTACCCTCTATTTCTATAATTGATTGGTTTTTGAAAGAATTCTTGAAAGAAATCAAATGAATAAGGAATGTTTAACCAAAGAAAATAAATTAAATCCAGATCCAATTTCAGTCACTGAAGAACTGGTTTTGAGTCATTGCATGACTGCTTCTGCTATTAGGCCTGATATGGGCAATCCCATTGGGGTACCTTGTACTTGCTTATAGATTTTTCTTTTTTTTTATTGAAAAAGTTTTAAAAATTTTACATACATTTTCTCCCCCCTCCCCAACCACCCCCCCGACTTCCCAGAGCAAATACAAGATAAAATACAGCTCAAATTCTCTAAGTTAAACTCCATTTCACACTTATCATAATCCTAATCATTAAACAAATAGATAAAAGGAAAGCAAGTCTTCTTTCTTCTTATTCCATCTAATTCAACAGAATTAATCTCCATTTATAGTTACAGCAGTTAATAAAACAATTAAGTATTACCTAATCAAACCTATCATTACTCAATATAACTAATTAATACTTAACAAATTATTAAGTCTATACAATTTAACAAGATATTTTATAACTTCTTTCATTTAAAACAGAGAAAAAAAAACCCAACAACAAAAAAAATAAAATAAAGAAACCCTCAATCAAAAAAACCTCAAATTTAAAATAAAATACTATATAAAGTCTTCCGTCCTCCATTTTTAAACCATCAAGGTCCAGTTATAGTTAAAACACTTAATAAAAAAATAAAATAAATTTTTTAATTAAAAAAAGAATATAACAATCAAACCTCTTATTAATTTATCAATACAGATAAAACGTCATTTAATAACTATATCAAACATTTAAGTTCTTCATACTAGATTAAACCAGTTGCTAATCTTCTTGTCTTCACATCTTCCAACAGCATATAGAATATCTTCATTTACGTCTACCCACCTAAATAAAAAATTGCTTCTTTATAAACCCCCCCTGAGTGACTTTATAATTATATTTGTGATAATATCCATCAAATCCAGTCAAAAATTAGATTAGTAGATTCATCAGACGTATTAGGGAAACCACCAGATCACCTGCAATTGCTCTAGATCCATAGTCCTTTTGCCTTATATTTATTACCATCAAACAGGAAACTCCAGTTTACTATATTCAATAAAACTTCTGCGATTACAGTTAGATCCAGATTTATCACAGTCCTTAATACAATATTCCAAATCCTTCAAGTCAGGGCATATTTCACAGCCCAGCACACCAGCATTGCTGTGATCTGTTTATTCTTCTCAAAATATTCCAATACAACTATAGATTGCCTCCTCATCATCGCTCATCACTTGGTTAACTGGCATTAAACTGCTGTCTACTTTTTTTTCCCCCAAAAAATTCAAAATCTTTAAACATTTAAACAATACTTTTTAAGGACCATCATCTCATCAAACAGGGTTATTTTCCATTTCTCCAGGCTTTCTTCTTTTCCTTTTTACGAACTTTCTTCTTAACTTTGATCCCTCTGCCTTTTTTAACTCCAGTAAAATTTTGCGGTTTTTGGGATTGGATATTATAAAATTTTTGCAGAAATGTAGCTTCTTCTGGAAACAGCTCTTTAAGTACAGATTGAATTTTATAAAAAAAAAAAATCATGTAGCCAAAATTTCATCAACTTCCAAAATTTCTTGCTCCTTATCCTGCTCAGCCTTCATCTTTCTCTCTTCTGTAAGATCTGCTATGATCTGTTGTTGTTTTTTTTCCTCTCCCAGCTCTTCATTCAATCCCCCACTGCTAGATTGCAACTCAGTATTTCCATGTATTTCATTGTTTCCAGCTTGAGAAGCTTGAAATATAGTGTCAATTCTTTTCAATAAAGCAGAGGTAATTGAACTCAAAGCTTCCTCAAAGTCAGACCATTGAGGGTTAATTGCTGATGATATTCAGCTGTACATCTCCACCCCAGGCCACCCCAACGATGCCCTTGAAGTGATGTCCCAGTGCCTGGAGGCCGTGCAGGCCTGGATGGGGAGGAACAGGCTTCATCTCAACCCTTCCAAGACCGAGTGGCTGTGGCTTCTGGCGTCCCGATATAACCAGCTGGTGCCATCGCTGGTTATTGGGGGTGAATCATTGGCCCCCACGGAGAGGGCTCGCAATTTGGACGTCTTCCTGGATGCACGGCTGTCTTTAGAAGAGCACATGATGGCCGTGGCCAGGGGGGCTTTCTATCAGGTTCGCCTGATACGCCAATTGCGTCCCTTTCTGGATCGGGACTCCCTACGCACAGTCACTCAGGCACTCGTCATTTCCCGCCTGGACTACTGTAATGCTCTCTACATGGGGCTCCCCTTGAGGTGCATCCGGAGGCTCCAGTTGGTCCAGAATGCGGCCGCGTGGGGGATTATGGGAGCAACGGGACGCTCCCATGTGACACCTCTCCTGTGCGAGCTGCACTGGCTTCCTGTGGTCTTCCGGGTGCGCTTCAAGGTGTTGGTGACCACCTTTAAAGCGCTCCATGGCTTAGGGCCAGGGTACTTACGAGATCGCCTTCTGCCGCCAATAGCCTCCCACCGGCCAGTACGTTCGCACAGAGAGGGCCTCCTTAGGGTGCCGTCCGCCAGACAATGCCGGCTGGCGACCCCCAGAGGGAGAGCCTTTTCTGTAGCGGCACCCGCCCTGTGGAATGACCTACCCCCAGAGATACGCATGATACCTGACCTCCGGGCTTTCTGACGAGCCCTGAAAACACATTTATTTCATCTAGCCGGCCTGGCTTGACCCTATTGTTCTGGTTTTAAATTATAAATTGGTTTTAACTTGGTTGTTTTAAATTGTGGGCCAAAACTATTTAATTATTTTAAATTGTTTTTTAATTTTGTATGCTCTATTTTATTTTGGCTGTTCACCGCCCTGAGTCCAGTTGGAGAAGGGCGGTATACAAATTAAATAAATAAATAAATAAATAAAATAATTAACCCTCCTTTGCTTTCTTTGCTTTCAAAAAGACCAGCCATCTTGCCCCCCTTCTTCCTTCCCTTCCAGAAGGACGGGGGGGAAAAAGGGGAAAAAAAGAGTTTCAAGAAGAAAAAAAGAAAAAAAAAGAACTTTTAATTTGTATTGCTGCTTGAGTTATTATTATTACATCCTTTCTTATTTCATCCACTTTTCAAAAAGAAGTTTTACGTTTCAAACAGGGGCTTATCAATAATTACTTTTAACTTTCAGTTCTTCACGCCCCGTTGAAACTCAAACACCATCTTGCTTTCACTTTCCACTTAGGAAAAATCTTTTAAAGAAAGTAAATCCCTGGAGTTAAAAAAAAAGAAAAAAAATACTTGCTGTTTCCTTCGTGCAACTTGTGCTCCACCAGCTTGGTTCAATAAGTATTTGTTTAAAGTTGTTTAATGGGGTGGTCATGGCATCTAGTTCTGACAGGGAAAACCTTCCCCGTCAGAGGCATCCCAGGTCCGGAGCTTTGACAGGCTTCACGGGGAGCTCTCATCTTCGAGCACCAGATTATTAGCAAAATCTGGTGCTCTTAGGGAGCTCTACCCCACCTGTCTGCTCTCCTTCCCCCCTTCTTCCTGGGGGGAAGGATTCCAAACCGCAAGACAGCCGATTTTCGCTGTTCTTGCGATTCTACGGAGTCTGGGGCTGGCGCTTCGCGAAGAAGCGCCTGGCGATGCCGGCGGCTCAACCGGAAGTGCTTATAGATTTTTCCATTGAATTTGAAGTATGTGTTGTGCACAGAAAACACGTTTTTTTTGGACAGATCATTAGTGCCAAGATGCACAACAACATCAACATCACAATCCTTAGTAGCATTCTTGACACTCTTAACAATGTACCTCTTTTTTCTGGAGGTGGTAGAACCTGGCAGGTATCTCAGGCTCTTACAAAACCTACCTATTCTATCCTAAATAGACACCTCTTACAATTGACTCACCAACCAGAAGGGTACAACATCTGATGTAGACCATTCTGTAGCCAAGATAACTTCTTTTTCATGCACCACAATCCTCTGCCCAGTTGAATCATTATCATTACAAACAGCTGAACCTGCCATGTTATTATCCCTCTTATTGGGCAGGGACATTACAACTATTATACAGGGATACACTCAAAACAACTTCTTTATGGTCCACTGTGCCAGATTCAACAATTATCCATACTGTCCTTCTCCTGCAGAGTCTTTGTGGAAGAGAGGGCAGAGAGCAGGGCAGCCCAATAGAACACACCTGCTGAGTCAGTCACTAATTTCAGCCTGAAGAGCTGACAAGCAAACTCTAGACAAGCAATCTGTCCATGTAAACCAGCAATCTACATACAAATAGGGCAGTATCCAAGCTTAAGAAGAGTACCAGCAGCACAACAAGTGTTGTGCTGAACTTATTATATTAAGGTATTGTAAGAATACCATAGCAAGCAGTAAAAATATTAACCTAGTGAGAGTTGCCTTGAATTGCGAGATAAGAGGCATATAAATTTGATAAATAAATGTGGGTTCTGCAAAGGAAAAATGAGATAAACATGTAATAGTGCCTCAGAATGGTACACAGATATAAAACTGGTAAAAAATTGAATCCTGTTGCAAGCCTATCAACATGAATTGAAAGCAGTCAAAAATCTCTGGAGTTAATCTCTTTTTCTGGAGTTTCTAAAATTAGGAATGCCATTAAGTCATTTTTCTTTTTTGGCACCTTTTACCTCAAATCTTAAGAGTTGGTGCAACTAATTAAGTGATAGGAGAACAGTGGAGACTTAGTGGACAACAAGAGGCCTTCTGGCCTATGGCTATTTGACCATCTGTCCAAATCCCAACTGGTTTGTTGACTGCAAGTACTGGATCTCAACTAAGTATGGTTAATAATATTTTCTATTAAATGAGAGACTTTTTATGAATAAATAGCAGAGAAAGCTTGTTCCACATTGAGATTCTGACACTGTGAACACTAAAACTTTAATTCCCACCCCCCACCGAAACTTCATTACAATCTACTATTTCTAGGAAGCCAAACTTACCTAATTGGACATTTTCAACAGAAACATCAAGATGGAATTTGTTGCAAACATTTGCATCTTCCTGCAATTGTGCATTATAGACCGTCAAAATTGTCATTGTTGCTTTTCCATCACCTGATGCTGACATAGTGAAGTCTTCATTGAGTTTCGTCTGAAAAGCAACCAGGGTTAGTATGACCATCAACTGCAGTTCCTTGGCTATTTTGATTTTACTGAATTGTATTTGTTGTAACCTGAGCTAGAGGTGGAATAGATTTCAAAATATAAGAAAGACCCAGTCAAATATTTGGATGAAGAAACAACAATATATTGGCAAGGTATCAACAAAATCAAATCATAAAGAAAACTCCTTTCCTTCCACTTTCTGAAGACACAATGAATGTAAAACTAACCAAATTATTGTGCACCAATCTTTGCAATTTCTATGTATGCGTACATTCATAGCAATATAATGTAGTAGAATACAATTACGTTATATTTGTATAGTAAACTTTAAAGCACCTGTAAAGCAAATCTGCTTTCAGGTGCAATGGAGAAGTGATTAAAATGTCCTCTTCTCCCAACAAAGTGGAGGGTAAAGCTTCCAATAAAAGGGTATAGGTATTGGTTATTTAGAAATAATGGTCTCTTAGAGGCCATTGGCGGATCCAGCTGTAACTGAGAGAAGTGTGTATGCTTCTTAAATCAAGAATTCCTAATGAAAGGAAAAGACTGTAAGAGCCATCGCTATAGAGAAGGTAATACAAGTAGTTCTTGATGTACAACCACAGTTGGACCAGAATTTTGACCTTAAGCAATGCATTCATTAAGAGAGTCATCATGTGACTGGACCCAATATTATGACCCTTTTTACAATGGTTATTAAGTAAATCACTGCAGCCGTTAAGCAAATCTGGTTTCCTTAACTGACTTTGCTTGTCAGGTGCCTGCTGGGTTGAAAAACAAGAGTCCAGAGAAAGAAGGCTCTCTGGACATGTCAAATGACAGCCCTGTTTACAGGGAGTCCCTTTTTTCAACTTACTAACCAAAGGAGCTTATATGACTTTAGTTTACATGACTCTCTTGGATTAGGGAGAGTCCTAGAAACACCCTACAAGGTCCTCCATATAGCAGCAGCCTGCAAATAGTTTCAGGAGCTGTTATTTCGGAGCATTTGGTGAACCGGGATGGGGTGGGGAGATGGGACTGGCTGCAATCACTTATTTATTGAAAAAGCAGCTGCTTTGCCATTTATTTTTCAAATGGACAATAAGTTGTTTCATTTCTTAACCAATTTATGGGATTTTTATCTGTATTTGCTAGAAGAGGCTCTCTTCAGTCACAACCTGTTATCCCTTTTTGAAGCATTGAGACTATTTATTGTTAAACCAAATGGGAGACGGTTGTTGGAGGCAAGCTAAAATAAGGAAGCGTAGAGTATCATTTCTCTTTAATTTTGATGAACAAACATAAGGATAGAAAGTGTGGTTTTATTTTACTATTTTTAAATAATCTGTAGCCTTGGATAGCTTTGTTGTGGGTAGCTGATATTCACCGATCTTTATGAATTCTGATTGGCCAGGAAAAAAATAAATGAATAAATAAAATAAATATATATTCTTTGACCATTAGAGGGAGATAAGAAGCTGGCCAAATTTGACTTTATTTTTAGGAAGGTTTTTGAAAATGCCCTACAGAAAATTATTCATTTTATAGATCCACTAGTTTCTAAAGATATAAATGATATTCATAAATAGTAAATGATATTAAATAATATAAATGATATTTTAAAAAAGTTAGAGGGGCAATTACGTGTAGAAAATTATCAAACCACTGACGCAATTTCACAAATATCTGACAATGTAAGGGACTTAACAGCAACTTTGGAATACAAACCTGACACCAATTTTTATTACGATGATAGCTTGAATACAACCCTCTCAGTGCAACTAAAACAAGAGTTTCAAGCAAATTCCAAGAGGACAAGTTTGGGACTTTTTCTTCATGGATACTAACAAGATTGAGAATTTCTTGAGAAAAATATACTTGATAGACATTCCAGAGAAGAAAAAGATTTTAATCTATGAGGATAAGGTGTAGGGAGTGACTTAAATTAATGAGTTAATTGGAGTTTGAATGGATTTTTACAAGTCTGATATATGTAATTGAAAGAAAGCAATGTAGTTTTCTGTTTTTAAAGTGGGTCTGAAAGTTTTTTTTCTTCTGTTTTTATATACAATACCTGAGTAATTTCTAAATTTTGCAAAATTTTATTGAAAGTAAATTTGAAAGAATGAATGGTTAGAAATATTTTTAAAGAAAAGTCTAGAGTTTTTAAATGATGCTTTTAAAAAGGTTCTTTCCCCTTTAAAGTTAAAGAATTTCAGAATGTAGTAAATTGTGTTAATATAAATGATGATAATTTATAAAGATTAATAGGCACAAACAGAAATATATATTATCCCCTACAGCAAAAAGAAAAGTTGAGATGATTAAATTGATTGTTTTATTCAAAGAAAAGAACATGTCTAATTTTGTTTCCATCTGGAAATCGCTTCTGGATTTTGTGCTTGTGTTGGAAAGAATGAAACTTTGATTTTGGTTTTGCTGATTATATATGTTGGTGGTTATAAAAATGGTTAGTATATATTATTGTGTGGAGGTAAAAAGTTGAAGCTATAGTGCTATTATCTTCTACTTTGCTACAGAAAGCCGGAAGTCAATGTTCTCCTCCCTTTTTTCCCTTTTATCCCACACTTTTTCCTTTCCCCTTTTTCCTCCCTTAGTTTCCCATTATTGTCATTGTCATTGTATTTTATATTCTGATAAATTAATAAAAAAATGTTCAAATCTAAAGACGCCTGGTGGGAAGGTTGTGAATCATGATCATGTCAATGCAAGATGCAAGATGCAAGATGCTGCACTCATCATAAATGCAAGCAGTTGCCAAGCACCCAAACTGCAATAATTGTCACCTTGGGTAGGGCAATGGTTGCAACCTTGAGGATGGGTCATAAATCACCTTTTTTGAAGCCATTTTCAAACATCATTAAAACAATGGTTGAAGATCGAAGACTACCTGTAGTTGGGCAATTGCATTTTTATTTTTTATTTATGTCATTTTTCTATATACTTGACTGTATTACTCATTGACACTTAATCCATTAAGTATCCTGTAGCACCAAGGCCTTAACATTAGTTTCAGATAGAAGTAGTCCTTGACTTATGACTGTCCATTTAGCAACCATTCAAAGTTATGGCACTGAAAAAGGTGACTTAGGACCGATCCTCACAGTTACAATGTTGCAGTGTCACTAGAGTCATGTAATTGCCTTTTGCAACCTTCCCAAGGGGCTTCAGACAAACAAAGGCAGTGGTGGGTTGCCCCCGGTTCAGACCCTGACATCAGAAGCGATCTGCGCATGCGCAGAAGCAAGGCGCGCGCGCGATCCCATTGCAAACCGGTAGTAAAGGTAAGTAGAACCCACCCCTGAACAAAGGCAATAGGGGAAGCTGGATTTGCTTAACAGCTGCATGATTCACTTATTGACCATGGTTATTTGCTTTACGACTGGGGGGAGGGAAAGTCATAAAATTGGGCATGATTCATTTAACACCCACATCAGTTAATGACAGAAGTTCTGATATTAACATCTGGCTGACTGTGTGATGAACGATGATAATTCTTGACTTTACATTCACAGTCGGTCCAAAGAAAAATAATGCATAACTGGATATACAAACATCTCGGGTCGCTTTGTCATTATTATTGGTTGTTCACACAATCAGCCAAATATTTAGACTGGATTTGGCATTTCTATCCACCTGGTGAGTCATTTCCAAGGACCAGGGAGAGGCAGATTTTGTTCTTTGATGGTGTTAAAGGTATTGTCACAGGATGTAAGCTGTTCCGAGTAAAGCTGCCTTTTGCAATTGATTGACAGTGATTAATCAATGCCGTAGGTGATTAAGTGGTGTTCCAGTTGTTATGGGATTGCACCCAAAGCCCCTATTACTATTGGTATATTAGTAATAATTCCTGCCTACGTGCTTGATTGCACCAGATCTCTATATAAACATATTCAAACTCTATTAGTATCATACATCTACATTGGCTCTAAATTGCTTCTGCAATATCAGAAATAGCAAATAGCAATAGATCGTTTTAATGACTTTATCTTTGTGTACTAAATGAAGGTGTTGCGAAGTGCTCCAAAAGTCCCTCAGAGCCATTCAAATCTCTTTCCTAGGAATAGTTCTTGAAAGTACAGACACAATTTTGCAATATTGTCTTAAATACAGCCTTTTGCAGCTTTGTGTGAGGAAAGGGAAGTCATTTAAAACTATATTGTATGTTGACAAAGAAGCTAGTAGTCTTAAGCCACTCTCCCCTGATCTGATGCTTGACCATGGGCTAATCTCCAACCACCACAATTCCAATGGGAAGAACTGATTTAAGTTTTCTTTCTTGTTTCACTAAATTCTGTATAGTTTTTCCCAGTTCTTGAAGAAAGATGCATTTCAACTTGAAGCTCCAAAATAATTATTTCCAATGAAAGGAGTAATAAATACACTTGCTGAAATACTGTACCTCTGTTGCCTGGGATCGAACAGCATTGGTAGCATCAATTCTGTAGTTTATAGGTACTTTTCGTTCTGGCAGCTTAATAACAATATCTAAGTTTAAGTTCTTTTGGGCAGACATCTGAATCTCATATTCAGCAAGAGCTTGAAACCCCACAACTGTTGCCTGGAACGGGAGAAGGAAAAAATAAGATTGTCTTGGAGTGTCTCACAAAGGAACTGAAAATTCAGTGATGTATTTTACCAGAGAAATAAATGTTTAACACATAGGGAAGAACATGGTGATGGGGCTCGTTGCAATAAATATCCAAACTATCTTTCTAATTTTTACAATTATCTGGTGGATCATTTGATCATAAATGAGAAGATGGGCTACAAACAGTGGTGGGTTGCCACTAGTTCTCCCTGGTCTTTGCAAATCGGTAGTGGAAATTTTGAGTAGTTCAGAAAACCGGTAAATACCACCTCTGCCTTGCCCTGCCTCCAATCTATTCGCTGCCTCCCGAGTCCCAGCTGATCAGCTAGAAGGAAAAAATCAGGGCTCACTTGACAAAGAAGAGGAAAACAAAACAAGACACCGTAACTTTAAATTGAGAAGCCAAGAAGCCTCCCAACTGATCTGCTAGAACCGATCCGCTCCTTGTAAACTGCTCGGAGGTGGTAGATTGGCAATTGAGGCCAAGCTGCTTGAAAGCATTTTCCAATGCTCTCGGTGGTGGCAGAGTGGCAAAAAACTGTTAAACTCTTGCCACGGCACTTCAAAGGGCCGCCCTACAGCTGATCAGTGGTAAAAGGCAGTGTGGTGGTAGACCGGAAAACTTCAAAAACAAATAGGTAGACCGGAATGCTCCAAAAACAAATGGGTAGACCGGTAGGGCTCTGCAAGCAGTTAAAAGCCTGGTAGACCAGTACCTTTGCTAAGTCACTTGTGACTCTTGAGATAATCAAACAAACGATAGCTGAAAGCCAGATCTGAAAGCCAGAGATGTTTCTCTCAGGCCAACTGACTCGAAACTGGGCCTGAGAGAAAGGAACAAGGGGCGTGGCTCAAAAATTATGACTCCCCTTGACATGAGTGATATTGAGTTGACCACGCCTACCCAGTCACATGACCATCAAGCCACGCCCACAGAACCGGTAGTAAAATAATTTAGAACCCACCCCTGGCTACAAACTGAACGAGTAAACAGAGGAGGGTTGACTTATATACACATACATACATCTTTAAAGAGCCTTTTATCTGTAGAACTAAATGAACTAAATGATCTAGGGCAGGGATGTCAAACTCACATCATCACAGTGGCATCACGTGACATGTCGGGACTTTTTCTCCCTTCACTAAACCAGGCGTGGACATGGCGAGCACGTGATGCGTCTGGCCCACAGGCTGGGAGTTTGACAGCCCTGATCTAGGACAATAGGAAGTCTATGGATGAGATTTTCCTTGGTTCTCTTAATTTCAGCATGAATGAAGGACATAAACCCTAGACAATCTTCAGGTAAAAAATTCCTTTCAAAAGCTATTCTTTGTCCTGCACATCAAAAGATTCATGCACTTGTCTGCTAACCAAGTAGAGGTAAACAATTCTCTGTCCACCATGTAAGAATACACCCTGATCTTTTCTCAGCACAAAACATTTTCTCCTATGGATATTTTGTGCCAAAAAAAGCTTACAGATGGCTGAAGTGAAACCTGTAGTTTCTTTCAGTCTATCAGAGTTAGTCCTATAGCAGCTTTTCGATGCCTTGTTCTAACAGCTGAGTTGTCAAGGTTGACTTGCAAGGCGCTTCTTTCCACTTGCAACTTGACAAAGAAGCTAAGAGAGGGGGGATAGGTATGATTAGAATGTGTGGGGAGCTGGGAGGGAGAAAAGGAATTTACATGAGCCGTTTGCAGCCTGAGAAAATCTCGCAACTCCAAGGTCAGACACTGAAGACTTTTGAACAGTGCAGATTGTTTCCCAAAATAAAATGCTTAATCTGGATTGATGAACAATGGACACTGGATGGCCCAGGGAAGGAAAAAGGAATTTTTACTATGCTGTGCTTCGTGCCCAAACCTTAGAATTAGTTTTGCTTCTTCTGTACCTATTTGGATCTGTAAATAAAGTTATACTTGTGATAAAATGAAAAATTTCCATTGAAATTAAGCCAGTTCTCTAAGTATCTGTTTCCCTGAAAATAAGACTTATTCCAAAAATAAGATCTAGCATGCTTTACGTGTGTGCCTAATATAAGCCCTGCTTAAGAGGCTGTGCAGCCACGCAGCCATCCATTCCATCTGGTTGCTCATGGTGCCACAGCCACGAGGTGATGCGGGGAGATGTGCAGCAGGAGCCCACATGGCCTCTGACATGCTTCTTCTACTTGCTTGTGGCTGCAATGGAGCAGGAGGCTGAGTGGCACACCAGTGCCATAGCTGTGAGGCAAGGCAGGTGTTCGGGTGCGGATGGCCTGGCTGTGAGGGTCCTGAGGTAAGCTGGTGGAGGAAATATGGGGTGGCTCCATGCAGCAGAAGTGGGCCTCCCATACATGGGGGAAAATAAGACACTCCTGAAAATAAGACCTAGTGTTTATTTTGGGGCCCAAAAGAAAATAAGACCCAGTCTTATTTTCGGGAAAACACAGAACCTATCTGGATCCCACCAGGAGGCCAAAAGGAACCTGAGAATGTTGGCAACAGACAAAGAGCTGGAAGAGCTGAAGAATCTGGAAGAGGTCTCAGCCCAAGAGCTTCCAATGACACTGATGCTGGAGACAGGGCGCAGCTAGCCAGTGCATGCACCAAACAGAAAGACAAGAGAGAGTGTGAGAGATGCCCCCTATCAGGGGCCAAAAACCTGATGAGTGACAAACATGGACAAAGAGGTGGAGGCTGAGGGCCCCTTAGTGCCCTTGGGCATCAACATGGTCCTAAGGAGCATGTGGAAGACAAGGCAGACAGTCAAGTGGGATGAGTCCGCTGAATGGAAGCTCCCAATCGTAGCCCATCCCAATTGTAGCCCATCATTGCAGCAGCTGAGGGAGAATTCGGTGAGTTGGAAATTCAAACAGCCATGTCACCAGCGACTGTGGCAGTGGCAACCAGGATGGGCAGAGTGAAGTCACTCACAGCATTGGTCACCCCATCTCTCTCTCTCCTGCGTTTGACAACTCCGACCCTAGAAAGTGTGACCGGGATATTGGTCCAAGGGTTGGCCAAGGCAGGACCTGCCACACCACTATCAGCAGAGCAGCAAGTGATCCCAGTGGCTCCTGCAACAGCAGGAGTACCCACACATGCACCAGTGGCCATGGCTGGCTGCTGCCAGGATGTTGGAAAGAGCAGCCACCATCTGCCCTGGTGGCCTGCTTTGATATGCACCCAGACAACCTAACCCACTTCCTCCCCCAGGTGTAGCACCATATGGAGCACCATGGGAGGAAATGTACCCAGAGGATACGGGCCATGTATATGCCATTGCGGCCAATCTGGAAGGGATCTCAGGTGTGAATGGTCCATAATGCTGAGGCTCTGGAGCTGGCCTATCTGGATGCCTTCATGTAGACCCTGTGGGAGTGGCTCAAAGACCTGATGGCCACTCAGAGACCCGAATGAAACCTGAAGCAAGGCAAGCAGCTGATAAAGTAGTATATTCAAGACTCCTGCAGCATGGCTACCCTCCTGAGGGATTGGCCTGAGCACATGCTGATCTATCAATTTTGAGACAGACTGAGTAAGGAGCTATATCACAACTGTCTGCCCTGGGGGGGGGGCGGATACCACACAGACTCAATCCATCCAAGACCGAGTGGCTGTGGTTTCCGACGTCCCGATATAGTCAGCTGGTACCATCGCTGACTATTGGGGGCGAATCATTGGCCCCCACAGAAAGGGCGCGCAATTTGGGCATCCTCCTGGATTCACGGCTGTCCTTAGAAGAGCATTTGATGGCCGTGACCGGGAGGATTTTTCATCAGGTTCGCCTGATCCGCCAGTTGCGCCCCTTTCTGGATCGGGACTCCTTACTCATGGTCACTCATGCCCTTGTTACCTCCCGCCTGGACTACTGTAATGCTCTCTACATGGGGCTCCCCTTGAGGAGCACCCAGAGGCTCCAACTGGCACAGAGTGCGGCCGCGCGGGTGGTGATGGGAGCGACGTGGCGCTCTCATGTGACACCGCTCCTGCGCGAGCTGCACTGGCTCCCGGTGGTCTTCTGGGTGCGTTTCAAGGTGTTGGTTACCACCTTTAAAGCGCTCCATGGCTTAGGACCCGGGTACTTACGGGACCGCCTACTACCTCCAATAGCCTCCCACCGACCGGTACGCTCCCATAGAGAGGGGCTCCTCCGGGTGCCGTCGGCCAAACAATGTCGTCTGGAGGCCCCCAGGGGGAGAGCCTTTTCTGTGGGGGCACCCACTATCTGGAACGACCTCCCCCCAGAGATTCGGCGGATCCCGGATCTTCGTGCTTTCCGCCGTGAGTTAAAAACTTTTTTATTCCATCAGGCGGGCCTGGCATAATCTCTCCCCTCTTTGTAAGAAAATTTTAATTTCATAATCTAAATTTTTAGATTCGGGATTTACATATTTAAAAAAAAACGGGTTTTGAATTGTTGGGGCAATCATTTAATCTGGTTTTAATTGGTTTTTAAATTTTGTATCTATGTCTTTTATCTTTGCCTGTTCACCGCCCTGAGTCCCCTCGGGGAGAAGGGCGGTATATAAATCTAATAAAACTAAAACTAAAAACTAAACATAAACTGCAAGCATGGTGGAGTGGCCACAAAAATGGAGATCGATCTGATGGAGTATCACAAGCACACTGTGCAAGAGAGTCAACCTCATGGATGCCTGAAAAACAACTAACCCATAGAGGAAGAAAAGGAGGTGCTGGGCAGCAAAGTGCCTTGCGCCAAGACTGGCATCCACTCCCCTGCCCCTGAGCCAGCTCAAGAAGAAGAAGACCCCCATGAAACAAGAAAAAAGATGTGGTGCAACAGCAGGTTGTAGAGTTCTCCCCTCAATCTAGTGAGGAGGAGGGAACTCCAACCCCTGTCAAAAAGGATCCCATCTTCTATGAGATCAACAGTAAAAGGGAAGACAACCCAATGGTAAGTGCACCATCGCCTCATGACAGCTAGGATAGAGTCCTGGTGCCCTGATGCTGTTTGACCTGCAGAGAGTGCTAGCCATGTTAATCAATGATGGTCTGCACAAGCACCTGTACAAAGAGGTTGGTGTACCTGAATGATACATTAATTTACACCAAGACTCCAGAGGAGCACATGAAGCTGGTCAGGGCTGTACTCAGAAACTTATGAAAGGTCCAGTTCTACGCAAAGCTATCCAAATGTGACTTTCATAAAACCAGCTTAGACTGCTTGGGGTATTGAATTTCAAAGGAGGGAGCAGAAGGCAATACTGGAGTGGAAGGCCCATCGAACCAGGAGGCAGCTGCAGAGCTTTCTCGGTTTTGCAAATTTCTATTGCCAATTCATCTCCATGTTCACCCTGATAGCATTGCCAGTCACTAACTTGCTTAGGACAGGGAAAGGCATGAAACCCAAACCTGGGCAGCCTCTGCATTGATCGCTCAAAGGCCATGCCACATTCAAGAAGTTAAAGAGCCTCTTTGTTGTAAAGCCGGTTCTGAAACACTCCAACCCAGATAAACCATTTCTGATACAGGCAGGCGCCAGTGATTTTATGGTCCTATTCCAGAAAAATGCCAAGGGAGAGTTACAACCTTCCACCTACACATCCTATAAACTTTCTGACACCAAGAGGCGCTGGGCCATCTGGGAGAAGGAAGCGAACATGGTCCAGTGGGCTCTCCTAATCTGGAGGCAGTTCTTGGAGGGCAGTAAAATCCCCTTCAAAGTGTGGAGAGACCACAAGAACACAGAAGCATTAAAGACCCCACAGAAGCTGTTTCCTAAGCAGGTCTGGTAGGCTCAATGTTTCAATCATTTCAACTTTACCCTCTGATACCTACCAGGGGGAAGAGAATTTTTTGATGGACGGTCTCTCCCACATTCCACAGTACAACAGTGCCCGAGAGGAAGTAGTCAACTCCATTATCCCATCCAACCAGTTTGCAGCGCCCACGGTTACAAGACAGCAGAGAGCAAACCCTCAATACTCAGCCACAGACCTGGTACAACACTAAGGGACTCCCTGGAGGCTGAAGATTGGTTCCAACATCACAGA
Source organism: Ptyas mucosa (assembly GCA_012654045.1). Classification (NCBI taxonomy): domain Eukaryota; kingdom Metazoa; phylum Chordata; class Lepidosauria; order Squamata; family Colubridae; genus Ptyas; species Ptyas mucosa. Next base: position 3,492,045 of record WNWU01000054.1, on the reverse strand, counting down.
GACCAGCTGGCATTAAGAGAGGGGCTGGCATGGAAATGGAGCAAATCTACATCCCAGCTAGCCAAAGCACCCTAATTCTACAGCAGAACCATGACGCGAGGGTAGCAGAGCACTTTGGGTTTGTGAAGACTCTCCATCTGGTGAAAAGGCAATTTTGGTGGCCAAAAATAAAGAAGGACATAGAGGAGTATGTGCCAAGCTGCCCGGTGTATGACATAGTTATGCTCTTGGTAAAATGAAAAATATCCCAGGAGTTTCTTTTGCTGTACATGCCAACAGGGCGGTTGTTCTTAGGCACTATGGAGAATAAATCCACAACCTCTTCCCCATGACAGGACTTCAAATATTAGAAGACTATTATCATGTCTCAACTTTACCTTCTCTTCTTCAGGTGAAACATGCAACAATTCAGACTTTTGTTTTGCTTTAAGAAGCCTAAAGTAGAATAGCATTCAGAATATTGTAATTTGCTTATTTGGACAATACACATAATGTGACAATAAAGAAAGGCTCACTTGGGTTTGTCCATATGTTCCCCCATAATATTTCTGCTCTATCAGCCATTTGACTACAGGACCGGCCTCATCAAATTTCTTCATTTTCAGTAGGGCCAACAAGGCATAGGAAGTGCCTTCAATGTTATGGGTGTGAGCATTATGTTCTTCCCAACGATTCCTTTCTAAAAAACAGCACAGAAACAGAATTAAGCCAAACAGATAAAAATATTGGTTACTTACCTTGAAGTGAGTTTCAGTTAGAGTGAAAAGATTGGGAAATTTAACAATTGATTAAGTCTCCCATTCTTCAAAAAAGCAGATGCTACATGTGAGTTAGTCAATGGCATGGAGTTGCTGATGATACCGTTATGGTCAGCTTTACTAAATTGACCAGATGAGGAATCAATTCGACAGAAAGACTAAGATTACTTATACTGATATTGGCATATCTCCATCAAGGTCACCTTGCTTACTCTCTATAGTTAGCCTATCTCATTACATCCACCCCTGGCTGGGTAGGTGGTGCTGTTCTGGTACTGACTCAGTGCTTGGGGGCTGTGAGTGTCTAGATGGGGAATAATTGGTTTCTTTTTCTCCTACGTCTATTAATGCTATCTCTGACCCTCAGTGGGGTAGCAGTTTCCTGGACAGAGATTGTGTGCAATTGGGGGGCCCTCCTCAATATGTGGCTCCTGCTTGAAGAGCAGGTGGCAGCTGTGACTAGAGGGGCGTTTGCATAGATCCATCTTGTGCAGTAATTGTGCCCATTCCTGGATTGGGAGGCCTTGCTCATGGTCACTCCTGCCTAGGTCACTTCCCAGCAGGACTACCTCAATGTGCTCTATCTTTGAAGGTCACCCAGAAGTTACAACTGCTCCAGAATTCAGTGGTGTTGCAGTTTCAGGTGCCCCTTGCTTTGCCCGTATCATATTGTTTGTCATGTAAATTGCACTGGGTCCATTTTCTTTCTGTATTCAATACAAGGTGATGGTTATCATCTTTAAAACATACATGGCACACAGCCAAGTTATTTGGAGGACTGCCTCTCCCTGAGGGTATCTGCCATTCCACCAGATTGGATATGGTTGCCGTGCTCCAGCTCCCTTCCCTTAAATATCGCCATCTAGCGGGACCTAGAGAAAGTATCTTTTCCATAGCAGTGCCCGCCTTGCAGAACGCTCATCCTGTGGCATCTGGCAGGCCCCATCCTTCTAGCCTTTCGGAAAGCTGAAAAGACTTGGCTTTCCTCTCAGGCACATCAGTAGCACTGCAGGAGGATCCAGGGTTGAAGTCCCAAGTGTTCCTTTTACTGTTGTTTTGGTTTTTATTATTGTGATGAACTGCCCAGAGTTTTATTTCATTGAAGGATGGCCATATAAATATTATGAACAAAAAAACAAAGCATGTCTCAAATGTCACCTGCATCTGTATAATCACCCTGTCTTCCTCTCCCTTCTCTCACTCCAGCTCTTTAAATCCATTTAGCCACTCCATGCATCTCATGAAATGAGCTGTAGCTCACAAATGTTTGTGCCTTTTAATCAAAATTTAATGAAAACAGTCCCTTGATATTTTGCCATCATAGACTAACATAGCTTTCCTCCTACAGTATAGAATTTGGAAACTAAAAAAAGTAAACATTTTCTAAAGCTGAAACTCTCTGGGTGGAATAGCTATAAGGCAAGAGGACTGTAGAACTAAGGCATTTGCAGATGATCTGGTTGTTACCCTATCACAACCTATGAATTCAATAATCCAGATGAAAGATATTATAGAAGATTATGGCATGGTATCTGGTTTTAGGCTGAACCAGAAAAAAACTAAAATGATTGTTAAAAATTTGACAGAGAGCAAAAAAAAGGAACTGGAAAGAATGACAGGTTTCGAAATTGTTTCAAAGGTCAAATATTTAGGAGTACAAATCGCAGATTCAAATGTTAAACTGTTTCAAAATAATTATGAGGTTCTGTGGCAAAAGATACAAAAAGACATGCAAAATTGGAAGAAACTGCAGTTATCACTGCTTGGAAGAATATCAGCAGTAAAGATGAATGTTTTACCTAGATTTATTTTTTTATTTCAAATGATACCGGTGCTCAAATCAGATAAACCACTGCTAGAATGGCAAAAAGGATTGAATAAATTTATTTGGAATGAAAAAAACCCGAGAGTTAAACTGAAAATAATGCAGGATACTCGTGAGAGAGGTGGTCTTAAACTTCCAAACCTTCAATTATACTATGAAGCAGCTGCATTGATACAAATAAGTGATTGGTTTGGGAAAACTAAGACTGAACTGTTGAATATAGAAAGTCATGACCTTGTTTGGGGATGGCATGCATATCTATTTTATGACAATAAAGTGGACAAAGTGTTCAATAGTCATCTACTTAGAAATGCCTTGATGAGAGTCTGGAGGAAGCACCGAACTAATTGGGATTATAAGATTCCGTTTTGGCTGGATCTTGCTGATACCATGTGGAATACAAATATTAAGTCACTCGGGGGTTTCTTATATAAAGAGTTACTTTATTTTGAAGAGGGCAGGTGGCGACTGAAGACTTTGGATATGCTGTTGGAAGAAGGGAAATCTTTGACTTGGTTGCAGTACAATCAATTACAGATGAGATGGAAAGAAGATCAACAAACTGGTTTAATGGAATATGAAGTAGAATTGGTTGGACAGATAAAGCAGACAGGTCCAATGCATATTAAGAGAGTTTATAATGTTTTGTTAGAAAGGGATTCAGAAAATGAGTTAGTTAAAGATTGTATGATTAAATGGGCACAGAATTTCTCTCAACCAGTTATGATGGAAACATGGGAAAAAATATGGGTTCAGAATGTTAAGTTTATACAGTCACAAAATTTATGAGAAATTTTTTATAAAATGTTTTATAGATGGCATTTAGACCCCAAGAAATTGTCTTGTATGTACCCTAATGTGCAGCCAAAATGTTGGAGATGTGATTGTTTAGATGCTACATATTATCATATATGGTGGACTTGCAAAAAGGTGAGGGCTTTTTGGATAAAAATTTGGTGGGTTATGCAAAATGTTTTAAAGAAAAAAATACAATTTTCTCCGCAATTTTTCTTATTGGGTATAGTTAAAGACTTTACATTGGGTGAAACAAAACTGATTCTGTATATGGTGACAGCAGCTAGGTTGTTGATTGCCCAATATTGGAAGAGTGATATTTTACCAACTGTGGACCAATGGATTCAGAAGATGGCTGGATTTGCAGAAATGGCGAAGATTTCAGCTTTTTTAAAAGATCAGACGCATGAGAAATATATACAGGAATGGAAGACATGGATTGAGTATGTACAGAATAAGTATCAGACTAGAAAATATTATGTCGCTTTTAGCTGAGAGGGATTGATGATTATGTTAGTAAATATAGAAAAAAGATATCGAAGGATGAATAACATATACATTGTTTGGGAATGCTAGTATTGCATATAATGGAAGTCAAGGGGGGGAGGGAAAAGGGTGGAGGGGGAGGGTTAGGGTGGGACTGGGATGGAATTATATATTTTCTCTATATGTATTTTATAATGTTGGGTAAGGGTGGGGGGGAAAGGGGGGAAAATTTGTATTTGTAAAACTTTTTCAATAAAAAAACCTCTCTGGGTAATTATGTAGAAACAGTGCTATAGATTTTCTGGTAAAAATACAGAAATGGTTTGCCACAGCCTTCTTCTGCCTTCTTCTGGATGTTTTTTACTTCCCAGATTTGCCTATAAGTCTGCAATTTCCTAAAGGAATCCCATTAAGTGCTAAAAATGATTAAGGTGCTGGAGGCTAAAATAGCAAGAATGGTTACAGGAATTGGGTATGTCTAGTCCAGGGGTCTGCAACCTTAAACACTCAAAGAGCCATTTCCCACAGGAAAAAAAAACACTGGGAGCCACAAAACCTGGGTGGGTGTGGCAACTCGATGTCGCTCACTCCCACCTAGTAACATGACCATGCCTACCCAGCCACAAATCCATTCTCTCTCTGTGTGTGGGTTTCTCTCCCCCCCCTCTCCCCTCTGTGTATCTCTCTCTGTATCTCTCTGCCCCACTCCCTCTTCTCCCCCTCTCTCTGTATCTCTCTGCCCCTCTCTTCTCTCTCTCTCTGTATCTCTCTCCCACTCTCTCCCCCCTCTCTCTGTATCTCTCACTCTTCCTCTCTCTCCCCCTCTCCCTATCTTCCCTTCTCTTCCCCCCTCTCTATCTCTCTCCTCCTCTC
>WNWU01000054.1:3460948-3472308 GCA_012654045.1 Ptyas mucosa | reverse complement strand
TATATTTCCTTTTTGCCATATTTATTCCTCATCTATTTTTTAAAAAACCAATATTACCCTTCATCCCCATCTCTAATCTTAATCAAATTCAATTTTTCACTTCTATTCTATATTATACCTCTTCCCATTGTCATCTATTTTTATATCCATCCTCACATTGGTTAATTATGTAATATTACAGTTGTTTAATACAAATTCAATATTTTAATATAAATCAATTAGCTATATAACTATCTTTTTTATATATTATTCAATATGAACATGAATATTCCAACTATTTCCATGCAATCCAATTTCTTACAAATCAATTAATTATATTTACCAATAATAATAAACCAAATAATTTCCCCCATATATTCCTCCAAACCACAACTTAACCATTTCTGCTTTCAACACAATATACAATTAGTAGTATCTCAATTATTACAATTCCCTAGTTAAATGGAGCTTTTTTGTGTGTGTTTTAAAATCTTGAACTCTCCTCTTTTGCCCTAAATTTCCGATTGTTTGCAGTTTTGCACCTACCTTTTTTGGTGAGGAAAAAGGGGGAAAAAATCTCTCTCTGCCTCATTTTGTCATGTTGCAGCAAAGACCCTGCTTTACTTTCAGTTTCACTTTTTCAGCATAGCTAGGGGGAAAAAAATCTCTCCAGCACTCTTTGCAGCTAGCAACAGACTAGCAAAACAGCTGAGAGCAAATCAGCTGAGAGTCAGGAGGCCGATGTAATCAACTTGTGGTAATTAACCTATGCTGAAGCTGAAAGAGACTTTTTTTCTATTTTTGCAGGCACCGGTATACTCATTTGTTTTCTTTTAACACTGATCAGCTGTAGGGCGGCCCTTTGAAGTCCCGCGGCAAGAGTTTAAACAGTTTTTTTCCCTCTGGCCATCAGCTGGGTCTCAGGAGGCAGCAATAGATTGGGAGTGGGCGGGGTAAGCGAACGGCGACCAGGCCGGGAACTGGTTGGGGGCGTGGCCAGCCAATCTTATTACCAGTTCTCCGAACTATTAAATTGTTTTACTATAGGTTCTTGCGAACCGGTGTGAAACGGGAGCAACCTACCACTGATGACAGTAAGCTGGCAGGAATAGCCAAGACAAGCTCAGGATCCAAAAGGATCTTGACAGACTTGAACAATAGGCCCTATGCAACAAAATGAATTTTAATGTGGAAAAAATAGAAGTTTTACATTTAGGCAGAAAAAACACAAAAGTATAAGTATAGATTAGGTGAGACCTGGTTCAAAAACAGTAACTGTGAGAGGGACCTTGGAGTCCTAGTGGACAATCACTTAAATATAACCCAGCAGTGCGCAGCTGCTGCCAAAAAAGCTAATATCATCCTAGGTTGTATAAACGGGCATAGAAGCAAAATCATGTGAAGTATTGTACTACTTTATAAAACCTTAGTTGAATTACACTTAGAATGCTGCTTCCAGTTTTGGTCACCACACTACAAAAAAGATGTTGAGATGTTGGAAAAAGTGCAAAGAAGAGCAACTAAGATGATTAAAGACCTGGAGACTAAAGCATATGAAGAATGGTTGCAGGAGTTGTGTTTGGCTAGTCTAGAGAAACATGGAGGGACATTATAGCAGTTATTCCAGTATTTGAGAGGCTGCCACAAAGAGGAGGGGGTCAACTTATTTTCCAAAGCACCAGAGGGCAGGACAAAAATAATGATGGAAACTAATCAAAGAGAGAAGCAACCTGGAATTAAGGAGAAATTTCCTGACAGTGAGAACAATTAACCAGTGGAATAGCTTGCCTTCAGAAGTTGTGGGTACTTCATCACTGGCGGTTTTTAAGAAGAGACTGGACAGTCACTTGTCTGAAATAGTATAGGGACTCCTGCTTGATCAGGCGGCTGGACTAGAAGACCTCCAAGGTCCCTTCCTATTCTATTCTATTCTATTCTATTCTATTCTATTCTATTCTATTCTATTCTATTCTATTCTATTCTATTCGGAGAAAATTTCCATTCTTATCTTAAGGGGAAAAAATAGAACTGATTGATACTAAATGCTAGACATGAGAAGACAAGAGGAAAAAGAGGAAGACATATTATATGGGTAAGCCATTATCAGAAGAGAGGATTTTGTCAAGGACTGAAGCACAGCCAGGGAAGGAGCTTCTAGGAAGAAGGGAAAGATAAGTAGAAAGGAATGAAGAAAGAAAAAACAAAATACAAAGACAGAGACTCAGATGCTAGAAGTTAGAAAATGAAAATATATGAACATTTATAGAGGAAGTTAGAGGAAAGCCTTTCCATGATCTGGCTATATTTTTGTCCATACCAAGTACTAGATGGACGGTGTGTAAATGCTGCATAGGAATGGTCTGCTTTCTTGTACACCATCTGCTGGGCATAACCTGAAAAGGGACAAGATAGAAAGAGCAGTGAAATTTAGCTCCAGTCATACAAAATCACACTTGCATCCAGACTGGCATCCAGAACAGTTTTGCACTCTTCTGTCTTTGCTGTGTGTCTCATTGGAGCTGCTTTTCCTTGGCACAATTGTTTTGATTTGTGTTCTGGTCTCAGTGTAAAACCATCCCACTCTGCCATTGAGATTCTGAAAGCAAGCAGCCTTAACAACAACAACAACAACAACAACAACAACAACAACAACAACAGGAGCTGAAGACTGCTGTCCTGTATGCCTGAAACACAAGCATTTGATAGCAGAACAGTCTTTCCTTTTATAGAATATTGTGATAATTCCATGAGTCCATATTTAAATATTTCTCAGCAGTTACTATGACCACCTCCATCACCGTTCCAGACTAAAGAAGGGATATCCTTAGCTAAGCTAGCAGAAACCTACCTTGTGAAAAAAAAAACAACAAAAAGAACCCTATCCTACATTTAAAAACATTTGGGTTCCTGACTTCTGTAGGTCTTACATTTGTTCATTTTAGGAATGACTGAATCTCACATTTCCATCCCCTGAAGAGACAATTTGCCTTACCAGTCATGATCTGTTTGATAGCTTCAGGCCTGCGATTTATGCCGAGAGTCTCCCACTGCTCTGTTGTGTCCAGGTAGTAGGTGGCAATAACTGGTGCGGTCATTCGGATCATATTTTGCTCCCCACAGCCAGAAGGAGTGATAATGAGATGGCTGAGTTTACTTCCATCAATTGAGCTTTCAACAATCTGAGCCACAGAATCAGCTGAATGTGAAAAAATTGTCAAACATCTATAGAAGCTGGGTAGTTTGTGATCTTGCGGTTAAAAAGGAGAAATAATATATATAGAAAAAGACATAGCTGACCAGAAGGTTAACTCAATACTGGTAGAAAACCAAACTTTTACAGGGGTTCCACGAGAAAAACCACCAATTTTTTAAATGATTTTAAAAATGTCACTAGTGTTAGATCTGCATGGATCTGGGGGAGGATGTTATTCCAGTTGGCAGGCATTGCAACAAATAAGGAATGCTTCTTAGGTTTCACAAGATTACACTGTTTAAACAATAGGACCTGGAGCACACCCATTTGGTCTGATCTCATCAGATGGGCAGAAGTAATAAGCTTAAATGTCAGAAGTGGGACAGATCCATTGTACCTGTGAATCCAAAGAGGAAGGCTCTGATCTACATTTCCATCTGTTTGTGAACAGAAGGGCAGGGAGATATTGTCGTATCCAGGAGTCCATCTCCAGCACCAGTGAATTGTAGCAAGAATTGGGCTTGTGACTATTTCATTTTCTCTGTTTAACAGGTGTAGGAGCCTGGATTTCAAATAACTAGTTCTTACCTTGAACACTAATCCTGATTTCTATTTCTGTGTCAGGCACCTTGTCATTTAATTCATTGGCTTTGACCAATTGTTCCTGTGTTCCACCTGAAAAATGAAAAAGAAAATGAAGCAAATTACAGGAAAAGAAAAATACAAGTTATTTCCACATTCAGTTCCTCTTTGGCATTGTTTCTAATAATCAATTGTAAATTGAATTAAACCCAATTACCTTAATAGGCACTTAATAGGAAGGAACATAAGTTTTGAAAAGTAAAATTACTTTTATTTTAAACTATTGTAGTAAAAAGATCCTCTCCTATCCCTGGAAACAATAAAGCATGTGGGTGAAAGGACTTTGCCATCTGCAGGACTTAGTAAAAGGTATAATGGGAATTAATGAGTAAGAATGAGAGTTACTCACCAATTCCTTTTGCATGTGGGTCCAGTTCAATAATAGTCACAATATCTTTCCGTATCCCTTCAGGCTGTTACAGAAAAAGACACCAGAACAATCTCTTATGGGAGCCTCATTGCAAATCAAAATATAATACATGACAGCAACAAGTACTTCAAAAGAACAATTACAAATTACAAAGACTCCCCTGTAGCATCTCTTAGAAGTGTACTAAAATATTCAGTAACAGAATTGATGCTTGAGTGCACAATAGGAAAAGTCTTAGGTCAGCTTCATATCTTCTACTGAGATATCAATTTGGCCCTCTATTAAGGATTAATTTATATACTGTATATCCTGGAAGCCCTGAGCTTCTTTACGGGGGGCTGGGAGACAAGAATGTCTTGGTCACTCAAGATGTTCTTACTGTACTGCCTCCCATGCTTTCTTCCTCCCCAATAACAGCTGCTGTATGTTGTCTGTGTAGTCTGCTTCTCACAGAGTGATATTCCACATATCTGATGAAGTTTAGATGATAAATGTTCTTACTACATCAACTCAGAAAACTCAGATTGCCCAAGGTCTGCTGATACAGTTCTACAGAGGAATTATTGAGTCTGTCATTTGTATCTCAATAACTATCTGGTTCGGCACAACAACCAAACAGTACAGGACAGACTTCAACAGATAGAACAACAGAAAAAACAATCACAACCAGCCTTCCTTCCATTGAGGATCTGTATATTGCACGAACAAGAAAGAGGGCTGAGAAAATATCTACAGACCTCTCACATCCTGGACATAAACTGTTTCAACTTCTTCCCTAAAGACGCCTCTATAGAGCAGTGGATGCACCATCCCTGGAGGTTTTTAAGATGTGATTGGGCAGCCATTTGTCTGGAATGTTATAGGGTCTCCTGCTTGATAAGGGGGTTGGATTAGGTGACCTCCAAGATCCCTTACAACTCTGTTATTCTGAATTCTCTGAAAGAGGGACTGGAAACACAATGACTTCAAACTGATGACACACTTATCTCAGCCTTACAGATCAGATTGCTCATCTCCTACAGGTTCTGATTTTCTACTATTCTCCTTTTATTTGTATATTATTATTATTAAATATTAATAATTAATTAATATTAAATATTAACATTATTACTTACTATATTTATAGGAAATACAATCCTATGGCAACCCATTTATCAGTTTATGCATATGAGTAATTACATACTATTTGCATCCTCGATATTAAATAGTGTTGTTATCCTATAGTAATATTCTTGGGGTCAAACATTTGTGTTATAGTTTTATTAGATAGTGTTTACTGATTGGACATTTTACTTCTTGTTGTCAAATAACAGATTACAAGTACCAGAAACTAGCAGATTACTATTTGCAATACTGATGGCAGCTATCCTGATATCACATATTTATTATATTCAGTCTTTAGTATGGATTATTTTTGAAGGGAATAATCTGCACTCATTTCCTAGTGGTTGGCAATTATTTTCACATCTGTTTGTAACCATGGATCTCCAATCTTTTGTTCCCAAGCTTCATTATGAAAAGTCAAACTGAAAAGCGCGCAGCCCACATGCTGTTGTTAACCTTGTTCTCATTAGCTGAGACCTAGCCATAAGGTCCCAGGCTGGGTTGCTGTGCAGAGATGTATTTGAATGGTTTCTATTGCTGTGGTTTTGAAATGGCTGGTTTATACAGATTAACAAAGTTGGAAGGGACCTTGTAGGTCATCTAGTCCAACCCCCTTGCCCAAGCAGACCCTACAACATTTTTGACAGATGGCAGTCCAGTCTCTTCTTGAAAGCCTCCAGTAATGAAGCTCCCACAACTTCTGAAGGCAAGCTGTTTCATTAGTTGATTGTTCTCACTGTCAGAAAATTTCTCCTTATTTCCAGGTTGAATCTCTCCTTGATCAGTTTCCATCCATTATTCCTTGTCTGGCCTTCAGGTACTTTGGAAAATAGCTTGAGCCCCTCTTCTCTGTGGCAGCCACTCAAATATTGGAACACTGCTATCCTGTCTCCCCTGGTCCTTCTCTTTACTAGACTAGCCATGCCCAGTTCCTGCAACCATTCATTGTATATTTTAGCCTCCAATCCCCTGATCATTTTGGTTGTTCTTCTCTGCACTTGTTCTAGAGTCTCAACATCTTTTCTATAGTGTGGTGACCAAAACTGGATGCAGTACTCTAGATGTGGTCTTACTGAGGCTTTATAAAGTGGCATTAGTACCTCACTTGATCTTGATTGTATCCATCTGTTAATGCAATTTAGGATTGAAATTGCTTATTTGGCTGCCGCTGCATACTGCTGACTCATATTTAGCTGGTTGTCCACTAAGATTCCAAGATCCCTCTCACAGTTACTGCTATTAGGCCTGCTTTCACCCAATCTATATGTGTACTTTTGGTTTTTCTCGCCTAAGTGTAAGACTTTACTTCAGAATTTAATAGTGTTAATAGATTTTTTGGTGGGCAAGTATTTTATGGGCTAAGAGAAAGTTGTCATTCCATTGCAATCCAAGGATAAGAGGAAAAATACATGCCTACCCTGGCAATACCACAGTGTCTTGCCCCAAGAACAGGAGGGTAGACTAGCTAAGGAAACTCCTAGATTATCTGGCTAGTAACTCAGCATACTTTTTTTTTCTTTTTGGAAATATTGCTGTTGTTGTGGACAATCTTATCCCCTTGGCCAAGTCTCACACTCACCCACCCACCCATCAAATAACACCACTGAAGTGTAAAGGGTAATTGTTTCTTCTGGCAGGGATTGTTTTTATTGCAGCTGGGGGAAGGATTGGGGGTGTGGGGGGGAGAAAGATTGGACCAAAATAAGTCCATTGCCCAACTGCAACAGTGAGCATATTTACTTAATTTTTTTTTAAAAAATTAAAAAATATTTAAAGAACTCCCCAAGCAGTGAACCTGCTCCCATTCTGCCATTTTCAAATCAATCAAATTTTGCTATGGGAAGATTCTAGGAGTTTACAAAGAACAATCAGAATAGCTATACAGTCCAAGTTATATAACAAATTAGTTTTTAATTTAGAAAGTTTTGAGACCAAAATGCCGTTCTGTTGCAATGGGGGAAGATAAAGAGCACACTCATTAATACAATTATGGTAAATAGTGTTTATCTGCAGAGATCTCTTTCTCTCCAAGAGCCATAATGTAACTCCACTTTTTACTTACTACAACTTTCAGTTTCTTCCTCACACCATCATGCAGCTCCTGTCCCCGGACACTTGCTTTGACCTCAATATCATGCAATCCTTGCTGTAATGGGACTATCACAAATGGTACTGCCCTGGAGGACAGGGCTTTAACTGGGAACTGCTGTCGGTATCTTTGTCTTTCTGTGGAAGCACTGCAGAAGGCTGGGTTGTGTAACAGTTCCACTCGCACCTAGTGGAGATGAAAAAAAGCAGATGAGCCACAAGGCAGCTTTGACCATAAGAATCATTTAAAATCCAGCTTTTCCACAGATGACACAAACACATTCCCCACTAAATCTGTTCCTGCACCAACAAATCATTGTGATACATGGAAGGAAACACCAAAGAGGAGTACACATAGAGCACACATACACATACATCATATCATGCAATTCATCCTTCCCTTCATCATAAACTGATGGAAAATAGGACTATGTGAATAAATCAGAATATTTATGCAAATAAGACCCCTGAAATATAAGAACCCAAGAGGTACTTTTTAAAATAAAGGTAAAGGTTTCCCTGCCCAGTTGTAACAGACTCTAGGGTGCAGTGTTCACCTCTGCTTCTTGGCTGAGGGAGGCATATTGCCCGAAGACATTTTCCAAGTGGCCAGCATGGCTATATGCCAAAGGCGTATGGAGTGCTGTTACTTTCCCTCCAATTAATCTATTTGCATTTGCATGCTTTCGCACTGCTAGGTGGGCAGGAGCTGGGGCAAGGAATGGGAATGTCTTCAACCATTGAGCCATTGTGCAAATGGAGCAGAGATGATTATCTAAACCAGTGTTCCTTAAATTACTATCCAAGGAGCCTTGGGGGATCCTCTAAGACTCCCACAGAGACCCACAAAATCAAAAATTATTTGCCAGGCAGTAAAGATGTTTGCAAACATTTAAAACAATGTTACCCTTATTATTTTTATTAAACATGAAACTCAGTCAACTGAACATTTAAAAATGAATCACAAATACCATTGACTGGCACTAATGGCTGATACAGGTTGTTGCCAGCATCCTAGGTATCAACCAAGTATCTTCTTAAAATGTATGATGTTCTGAGTAGCACAGTTTTTTGCAGTTCCGCTGGTGTTATTGCTTCGGTTTTCGCCAACATCATATATTTTAAAACATTGTATATTTTAAGAAGATACTTGGTCAACACCTAGGATGCTGGCAGCAACCCGTATCAACCATCGGTGCCAGTCAATATTTGTGATACATCTTTAAATGTTCAGTTGACTGAGTTTCATGTTTAATGAATAAAAGAGATAATAATAATAATAATTTTTAAATGTTCAGTTGACTGAGTTTCATATTTAATGAATAAGAGAGATAATAATAGAAAGAAAATGTGATCATAACTTGACATGGGCATGGCTTAAGAGAGGAGCCATCAAGAAAGAAACGGAAGGTTTAATACTTGCTGCTCAAGAACAAGCACTACAAACTAAGCCCATGAAAGCGAAGATACTTTTCAGGTATTTTAGGTAGGTCAGATTTTCTTACATATTAATCTATCTTTTCTCCAGCTATTATTTCTTGTTTATATAGTCTCTCATAATACTTTTGAACTATGTTTTTCTTTTCTTTATTTCTATAACATACCATTCCTTTTTCATCTGTTAATTGGTTGATTAGATTTTTCTCCTTCTCTTTTTTCATTTTATATGCCAACCATCTGCCTGGCTTATTTGTATTTTCAAAAAAAAAAATTGTTTAGAAGCTCTTACTTTATTTGCCAAATCCTCTTGTTCAATTAAATTCATTTCATGTTTTTTCAAGTCCATTTGTTTTTTGATTTTCTTATTTTGTGTATGTTTTTGCAATTCCTTCTCCAGCTTTTTATATTTCTCTTCTAACTTTTTCTGTTTTTGTCTTTTCTGTTTATTCTTTTTTCCCAAGGGTGTCATTGCCAGCCCTCTAATGTATGCTTTCATTATATCCCATACATTTTGGAGTGATGGTTTATTTTAAGGAAAAAACCCAACTCCTTTTCCAGATATTGTTGAAATTAATTTTCCTGTAAAATTATTGAATTCAAAGTCCATCTTGGCCTTTACTTCTGGCCTTGCCATATAATTATAATCAGATTATCTGCCCATGTACTTGTTTCATGTAAAAATTATAAAAAAGCACTAGAAGAAAGATTAACAATGATGGAATTAACAGAAGCAATTAAAAAACAAAAGAATGGGAAAACACCGGGCCCAGTTGAATTACCAGCAGAACTATAGTATATAAGATACTGCAAGATATACTAAACAATGTAATGTTGGAAGTATTTAATGAACTTTTAGTAAACGCAAAGATACCAAACTCATTGATGGAGGCATATATTACTCTTATACCTAAAGAAGACACAGATTTACAACAAATTAAAAATTACAGACCGATTTCATTGTTGAACGCTGACTACAAAATATTTGCATCAATAATGGCTAATAGATTTTTAAAATTGTTAAACGAATTTATATACATGGATCAAAATGGTTTTTTGCCCAAAAGACAGATTAGAAATAATATAAGAACAATTTTGAATATTCTGGAATATTACGAAGCGCACTTAGATAAGCAAATGGCAATGATATACCTGGATGTGCAAAAAGCGTTTGACAATGTGAATTGGCAATTTATGATAAAACAATTACAAATTATGGACTTTGTGGGAGAAATATAAATATGATAAAAACAATTTATAACAAACAGTCAGCAAAGCTAATGATGAACAGAGATATGACAGAAAAGTTTAATATAATGAAAGGAACAAGACAAGGATGCCCTTTATCCACATTATTAATTGTATTGACATTAGAAGTATTAAATAGAAATGTAAGACAAAATGAAGAAATAAAGGGATTGAAAATCAAAAAAGAAGAATATAAACTACAAGCCTTCACAGATGACTTAGTATTTATCTTGGTGGAACCACAAATAACAGGACCCAAATTAATAGATCAAATAGAAGAATATGGAGATGTGGCAGGACTGTAAATAAATAAAAAGACAAAAATATTGGTGAAAAATATTACAGAAAAAAAGAAGAAAGACTTAATGGAGAAACTAGACATTCAGATTGCGAAGAAAGTAAAATATTTAGGAATCCAATTAACTTCAAGATGCGTAACGATTAAAGAGGATAATTATTATAAACTGAAAAATCAAATTGAGAAAGATTTGGAGAAATGGAAATTACAGCTATCACTAATGGGAAGGATTGCAATAATTAAGATGAATATATTATCGAGATTCTTATTTTTATTTCAAACAATACAGATAAAATTGGAAAAGAAATATTTTGAACAATTAAATAAAATAGTAATGAAATTCATATGGCAAGGGAAAAAGGTGAGAATTAACATAAGGATGTTAACAAGGGGCAAGACTTCGAGGAGGATTTGGACTACCTAATTGGGAACTATACTATCAGGCACAGGCATTGACGTGGATGAGAGAATTGATTAATTAAGAAACACAAGACTATTAACTTTGGAAGGACACAATTTACAATTGGGATAGCATGCTTTTTTATGGTATGGTAAAAATAAGATGCACAATTATTTTCAAAGACACTATGTAAGAAATGCATTATTATTAATATAGGAGAACGTTAGAGATAAATATTACTTGAAAATACCAATATGGTTATCTACAATGGAAGCATTAATTCATCCAAATATTATCAATATGGGGATTATTCTTAGATATAAAGATATACTCCTGACCTCCGGGTATTTCGCTGTGCCCTCAAGACCCTGTTGTTCCGCCAGGCTGGGTTATCAATGTAAAAATTTTAAATCGGGTGTTTTAAATTTTTGGGGTCTTAAACTGAGCCGAAATTATTTAATAATTTTAATAATTTTAATTGATGTTTGTCTTGTGCTTTTAATAGGCTGTACACCACCCTGAGTCCTTCGGGAGAAGAGCGGTATAGAAATAAAATTATTATTATTATTATTATTATTATTATTATTATTATTATTATTAT
>WNWU01000054.1:3438406-3460938 GCA_012654045.1 Ptyas mucosa | reverse complement strand
ATTATTATTATTATTATTATTATTATTATTATTATTATTATTATTATTCTAACAGATAAGGGGGAAATGAAAAAGAAACAAGAAATAGAAGAACAAGGGATTGAAATGTTTTGTTTGTTTTTGTTTTTATTAAATTTGTATACCGCCCTCCTCCCAACGGACTCAGGTGGTGAACAGCCACAGAATAAAACACATGGATACAAAAATTTAAAAGTAGAATAAAAGTGAATTAAATAATTTGGCTAAGACAAAATACCCAATAATTTAAAAAACAAATTTAAATTTACATTAAACAGGGGAAAAGATTTAGGCCAGGCCAGCTTGATGAAATAAAAAATTCTTAAGCGTGCAACGGAAGGTGCGCAGATCCGGGATCGTTTGTATTTCCGGGGGGAGCTCGTTCCAGATCGTAGGTGCCCCCACAGAGAAGGCTCTCCCCCTGGGGGCCGCCAGTTGACATTGTTTGGCCGATGGCACCCGGAGGAGCCCCTCTCTATGGGAGCATACTGGCCAGTGGGAGGCTATTGGTAGTAGTAGATGGTCCTGTAGATAGCCAGGTCCTAAGCCATGGAGCGCTCTAAAAGTGATAACCAAGACCTTGAAATGGATTGGTTTACGCAATTACAAATACAAACAAGATATGAAAAAGATGCTAAACTATATAGTTTTTACTTGGAAATAAGAGAGCTGATGAGATACTCACAGGAACAGATGAAAAAATGATTTAAAAACTATACAATTACTTATTGAGTATTAAGCTAGAATAAGAACAGGAAAAAGAAAAAATGATAGCATGGGCTAAGAATTTTGGATATACAATTAAGTTAGACAAATGGCAGCAAATATGGGAAAGAAACGATAAATTAACCATGTTCACAGCATATAAAGAAAATCAATACAAAATGTTCTATAGATGGCATATGCAGGGGTGGGTTCTACTTACCTTTACTACCAGTTCGTAGTGGGCTGTGCTGGTCATTATGTAAAAAATATGCCCTACCTATATTTGAAAAGTCATGGGAACATAAAGTCGAAAAAGTTGTTGAAAATGAGACAGTGAAGATCTTGTGGGACTTTCGAATACAGACAGATCGTCATTTGGAACACAACACGCCAGATATCATGGTTGTCAAGGGCTGAAGAGTTCAATTTATTGATATCGCTGTACCAGGAGATGCCAGAGTCAAATAAAAAGAATTGTAAAAAATCAGGAAATATTGCGACCAGGCAATCGAAACTACACGGTTATGGATGAAACATGTAACAGTGATACCCACTGTCATCAGGGCAATGTTCAATGTTTTTCAAGTGCTGTCCATGCAAAGCTTTGGTTTTCCATCCATTTAATCTATCATCCAGCTGTTTTTCCTTATATTCTGCCTTTGTTTCTGTTGTTTTTATAATGTTCCCCGTTTTCACAGCCTGCAGCAATTTTTCTGTACTTTGGTTCACATAATCATTCAAATCTACTACTTCGTTTCTCTTCTTCTACAGTTTGATGGATTTGCAATAGCCCTCTGCCCTCTATTCTTCTTGGCAGGTACAACTTGTTGATGTCACTTTGTGGATGTAAAGCGGTTATACATATTCAAAAGTTTGCGTGTTTTCCAGTTCAGCCACAGTCCAGTTGATGATTACAGCTGGGTAGAGTATCACTGGAACTGCCCATGTTTTAATGACTTTAATTATGTTTCCAGCATTCAGTTTTGTTTTTAAAATTTTGCGGACCCTCCTGATGTATTCCTTTTGCATTGACTCTTTGATTTTTCCATTCAAGATGTTATCTGCTTCCAATATGCCTAGGTATTTGTAACCATCATCTTTTGCTAATGCTTTCAGGATGTTTCCATTTCCCAGTTCTATTCCTTCTATTTTTTCCATTTTTCCTCGCTGCATGGAAAGTATAGCATATTTTTCAAGTCCAAAGTTCATTCTGATGTCGTTGCTGAACAGTTGAACTGTGTTGAGTATTGATTCAACACAGTGGGGCTTTTCACATACAGTTTTAAGTCATCTATGTATAGTAGATGGTTTATCTTGCCATGTTGGCTTGAGATTTGGTAGCCCAGTTTTGTGTTTTGTAGGATTATTGTCAGTGGAATTAATGCAATATTGAACAGTAGTGGCAAAAGTGAATCCCCTTGGAAGATTCCTTGTCTGATGTTGACTTCACCAATGTTCTCCCCATTTGCTGTTAGAACTGTTTTCCATTTTTGCATATTTACTTTCAAAAATGTACAAATATTTTTGCTAATTCCCAAGTTTTTCAGACAGGCGTTAATCCAGCCATGGATTAATGTGTCAAATGCCTTCTTGTAATCTATCCATGCCATATTTAAATTTGTTCTTCTTTGTTCTTTGTTTTGCATTTTTTAGTATCATTTTGTCAATGAGCAGCTGATCTTTTTTTTATTGAAAAAGTTTTAAAAGTTTTACATACATTTTCTCCCCCCTCCCCAACCCCCCCCGACTTCCCAGAGCAAATACAAAATAAAATACAGCTTAAATTCTCTAAATTAAACTCCATTTCACACTTATTATAATCATAATCATTAAACAAATAGATAAAAGGAAAGCAAGTCTTCTTTCTCCTTATTCCATCTAATTCAACAAAATTAATATCCATTTATAATTACGGCAATTAATAAAACAATTAAGTATTACCTAATCAAACCTATCATTACTCAATTTAGCTAATTGTTACTTAACAAATTATTAGGTCTATACAATTTAACAAAATATTTTATAACTTCTTTCATTTAAAACAAAGCAACAACAACAACAACAACAAAAGGAAACCCTCATTCAAAAAACCCCAGATTAAAAAAATATACTATATAAACTCTTCCGTCCTCCACTTTTAAACCATCAAGGTCCAATTATAATTAAAACACTTAATAAATAATAATAATAATAATAATTTTTTAATTAATAATCAAACCTCTTATTAATTTATCAATACATATTAACAAATCAACTAAGAACATCATTTAAGAACTTTATCAATCATTTAAATTCTTCATACTAGATTGAACCAGTTGCTAATCTTCTTGTCTTCACATCTTCCAACAGCATATAAGATATCTTCATTTGCGTCTACCCACCTAAATAAAAATTACTTCTTTATATAGAAACCCCCCCCTGAGTGACTTTATAATTATATTTGAAATGGTATCCATCAAATCCAGTCAAAAATTAGATTAATAAATTCATCAGACGTATTAGGGAAACCACCAGATCAGCTGCAATTGCCCTAGGTCCATAGTCCTTTTGCCTTATATTTATTACCATCAAGCAGGAGACTCCAATTTGCTATATTCAATAAAACTTCTGCGATTGCAATTAAGTCCAAATTTGTTACAGTCCTTAATAAAATAATCCAAGTCATTCAAGTCAGGGCATATTTCACAGCCCAACACACCAGCATTGCTGTGATCTGTTTATTCTTCTCAAAATATTCTAATACAGCTGTAGGTTGCCTCCTCATCGTGGCTCATCGCTTAGTTAACTGGCATTAAACCGCTGTCTGTTTTTTTTCCCCAAAAGTTCAAAATCTTTAAACAGTTAAACAATACTTTTTAAGGACCATCATCTCGTCAAGCAGGGTTATTTTCCATCTTTCCAGTCTTTCTTCTTTTCCTTTTTACGAACTTTCTTCTTAACTTTGATCCCTCTACCTTTCTTAACTCCAGTAAAATTTTGCAGTTTTTGGGATTGCATTTTATAAAATTTTTGCAGAAATGTAACTTCTTCTGGAAACAGCTCTTTAAATGCAGATTGGGCTTTATAAAAAAAAACTTCGTGTAGCCAAAATCTCATCAACTTCCAAAATTTCTTGCTCCTTATTCTGCACAGCATTCATCTTTCTCTCCTCAGTAAAAACTGCTATGGTCTGCTTTTGTTCTATTCCGTCTCCCAACTCTTCATTCAATCCCCCACTGCTAGATTGCAACTCAGTATTTCCATGTATTTCATTGTTTCCAGCTTGAAAAGCTTGAAATATAGTATCAATTCTTTCCAATAAAGCAGAGGTAATTGAGTTCGAAGCTTCCTCAAAATCAGACCATATCTGAGGGTTAATTAACCCTTCTTTGCTTTCTTTGTTTTCAGAAAGACCAGCCATCTTGCCCCCCTTCTTCCTTCCCTTCCAGAAGGACAGGAGAAAAAAAAAGAATATCAAAAAAAAAGACCCTTTACAATTTGTAATTTGTATTGCTGCTTCAATTATTATTATTAAATCCTTTCTTGTTTCATCCACTTTTCAAAAAGGAGTTTTACGTTTCAAACAGGGGCTTGTCAATAATTACTTTTAGCTTTCACTTCTTCACGCCCCGTTGAAACTCAGACGCCATCTTGCTTTCACTTTCAGGTTAGGAAGAATCTTTTAAAGAAAGTAAATCTTTGGAGTTAAAAGAAAAAAAAATACTTGCTGTTTCATTCATACTGCTTGTGCTCCGCCAGCTTGATTCAAAGAATATCTGTTTAAAGTTGGTTGCTGGGATGGTAACGACATCTAGCTCTGCAAAGCAGAGGCATCCAGGGTCCGGAGTACTGACAGGCTTAACGGGGAGCTCTCATCTTCGAGCGCCAGATTATGGGTAAAATCTGGCACTCTCCGGGAGCTCTACCCCACCCATCTACTCACTTTCCCCCTGGTATGTCGCTGTTCTTGCAGTTCTACGAAGCCCTGGGCTGGCACTTCAAAAAGAAGCGTTCGGCGATGTCGCAGTCCCACCGGAAGTCAGTATACAGTAACCAGTATCAATGTAGTTCATCCAGGCCAGTTGTCGACCTTCTTTACTTGTTGTGCAACCATATCAGTTGTTACTATAATATTCTCCATTTTGTTTCGTGTCACTTGTTTTTGAGTAGCTGTGATCCAGGAGGCCTTTTTTGTGTGTGTGTTCCACTGGGTTTACCCACAGTTGTTTCCAAAAGTTCAAAGTTTTTTTCTTGAGATGGGTGAACATTAGTATGGACTTGATTTTCATCAAATGACTGGTAGAAGAGGTGTTGGTTTCTTCTGAACTGGACATTTTCATGATATTGTTTTATTCGTCCTTCATATCTTTCAATTTTCTTTGCTGTTGCTATTACATGCTGTTTTAGTTCTTCCATAATTTCTGTTACTGTTTTTTCCTCCAGGTTGTATTTTTTGTGTAAACTATTTTTCAGCATTTTATTCTTTAGTTTTCCTTCTTTCAAATATTTAAAATTGCTGACATCTCCTCGTAGTTTTTTTTAATTTTATTTTCAAGTCAAATTTTCCACGTTGGTGTTCCAGTGGGGTTTTTGTTTTGTTTTTTTGGCATTTTATAACCCAATTGTGCAGTTATAACGGCAGCTGTGCTATACATTAGTTGGTTTGTTTCACATAGTGTGCTTCAGGGGATGGAAGTTAAAATGTTGTTCACGACATTTAGTAGATCTTTCACTCGTTTGCTATGTACTTCGCGAATGGCAGGCAGTTTTTTTCTTTCTGTGTTTTCTTTGATGTGATTTTCAATCTTTTCTTTCAGCATTTTTGCTAGATTTCTTAGCTCTACACTTTCGAGTTGTTGCACAGGAAGATCTTCATCCTGTATGTTGATTTCTTCCACTGGTTGGTCAGTTTGTTCAGGTGTTGGAACTGTTCATCATTACTTCTTGTTTTCTTTCTAGCCAATGTTTCTAGGAGCCTGAGCGGCGTAGCAGGCTAATGCCTCCTATTAAGGCAGCATTTAACATCCAGCTGCCTGCAATTACTGCGAGTTCTAATCTCACCAGGCTCAAGGTTGACTCAGCCTTCCATCCTTTCTAAGGTGGGTAAAATGAGGACCCGGTTTGGGGGGGCAATAAGCTGTATAAATATACAAAAGTATGAAGGCTATTGCCTAATGCATTGTAAGCCGCCCTGAGTCTCCGGAGAAGGGCGGCATATAAATATAAATATAAAAATAAATAAATAAAATAAATAGATATTGCATTTCCACATCTTTATTACGGATGATGAAATGTCTTTGATCCATTAATCTTTGTTAAGTTACATCACTTTCTATTATTATTATTATTATTAGTAGTAGTAGTAGTAGTAATAGTAGTAGTAAAATAATAATAATAATAATAATAATAATAATAATTATTATTATTATTATTATTATTATTATTATTATCGGACTTATATGCCGCCCTTCTCCACAAGGACTCAGGGCGGCTCACAGCAATAAACAACAAGTTCAAATTAAAATTCAACAATTAAAATTCCCATTAAAACCCCATTCAGTCCAAGCCAGCTTGGCGAAACAGCCATGTTTTAAGGTCACAGCAGAAGGAGCGAAGATCGGGGGCTACCCGGAGCTCCAAGGGGAGCTGATTCCAGAGGGTAGGTGTGCCCACAGAGAAAGCTCGCTCCCTAGGGGCCGTCAGCCTACATGGTTTGGCTGACGGGACCCCAAGTAGGCCCTCTGTGTGAGCACACAGGGCAATGGGGAGCTGTTGCTGGCTGCAGGTGATCCGCCAAATACCCCGGGTCTAAGCCATGTAGGGCTTTATAAGTAATCACCAGCATATATATACTTTTTTCATGAAAAATATTTTATTGGTTAATATGTAATGGGTTTAATATTACTGTTTTTACATTATTCAGTAGATAAATATTCTGCAAATGTATCCATTTTAATTTTTAATATGGTAAAGATAGATAAATATAGTCCATAGGAATAAAAGCTCTTTGGGAGCCCTCTATAATTTTCAAAAGTGGGAAGGGATCCTGACAGCAAAATATTTAAACAACTCTGATCCAAAGAGCCTTAGCCAAATCTGCCCACCATGACCTCCATCACTGGCACTTTTTTATTGGTCACAAAATGCTGTGACTTAGAGTTGGAAATACATAAAGTTTGCCTGTCAAAGAATTGATAGGTCATGCACATTTCCTAATTTCTAAACCCACACTCTTGCCACAGTCCCAAAACTTACTTCAATATCCTCATCAGCGTAGTTGTACAGAACAGCTCGAATCTCCACCTGCTCATTCTTCACTACTGAATACGGCACTCGAAGATCAATGAAGAAGTCTTTCATGACTGTTATTTCATAAGGTTCAGCCACACAGATCCCTGCAAGTAAGGCCAATGGCAAAGACCCCCCCAAAATATTAATTTATTTTAATTCTTAGGTGCTTTTCATACCTGCCAAATGTCTATCATTCATAATTCTTTACCTTTGGTGGGTGTAATGCTCACAGCCAGCACCTCCCAGGTTGTGATGGACTCCTTCAGATAAAAAGACAGTGTCTTGCTTGAAATCCTAGGGACAAAATGAAATGTGTCACATGATTTGCAGAGTTATTATAGTGTGCATTTTTAAACTAGTATCAGGTAGACAACTCCTACAGCTACCAATCATACTGCGACTTTCCTTCCAAAAAGATCCAAGAATCAATGAGAAATACAAATGAGTTCCAAATGGAAGCGGTCATCAGCTATTTCCTCCATTAAATTCTATGTTTGCGACAGTGGGATTTCATAATAAAATACTCATTTTGAAAGCAATCTACCGTAATATTTTCAATATTACAAAAATATTACGGTAGATTGTTTTCAAAATGAGTATTTTATTATGAAATCCCACTGTGACAATGACAATACAGATTGATTGCTGCTGGATAAATAATACATTAAAAAATCCCCAATTACTTATGCCTAACTTTGAAATCAACTTCAAGGTGACTCACTGTCACATTTCCTTTATCTGCATTTCCTTCAAGGTTCTACTGAGAGCTTCCAAAGTTGCCCTGTAATTGGAGATGATGCACAACAAACTGGCCTAGTCCAAGTGGCAAGAGCTGAAAAGCAGCTTTCTCCACAACTACCATTTCTTGGTCCTTCTACTGTGCTCCATATAGTAGAACCCAAGAGGAAAGATGCATTATTGCTGCTAATGGGGTCCTTCAGTGTGAAGTGGTGTGAGAAGTGGAAAACAGCATATGCCAATGTATATCTGTTTGGTTGAAACTACTGTTGTTTTTCCCCATGGACCTAGGTCCTTTGATCCTGACTGATGACTCTGGATCAACTTGGTTAAGATTCATGTATCAGAATTCATGGCTTTTCACAGGATGATGTGAGTGGATGTATCAAGCCTTTAACAATGTATTATGGACCTAGAAAGGCAATTACCTATTTCAATCCTTCCTAACGATATTTTTTTTTAAGTAGGAAGTTTTCCTTTTTTAAAAGCAGCAAGATATTAAAATTATATATCCATCCTTAAATTTCAAAGAGCCTAAATTTACCACATTTTAGCATACCATACTTCCTGAAGGAAAATTTGGGGAAATCCCATATTTTCAAGACTCTGTCCTTGTGGTAGAGGTCTTCTATTCCACTTGGTAAATAAATTTCTGGCTCATTCAGATTTATCTTATGGGAAATTGTTGTAATCATTCAGTTTCACTACAAATGACCAACATCAATTTCTTTGAAAGCAGCAAATTATTATTTTATTGTTTGCAAAAGCAACTATAATTAATCATCATTTCTACCTTTTTTAAAAATGAAATTAGGGTCATTGGCTTCCTTCAGTGTCAAGAGACTATGGTATAGTGCTCTGGAACGAGGTCCTAAAACAGCATCTAGTGTGACTAAAAAGGCCAATTTGAGAGTGGCAATCCCTTCCACACTGAGGGCAGATACATTCTGTCCCCTGCCCAGTCCCCAGATTTCACTGGTTCTGGGACTGCCTCTTTGCCTCAGCTGGCCGAACAAGTGTCTCTTCGAATTGGAGAAGGCCATGCTGCGTCTTTAGCCTCCAAGCTGAACGATCGGAGGTCAAGGTTTCCCAGTTGTTAATGTCCATTCCCAGGGCCTTTAGGTCCCTCTTGCAGATATCCTTATATTGCAGCTGTGGTCTCCCTCTGAGGCATTTTCCCTGCACTAATTCTCCATACAGGAGATCTTTTGGAATCCGACCATCAGCCATTCTCACAACATGCCCCAGCCAGCGTAGACATCGCTGTTTCAATAGTGTATACATGCTAGAAATTCCAGCACATTCCAAGACTGCGCTATTTGGAACTTTGTCCTGCCAGGTGATGCCAAAATTCATCGGAGACAGCGCATATGAAAGGTGTTCAACTTTCTCTCCTGCTGTGCATAGAGGGTCCAAGACTCACTGCAGTACAAGAGTGTGCTCAGGACGCAGGCTCTATAGACCTGGATCTTTGTATGTTCCGTCAGCTTCTTATTAAGCCATACTCTCTTTGTAAGTCTGGAAAATGTGGTGGCCGCTTTACCAATATGTTTATTCAGCTCAATATCTAAAGAGAGAGTGTCAGAGATAGTTGAGCCAAGGTACACAAAGTCATGGGCAACCTCCAGTTCTTGTGCACAGTGTCAACTTGCAAAGCTTTCAAGTTGCCATGAGCAGGAGGGAGAACTGATAGAGCTGATTGATTTCCCTAACTGAAGATACATTCCATACATGCTTCCGTACCGCAATCAGAAGGAGGGTGTTGGATTTCACAGCCAGCCAAAGTGGTTAATTGGAGAATGTGATTTATGACATGGCCAGGGAAGAGGGGAGAGACAGGGTCATAGGGGAATGTAAATCTATGTGGGATTAGTTCTAACTGCATCTGAATATTGCCGAAATGGTGCTCTTAATAAATGACTGTATTTCTTTTGAAGTTTGGCTCATGGCTCATGAATTAATTAGGGCATCTTTCAGAAACTTCACAGACAGTTAGAACTACTTTTAAAATCTATCAAGATTACCAGGTTTCCTGAATCCTGGACTCTCCAATCGCTCCCCGATGTCTGGGGTGCTAGGAGGGAAAATCAGGCAACCATGGCCAAAGACGGGCTATCTGAAGAGAGCCTAATTGCAGCCAGAGTGCAGCCTCCCTCAGACATCAAAGCTGAATACCATCGCAGAGGGGCTAGAGGGGGGAGCAAGGGAATGGCTAGCAGCCTTCCACAAGAGGAGAGCCCCCCAACTGCAAGATGTAGATGACTTCCTACGACTGCTAGAGGTCAGATTCGAGGAGGCAGAGGAAGACCCATATGCAGAGGATGAGCTCAGCTATCTAAAGCAGAGGGGCCGTCCCATTAAAGAGCACATCTACGAATTTAGGAGAGTCATTGGGAGGCTACCCACTTTGCCAGAGTGGTTGCTAGTGCACTTTTTCAGAACAAGCCTGGACAATCAAATTGCCCAGGTAACTGCTTTCTTGGACATCCCAAACCAGCTCTCTGAGTGGTTCTGAGTGGCAATAAAAGTCCACAGTGGATTGCGCGCCAACAACATGAGAGAGCAACCAGACACAAAAGAGAGGGGGCAACCCGACCTGAAACCAGCCCTCCCTCGAAGCCTGCTGAAGTGTTACAGATGTGGGGGGAAGGGCCACATGGTATCTCTGTGCACAACCCCAGCCCCAAGGCCTAGGCCAGAGCCACCACCCAGGGCATAGCTGGAACGAGGCCCAAAACAAGCCACCAACATGTCCCGGAGGGCCCTCCAGACTGAAGAGGTCCCTTCCCACCCAGCCGAAGGGGGGGGAAACACCAGGCAATGATGACCAGTTGTCAGAACCCTATAACAGTGGGGATGAGAGCGAAAATGACCCAATGGTGAGGGACCAGTCCACCCTTTCATTTTCCCAATATGCCTCACAGCCCCAAAAATGGGGACGCAGGGGGCCTTTCAAGCCCTGATAGATGCTTGATCAACCTAACCACAGTCCTGAAACTGGGGATCAGAGCAAAAAGACTGACCCACCCAATCCGGTTCGAACAGGTTGATGAATCCCTAATGGGGGGAGCCTATGCCACTCACCTGACTGAACCAGTGAGGCTAGAGCTAGTGGATCACTGGAAAGTAATTTGATTCGTAATAGCCCCCCAAATGACAGATCCAGTCATACTGGGACTCTCCTGGCTAGACAAGTGGGGACCGACCATCTGGTGGAAAGGGGGTACCTGCAGACTGAGAATAGCAAGGGGCCCCCAACCCCTCCCACACCAGCGAGCAGAAATACCGCTCATGCAGGGAACCCTCCAAAAGAGCACACCAGAACAACTGGCAGCCACATCCGACAAAAACCCAGAGACCAAACAGATCCCAAAGGAATATCAGGACCTTGCAGAAGTATTCAGCAAGGCCGAGTGCAACGTCCTGCCTCCCCACCGTGAGGCAGATTGAGCCATCGAAATCATCCCTGGGGCAAAACTACCCAAGCCCAAGCTGTATGCCATGACACCTCGGGAAATGCAAGAAATGTGCAACTACATAGATAAAAACCTAGAAAGGGGATTCATCGAGCCAGCCAAACCACGGGTCGCGGCGCCAGTCCTCTTCAAAGAAAAAAAAGATGGGACTATGAGATTATGTGTCGACTTTCGAGGTATCAATGAAGTGTGTGTACACAACCTATATCCCCTCCCCCTCATGAAGGACATGCTATCTCACCTGGCCAAAGGAAAAGTCTTCACCAAACTAGACCTCAGAGAAGCATACTACCGAGTACGCATCAGGGAGGGAGACGAGTGGAAAACAGCGTTCAACTGCCCCCTAGGGAGCTTCCAATTCAAGGTGATTCCTTTCGGACTGCAGGGAGCCCTGGCGGTGTTCATGCAATTAATAAATGAGGTGCTGCATGAGCACCTCTACAAGGGGGTTCTCGTCTACCTAGATGACATCTTCATTTACACTGAGACCATGGACGACCACATACCCCTTGTCCGCCAGGTACTGGAAAAACGTCTGGCAGCCAACCTGTATATCAAGCTGTCAAAATGCTAGTTCCACTGTGCACGGCTAGATTACCTGGGTTATCGAGTGTCAAATGAGGGAATAGAGATGGATCCAGCCAAAGTGCAAGCAGTCCTAGGCTGGCAACCCCCTCGCACCTGTAGACAGCTACAAAGCTTCCTAGGGTTCGCGAACTTCTACAGGCAATTCATCCCCTCCTTTGCAAAGATTGCCAAACCCATGATGGACCTCCTAAAAACAGGGAGCCCAGGAACAAAACCCCACCCCGGACAACCTCTACAGTGGGACCTGACCTGCCAAGAGGCATTTGAAACACTAAAAGAAATGTTTGCGAAGGAACCGGTGTTGAAGCATCCTGATCCCGAACAATCCTTCTTCATCCAAGCAGATGCCAGCGACGTAGCAGTTGGAGCACTGCTACTCCAAAGAAATAGTCAAGGAAATCTACAACCCTATGCCTACACCTCCCACAAGCTCACAGACACAGAGAGACGATGGGCAGCATGGGAAAAGGAGGCATTCACAGTGAGATGGGTACTGCTAACCTGGTGACACCTGCTGGAAAGGGGCCAGAAACCGTTCGAAGTCTGGACTGACCACAAAAACCTGGAGGTCCTCAGGACCCCATGAAAACTATCACCCAAACAAGTCCATTGGGCTCAATACTTCAACCGCTTCAACTTTGTGCTAAAGCACATTCCAGGGGGGAGGAACTTTCTAACCGATGCCCTCTCCCACATGCCCCAGTACAAATGTGAGCGGGAGCAGGTAGTGGACGCCATCATTCCCCTTACCCAAATAGTGGGCCAAATAACCACCAGATGACAACGCCACAACCAGCACGACCAACCAACAAGTGATCTAATGACAAAACTCAAAACTGAACTTCTGGCAGACCCCTGGTTCCGAGACAATCAACACATTCTGACAAAAAGGGATGACCTCGCATGGAAGGGGACAAAGCTCCATGTCCCAGAATCGCTATGCATCTTGATCCTCCAGAGGAGCCATGATGTTAAACTGGCAGGCCACTTCAGATTCCTAAAGACTTTACACTTAGCACGGAGGCAGTTCTGGTGGCCCAGCATAAAGAAAGATGTGGACAGTTATGTGAAAAGTTGCACCATCTGTGCCATGATGAAAAGCGACCAGGAAACCCCCCCCCCCCCGACTGCTACAATCAGTAGCAGAGCCTACAAGACCATGGGAGGAGATTGCAATGGACTTTATAGTGGAGTTGCCAAAAAGTGGGGGAAACACAGTGATCTGGACTGTAATAAATTTATTTTCCAAACAGGCACACTTCATACCCTGCAGCGGATATCCTCAGCCCACCAGTTGGATAGTACAGTGGTCTAAAGCACCCTGTTATTAACACAGCTGCCTGCAATTATTGCAGGTTCGAATCTCACCAAGGCTCAAGGTTGACTCAGCCTTCCATCCTTTCTAAGGTAGGTAAATTGAGGACCCAGTTTGTGGGGGCAATAAGCTGACTTTGTATAAATATACAAAAGTATGAAGGCTATTGCTTAGCACATTGTAAGCCGCCCTGAGTCTCCGGAGAAGGGCGGCATATAAATCAATTTTTTTTAAAAAAACAAAAACTGTTCCTGAAACACATCTACCACCTCCATGGAGTACCAAGAAGAATTATCTCTGACAGAGGGGTCCAGTTCACGGCTTAGTTCTGGAGGGACTTCCTATGGTCCATTGGTTCATCCCAGGGCCTTAGCTCAGCCTTTCATCCAAGCACCAACGTGGGGGCAGAGAGACTGAATGCCATGGTAGAGCAGTACCTGAGGTGCTATGTGAACTATCAGCAGTCCAATTGGGTGGACCTCCTGTCTTTCGCTGAGGTTGTGTATAATAATGCTGTTCACAGTAGCATGGGGCTAACCCCGTTTAAGATAGTGAGCGGCATGGACTTCGTCCCAATGCCTGAGTACCCAAGGGAGCCTCCCTCCTCAGTCAGCTTGACCGATTGGATGGCGACACTGAAAGCAACCTGGGAGAATGTCAAGAAAGTGCTAGCTAAAGCAGCACAAACCTATAAGAAACAGGCAGACAAACACGAGCTCCCCAAAGGCCATTTTAATTGGGGGAGAAAGTTTACCTCTCCACAAAATATTTGAGGTTAAAACTTCCTAGCAAGAAATTGGGACCAAAGTTTATGGGACCATTCCCCATAGTAAAGATAATCAACCCGGTCACAGTGCAATTGAAGTTGCCCCGACTGCTAGGGAAGATACATCCAGTATTCCATAGTAGCCTCTTAAAACCTGTGGTTGGATCGACCCTGAGGCCACTACCCCGTGAGCCCCCAGACCCCATGGTCATAGGGGGACAAACCCATTATGAGGTGCAGCAAATCTTCAATTCAAGGTGGCACAGGAGACAACTCCAATATTTAATCAAGTGGAAGAGTTACCCCTTATCAGAGGCATCATGGGTAAAGAGTTGAAACATCCAGGCTGATCAAGCCAGGTGGGGGGTCATGTCCCTAAACTTTACATTTGTACTCAAATTGTTTTGCTTTGCGCAGGTCGCCCTCGGGAAGTGAGGGGAGCCGAATGTCAACTTGCAAAGCTTTCAAGTTGCCATGAGCAGGAGGGAGGGAGAACTGATAGAGCTGATTGATTTCCCTAACTGAAGATATATTCCATACATGCTTCCGTACCACAATCAGAAGGAGGGTGTTGGATTTCACAGCCAGCCAAAGTGGTTAATTGGAGAATGTGATTTATGACATGGCCAGGGAGGAGGGGAGAGACAGGGTCCTAGGGGAACGTAAATCTACATGGGATTAGTTCTAACTGCATCCGAATATTGCCAAAATGGTGCTCCTAATAAATGACTGTATTTCTTTTGAAGTTTGGCTCATGGCTCATGGCTCATGAATTAATTAGGGCATCTTTTGCAAACTTCACACACAGATTGTAATACGGGGAGGTGAATCCACATCCGACCCATGACTTTTTCAGGCTGATTGTTAGTCCAAAGTTTTGGCAGGCCTTGCTAAAACTGTCCATAAGTTGTTGAAGGTCTTCAGCAGAGTGAGCAGTGATGGAAGCATCATCAGCAAAGAGGAAATCCCGTAAGCATTTCAGATGGACTTTAGACTTTGCTCTCAATCTAGAGAGTTTAAAGAGTTTTCCATCTGATCTGGTCCAGAGGTAAGTACCCTCTGTTGCAGTTCCAAAAGCATGTTTCAGCATGACAGCAAAAAAGATCCTGAATAAAGTTGGTGCGAGGACACAGCCCTGCTTCACTCCACTTCGAATATCAAAGGAATCTGAAGTTAAGCCATCAAAAACTACAGAGCCCTTCATTTCCTCATGAAAGGACCTGATGATGTTGAGGAGCTGAGGTAGACATCCAATCTTGGGGAGAATTTTATAAAGGCCATCCCTGCTAACCAAGTCAAAAGCCTTCATAAGATCTATGAAGGCTACAAAAAGTGCCTGTCTTTGTTCCCTGCATTTCTCCTGCAACTGTCTAAGGGAAAATACCATGTCAGTAGTGGACCTGTTGGCTTGAAATCCACCCTGTGATTCTGGATAGACTCTCTGCAAGCACCTGGAGCCTCTTCAGTATGACACGGGCAAGCAGCTTCCCTACAACTCTAAGAGGAGAGATGCCACGGTAGTTGTTACAGTCACCCGTCACCTTTGTTCTTGTACAGTGTAACAATATTTGCATCCTTCATGTCCTGTGGTACTCCACCTTCCCTCCAACAAAGACAGAAGATTTCATGCAGTTCAGTGGAGATGTTCTCTTTGCAGCACTTCAGAACTTCGACAGGAATGTTATCTTTCCCAGGTGCCTTGCCAGAGACAAGGGAGTCCAGGGCCCCATTTAGTTCTTCTAAAGTTGGTTCACTGTCAAGCTCCTCCAAGACAGGCAGGCATTCAATGTTATTTAATGCTTCTTCAGTTACCACATTTTCTCTGGAATATAACTCAGGGTAGTGCTGCACCCAGTGTGCCATCTGCTGTGCTCAGTCCTGGATAACCTCATCTGTAGAAGACTTCAGAGGGGCAGATTTCTTCTGTGTTGGACATAAGGCCTGCTCGATGCCATTCTACATCCCCTTGATGTTGCCTGTGTCAGCTGCTATCTGGATCCGAGAGCAAAGCTGCAGCCAATAATCATTAGCACATCTCCTGGCGGTCTGTTGGACTTTGCTATGAGCAGCTTGCAGAACCTGTACGTTGTGCTCACTGGAACAGGCTTTATATGCAATTAGAATTCTCCTTTTTTCCTCAATGGCTGGCATCAACTCCTCTGAATGCGCTTCAAACCAATCTGCTGTCTTTCTGATCTGATGAGCAAAACCTTTTCCTTTCTAAAGGAGGTGAAAAATAAACCCCAGGTTTCATGCAGGACCTTTTCTGAACCTTTCCTCTTGGAAGAGACACCATCTTCCCCATCCCTGTATAAATTTTGTAATCGTTAGATTTTCCTTTCAACTGAAAAGTGGGATAATATAAACAGCAGAACTCCAATACCCTTGACTGTTAGGCTGCTCGGGCAGCTGCTCCGTTAACCACAACCAACTCTCAGGAAAATCAGATCTTGAAACGATGTTGTCGTCTCCAAAGAATTCATCTTCAAAATCACCTGGAAAACAGAAAGCAACTTGGTATAAGGTGCTGTTTTTTAACAATACTTTGTTAAATAAACCACAATTAACTAGATAGTTATTTTCAAAAATAGCAAAATAGTAGGTTTCTCTGTATTTTGGTTAATCAAAGTATACTTTCCCTCGCTTGCTATTCTACCAGAAAGTACTGAACATGCAAACTGGCACAATGGTGCAACATTTCTTTCTTGAAAACTCAAGCTATTCAGAATGAGGCACTCTGCAGGGCAACAAGTACTGTTTCCATCACATACAATATTAGATGTAGTATCAAGGATACGATGAGAATTGATCATTGTTTCCGTAGGCACCTATTTCTTCCATCCTTATTTTATTATAATCTATTAGATTAACATGTATACATAAAATGAAATTAAGAAATAATGAATTTTCAGTCAGACAGGGAGAACAAGAACTAGAAAAACTATTACCTATCAAGGCAAGGAAAATCAAGGTCATATATGTTTCTAATCCTCTCCCAATCTTGTAGCTACCTCAAAGTGTAGTTCTCTCACAATATTGACACAATGCTTATTTCTCCTCTTTTCTTCAGCAGTATTCAGATATTTTGCACATAGAAAACAGGCAGAGTTTCAACCACACTACTATGGTTGCCATCTTGACCTTTCTTACCTCGGTCTTTTTAAAAAATCATTTTCAAACTCAATTTTTTAATCAAGGTTTTAATTTATAGTTCACTGTTCCAACTAGAATAAAATTGAAGCAATCTACCATTAAACTACCACCAAAGATAGATCTGTACTGCCACCACTTTCACTCAACAAGCCCTCCAGTTCATTTCTCATCAACAGCTTTCTTCAACCACTGAGACCTCCCCAAAAGTTGCTGATGCTTTAGCTGAACCAAAAGGTCAGCAATGTTTTTAAAAATGTGGTGGGTTGTTTTGAGAGGAAGCAGCAGATTCCTAGTCTGCTTTAATTAAACACAGAAATGTAATGAGAGTAATAGCTCCATGCGGCATAGACCTAACCTTGATGGGCACTTCGAGAGCTGGATGTGATGTGATTCCCACGAGTGAGGCCTCATTCAACCCAACTTCTAGTGTTCCTCCTGCATTTACAGAGCTGTATTTTGCACTAAAGCTCAGCTATAAATTAGCAACAATGACATATAAATACCTAATAATAACAATATACTCCAAATGGGTTTTCAACCTTAGTAATGCTATTATGTGCCACGTTTTCCAGGTATTGGTGAATTAAATGTTCCTTTCTTTCAATAAACCCAGAACCTGCTACTTACTTCTTGCCAGAAACAACTCACTCTCCCGTTTGTTTTCATCTCGGATCCCTTTGATGTAGTTACAGCATTCTAGGAAGGCGGCCTTACAACCATCTCCCTCTTGGATGTATTTTGCACGCTTTTCACAACTGTACCCCATGGGGTTCTCATGCATGCCATCTTCACAGCATTTACGCAGGTCTTGATCCTGAAACTGTGCCGCTAAAATATGGAAAATTTGTGAAATATTAGACAATCCTATTTCTCATAGTCATAGGCATAAAGGGAAACAAGAGACAATGAATATCTACATAAATTAATCAAATTAGTTAGTTGTTTATCTTGTCCCAGACAGTTGGAAGGAACAGCTGAACATCTTTTGACTTTTCACTACTGTAGTTACTAGGGACTATCATTTTCATAAGATTGCTTTATGGCTTATTACTGCATTTGCAGTTTTGCCAAAACATTCAAACTCAAACAAAATTGATTTTTTGAAAATCAATAAGATATTGCAGTGTATCTCTAACTCGTAAATGGAGTATTCTAGGTGCAACCAGGAGGCTTGAGTAAGCCATCACCAGCTCCTGGAAAAAACATGGGCTTTAAATCACCTAAAGGCCCTTTTCTTTAGTTATCCCTCTTCCAGAGTCAGTGTTCTCCTTGGTCTTTGAATGGCATGTGGGGGGGGGGGGGGGCACGCTCCTAAAAACTACTGGGTAAACCGAGAAGAAACTCAATTCATTTCATTTAATTTGTATTTCAATGTAATTAAAATTAAAAACAGTTGATAC
This sequence comes from Ptyas mucosa, assembly GCA_012654045.1. Taxonomy (NCBI): domain Eukaryota; kingdom Metazoa; phylum Chordata; class Lepidosauria; order Squamata; family Colubridae; genus Ptyas; species Ptyas mucosa. Next base: position 3,442,509 of record WNWU01000054.1, on the reverse strand, counting down.
AATTATTCTTCAACAAGAATAACAGGCAAAAGTAATAGGAGAGAAGGCAGAACAGGCAAAAGTAATAGTAATAATTTGGAGGCTTTCAGTGTTTGCCCCCAAGGCTTCTGTGGACGGAATGCTCTCTGAAGGCTTCCAGTTCAACACCTGCCTGCAGAACATTTCTTTGGCCATTAAATTCTGCCCCCTTTCATAGAAGCTTTACTGAGCTCTCTAGGTATAGACATTTTATTTTACTTTGTACTATTTATTATTTTTTGAAATTAAGCAAATAATTAATTACATCACCAGTACAGGGGAGGCAGAATTTTTTAAATTTTGAATGTGGGTTTTTTTTAGTTACATTTATAAATCCACAATCTGTGTTTTAAGCTTACTATATGGCTAAACACATTTATTCTTCGCTTTCTCCTGAAATAAAGGACATCAGTTCTGGGTGTTCTGCTGTTGTCATTTTGTTGTCCTGGTGATTCATAAGTTGCAAAAAAGGCTTTGGGGCATGGATGTCTTTAGGAAGGGGAGGGTTGAAGCCCCAAACATATAAAAGGGGCGGAGCTTTGATTGTTCAGCGGGAACTGCCCTGTTGATATGCAGGCATCCCCACAGATGTTCCTGGTTTGGGGGCTGCTTGTAGTTCACTGGCCATTGCTTACTTCCTCCTCACCAAGAACATTTTTTGATCAGTGCTGCGATCCGAGAACACTCAAAAAACAATGCTTAAAAATTTTGTCTATCAAATGTAATCTCTTTAGCTGGAACCAGTTACTCTAGATTCTACATTAAACTATTGGGCCATTTAAGTACTCCCCCCATTGCACTCAGAATTCAAGCACTCAAAGTTATTGATAAGTTAAGAATGATCCTATTTAATAGAGATTATTAATTTTCGACCCTCTTGCTTGAGAAAGAAAGGAAAGAGGGATAATCTTCTATTCCTTTGTCCGTTTCCTGACTGATTCAATAAATGCAAACAGAAACTTCATTATTTTTCACATACCTTTGCTTGCCTTGCTGTCAAGCAGCAAAACAGAGCTGCGACGCCTCCGATTTGCAGGCTGAGGACACTTTGCATCTGAACGAGGCAGGGGAGAAGAGGTAGGAACAATTATTCTTTAAAGTAAGAAGATAGCGTCCAGCACCAATTCCTGTGAAGATTAATTTTACAATCAGTTTACAGTAAGGGAGTTCTGCTGCCTTCTGTGGGACTTTCTCCCATTTAAAATAGTTTAAATGGGAATGCAATCTGAAGCCTTAATTATGTGTTATTTGGATCTATATCCAATAGATCCAAAGCAGCTCATAGAAAGTTCCCACTTTAGTGCTGGGAAGCTGCAGTAAGGAAGAAAGCATAGCTCAACTCTTCATTGGGTCTGAGTTGAAGGGCTCACAGTTGAAGGTCAAAGGGCATCTCTAGCTTTTTCATGTTTTCTGGACTCTTCCTCCCCTTAAAATAAAAGGAAAAAGCAGGAAAATATTAGTGGAGGATTAGAGTGGACCCATCCTAAACCCATAGGAATAAAGTAGGATGCCTGCACTATAACTCTTCTCTAGAGCCACCCTTGGAAACAGAGATCTGGAATTTGCCCTACAATTTGACTAGGGTAGATGATGTTGGAACCATTGCATGCAGTTCAAGAACTCAGTGGCCAATATTCTGTGCTTCAGACACTGAAACATACTTTTCAGATGTGAGGAAAACAAATCCTTAGAGGATTAGGACATTTTAGCAAAAAGAGAAACGTAAAAGGAACGTGTGCTAATTGGCACATAAAAAAGGCAAACTTGAAGTGCCTGGTTCTCTGTAAGCCTGACCAAGATTTCTATGGCAACCAAACTGATCTGTTTCTTTTATTGATACAATAATTCCTTCTTGAACATAGCAAGTGGAGAAGTACCGTATATACTCGTGTATAAGCCGACCTGCATATAAGCCAACCCCCCCAATTTTACCCCCAAAAACTGGGAAAACTTGTTGACTCGCGTATAAGCTGGGGGTGGAAAATGCAGCGGCTACTGGTAAATTTCAAAATAAAAAAAGGCTGGTCAAAAGTGCGAGGACCTGTCAGAAATCACTTTTTTCAGCCCTCTGGGTAGTCCTTTTGTGCATATGGACTACTCAGAGGGCTGAAAAAGTAATTTTTGACTGGTCCTCTTACTTGTGACCAGTCCTCGAACTTACGACTGTCCTCACATTTTATGTTTTTGCCCTATCTTGTCACCATGGTGAAGAGAAGCAGTTGTGAAATATGGTTTTAAGAATGCTGCACGGGCATAAATGTGAGGATGGTCATAAGTGTGAGGACCAGTCAGAAGTTCGAGGACTGGTCACAAGTGTGAGGACCAGTCAAAAATAACTTTTTCAGCCCTCTAAGTAGTCCATGTGCACAAAAGGACTACTCAAAGGGCTGAAAAAAATGATTTCTGACAGGTCCTCGCACTTTTGACCGGTCTTCGCACTTATGACTGGTCATCATTTATGCCCATTGTAGCATTCTTAAAAACGGTGTCACTCATTTCACAACTGCTTCTCTTCACCATGGTGACAAGATAGGGCCAAAACGTAAAATGTGAGGACAGTTGTAAGTTCAAGGACTGGTCACAAGTGTGAGGACCAGTCAAAAATAACTTTTTCAGCCCTCTGAGTAGTCCATGTGCATAAAAGGAGTCCATGTGCATAAAAGGAGAGGGAGGAAGAGGAGAGGAGAAGAAGAAAGGAAGAGGAAGTAGGGAGGAGAAGAAGGGGGGGAAGAGAAAGTAAGAAGGAAAGAAAAGAGAGAGGTGGTAGGTGTGAGGAGAAAGATTGCTGTACAATAAAAAAGGTGAAAGGGAAGAAAACCACCCCCAAACACATATAAAGATATTAAGATAAAGAATGAGTTGTTAAACTTTAAAGAATAAAAGAGAACAAATATGAATAAATAGCAATAATTAGAAACACACGTACAAATATACAATGTATTTTTTTTGAACAGAATATTTGGCCGGTTCACAAATTTAAACAGTGTTTAGTCATTTCACTTAAATTTACAATTTCTATATTTCCTTTTTGCCATATTTATTCTTCATCTATTTCTTTAAAAAACCAATATTACCCTTCATCCCCATCTCTAATCTTAATCAAATTCAATTTTTCACTTCTATTCTATATTATACCTCTTCCCATTGTCATCTATTTTTATATCCATCCTCACATTGCTTAATTATGTAATATTACAGTTGTTTAATACAAATTCAATATTTTAATATAAATCAATAAGTTATATAACTATCTTTTTTATATATTATTCAATATGAACATGAATATTCCAATTATTTCCATGCAATCCAATTTCTTACAAATCAATTAATTATATTTACCAATAATTACAATTCCCTATTTAAATAGAGCTTTTTTTTCTTTTGTGTTTTAAAATCTTGAACTCCCCTCTTTTGCCATTTGCCATAAATTTCCCATTGTTTTCACCAACCTTTTTTGATGAGGAAAAAGCAAGGAAATCTGCCTTAGCAAACAGCAAAGCCAACAAGCTGTTTTAGTTTCGCTTTTGGTTTCAGCACAAGGAGAAAAAAAATGTGCTCTTTGCAGCAGGCACCTTTTTGCAGCCGGCACCAATCTTCTCATTTGTTTTCTTTTAACCCTGATCAGCTGTAGGGGGGGCCTTTGAAGCCCGCCTCTAGCCATCAGCTGGAACTCAGGAGGCAGTCCCAATAGATTGGGAGTGGGCGGGGTAAGCAAACCCTGTTCTCCCACTGTTTCCTAGCTTGCAGGGAAAAAGTCATTTTTTTCGTGACCCGCGTATAAGCCTAGGGGGCATTTTTCAGCTTGAAAAATGGGCTGAAAAACTCGGCTTATACGCGAGTATATATGGTAACATGAGGTTTGTTGAATGTTTATGCTTATATCATGTATTACTTAGGCATATATATGACTCTATAATTTTTCCTCCTTTCTGAAATGTATAAATATGAATGAATCTTTTTGTCTGCTGGAGTTTCTTCTACTATTTTCTGGAAGTAGTTCCTCCAGTACATGCTGATAACAATATTCTTTCTTTCTTTCTTTCTTTCTTTCTTTCTTTCTTTCTTTCTTTCTTTCTTTCTTTCTT
>WNWU01000054.1:3412003-3438396 GCA_012654045.1 Ptyas mucosa | reverse complement strand
CTTTCTTTCTTTCTTTCTTTCTTTCTTTCTTTCTTTCTTTCTTTCTTCCTTCCTTCCTTCCTTCCTTCCTTCCTTCCTTCCTTCCTTCCTCCCTCCCTCCCTCCCTCCCTCCCTCCTTCCTTCCTTCCCTAAACTGCCCATCTCAACCAAGTGACTCTGCAGTGAGCCTTGACTATTTGCTTTGGGACTTGTGAATTGATTCCCATATGATGCCAGTAGTGTTTGATGGAGCAAATGCTCTTCTCTTGGCTTCTAAATGGATTGAAAAACCTCTGCCATCTCCCAGACATTAGCATCCATCCCCAAAATACCTGATCTTTGTTTGGTGTTGAGCTTAGTGCTGGTTATCAGAGCCAGTCCAGCATCTTCAAAGACACCCAGATTGTTCTGGCCGCTGCCAGCTGTACAGCCAAAGTCACTCTTTTCTATTGTGTCCCATATCTAGTGCAGATCACAGAAAAAAATGTTCCTCTTCAGTATTGTAAGTCAGAAATCCCTTGAAAGCTGAGTGTTTGTAGCTTAAGAAATGTCTGGCCTTACCTTAGCTTGGCTAATCTTATATTTATCATTGAGGACATATACTGCTTTGTCCACAGCCACAAGACCAACCCGAGCACCTGGATCTCCTTCCAATTTGATTTTCATTGCAGCTCCTGGCTTTTGTATTCGATTGTCTCTGGAAGATGCTCCTTTCACAACCAACTGTTTATACAAAGCAAAGAACAGCTCAATATCTAACAGACAGAAAAAATGTCAATTCAAGGAAAAATAGTTGGCTTTCTCTTTCTGAACAGAAATAAATGTCTTGTACTTTGTAAAGTATATTACGTTACATATAATCACAGCGGCTAGACTAACTCTAGCCCAATCCTGGAAATTAGAGCAGTTGCCAACAGAACAGCAAATAATTCAAAAGATATTTATATGTGCAGAAATGGATAGATTAACTTTAAAATTAAATGATAAGGAAGACTCACAGTACTATAAAGTATGGGACAGATGGTATGAATGGATTAATCAGTGGGGAAAAAAGCTAAGGTCAAATACAGTAAGAAATCAAAGGTAACAATTATACACCGTCATTAAGAAGTAAAGTTAATGTATATACTTAGACAATGAAATATTAGAGAATCTTGTTCATTAGTTTTTGTTTGTAAGTAATTTAGAAATGTATTTTTGTTTAGAGCTAAGAAGATCTTTATATATATGTTTTATATAATTTTTATCTTTTTATACCGAATAAAGTTTGTTTATTAAAAAAAAAAAGAAATAAATGTCTTGCGAAAATACCATGAAAATGCTTTAAAATAAGCACATCTGATTTATGCACTTCTGATGCAGCTATAATAAAGTGTTTCCTGTGACTGCTAAGAAAGCTACTGGGAAGGCTGACTTACCGTTCCCATGCAGGTATCCTTCACATCCACCCAGACAGAATCAGCCACAATTTCATTGTTTCCCACTTGGTAGTAAGCCACAAACCGGAAGGAAGGGATGAGATCTGGAGTGATACGCAGAGTCATGGTCACCAGATTCTGCCCAGCTTCCCTGGGTTGCCTGCCAACCTTGAAAATCTTCCCCTTAGTCAATATCTGAGGGTGAACAAACACTGATTAATAGAAAGGTTAGAAATGATAGATTAAGACAGTGGCTTCAAGGCTACAATATGAATTGAAATGCAGCCCCTGGATTTCCTCCAGGTCTATAATACTTACGAGGTATGTAAAATATTGGATCTGGTTCAATGAATTTGCACTGCCCCTCACACTGAAATGTATAGGTAAATTATCTCCGGGCTTAATCTCTGTAGATGTAATGTCTACATGAAGATAGTTTCCAGATCCTTCCTGGGTTTGGTAGGCTGTGGCTGTCATGGACTTTGTTGCCTGGCGTTCTCTTGGGAGGTCTCCATGGTTGGTTCTAACCTACACAGGGTACATACAAAGCAGTAACCTAATTAGGATGCAACTATGACTCTTTTTAAGGCTGGCACTTAGTGATGTCCACATGAAGACTGCTGAAAGAATACAGTAATGGTTACAAAGGAACTGGCTGGCATCCTGTTTTCATAAAAAAAATATCTGAGATCCTGTTATTTGATCTGCATCTTTAAGATAAAAAAGAGCTCTGTGACTTCCGGTGGGATCGCGACATCGCCGGCCGCTTCTTTTTGAAGCGCCAACTCAGGGCTCCGTAGAACCGCAAGAACAGCGACTATCAGCTGTCTTGCGGTTTGGAAACTTTCCTCCTGGTAAGAGGGGGGAAAGTGAGTAGACGGGTGGGGTAGAGCTCCCTAAGAGTGCCAGATTTTACCCATAATCTGGCGCTCGAAGATGAGAGTCCCTGTCAGTACTGCGGACCCTGGATGTCTCTACTTTGCAGAGCTAGATGTCGTGACCATCCCAGCAACCAACTTTAAATAAATATTTTTGAATCGAGCTGGCGGAGCACAAGCAGCAAGAATAAAACAGCAAGTATTTTCTTTTTTTTAACTCCAAAGATTTACCTTCTTTAAAAGATTTTCTTTAAGCAGAGAAAGTGAAAGCAAGATGGCGTTTGAGTTTCAACGGGGCGTAAAGAAGTGAAAGTTAAAAGTAATTATTGACAAGCCCCTGTTTGAAATGTAAAACTCTTTTCTGAAAAGTGGATTAACCAAGAAAGGAAGTAATTATAATAATTGAAGCAGTAATATAAATTACAAATTGCAAAGGGTCTTTTTTCTTTTTGATACTTTTTTTTTTCCTTCCCTGTCCTTTTGGAAGGGAAAGAAGAAGGGGGGCAAGATGGCTGGTCTTTTTGAAAGCAAAGAAAGCAAAGAAGGGTTAATTAACCCTCATATATGGTCTGATTTTGAGGAAGCTTGGAGCTCAATTACCTCTGCTTTATTGGAAAAAACTGATACTATATTTCAAGCTTCTCAAGCTGGAAACAATGAAATACATGGAAATACTGAGTTGCAATCTAGCAGTGGGGGATTGATTGAAGAGCTGGGAGAAGGAAAAGAACAACAACAACAGCCTACAGTATTGAGCAAGATGGATGCTTTGCAGAATAAGAAGCAAGAAATTTTGGGAGCTGATGACACTTTGGCTATATGAATTTTTTGTTACAAAGTCCAACCTGCACTTAAAGAGCTGTTTTCAGAAGAAGTTATACTTTTGCAAAAATTTTATAATATGCAATCCCAAAAAATGCAAGATTATATTGGAGTTAAAAAAGGCAGAGGAATCAAAGTTAAGAAAAGAGTTCGTAAAAAGGAGAAGAAGAAAGACTGGAGACAAGGAAAATAACCCTGCTTGATGAGATGATGGTCCTTAAAAAGTATTGTTTAAGTGTTTAAAGATTTTGAACTTTTGGAAGAAAACATCCAACAGCTTAATGCCAGTTAACTAAGCGATGAGCGATGATGATGAGGTAACCTACAGCTGTATTGGAATATTTTGAGAAGAATAAACAGTTCACTGCAATGCTGGTGTGTTGGGTTGTGAAATAAGCCTTGACCTGAGTGATTTGGAATATTTTATTAAGGACTGTAATAAATTTGGATTTAATTGTAATTGCAGAAGTTTTATTGAATATAGTAAACTGGAGTTTTCTGTTTGAAGGTAGTAAATATAAGGCAAAAGGACTACGGGGCTAGGGCAATTGCAGCTGATCTGGTGGTTTCCCTAATACGTCTCGTGAACTTATTAATCTAATTTTTGGCTCGATTTGATGGATATTATTTGAAATACAATTACAAAGTCACTCGGGGGGGGGTTTATATAAAGAAGCAATTTTTATTTAGGTGGGTAGACGCAAATGAAGACATTCTACATGCTGTTGGAAGATGTGAATATAAGAAGATTAACAACTGGTTTAATCTAGTATGAAGAATTTAAATGTTTGATATAGCTATTAAATGATGTTTTTAGTTGATTTGTTAATATGTACTGATAAATTAATAAGAGGTTTGATTATTACTTTTTAGTTAGAAAATGGTTTTTTTTAAAGTGTTTTAACTATAATTGGACCTTGATGGTTTAAAAGTGGAGGACGGAAGAGTTTATATAATATTTTATTTTAAATTTGGGGTTTTTGAATGAGGTTGTTTTTTTTGTTTTCAATGAAAGAAGTTATAAAATATCTTGTTAAACTGTATAGATCTAATAATGTGCTAAGTATGTATTAGTTAACTTGAGTAACGATAGGTTTGATTAGGTAATATTTAACTATTTTATTAACTGCTGTAATTATAAATGGATACTAATTCTGTTAAATTAGATGGAATAAGAAGAAAGAAGACTTGCTTTCCTTTTATCTATTTGTTTGATGATTATGATAAGTGAGAGATGGAGTTGAATTTAGGGGATTCAAGCTGTATTTTATATTTTGTATCTGCTCTGGGAAGTCAGGGGCGTGGTTGGGGAGGGGGGGAAAATGTATGTAAAACTTTTAAAACTTTTTCAATAAAAAATATTAAAAAAAGAACAATGCTGCTGGCATCTCAAAAAAAAAGAGCTCTGTGTTACTATGAGTGTTCTATATTGTAGTTGGGATTTGGGGAGTGGGGAGTGGGGAGTGGGCATAGCTATTCAATAAAACAATTGCAAAGTGAGTTGCAGCCTGAGGGTCATATGGGATGATGAACTGGCTACAAAAAGCAAATGGGATATTTAATGCCAAACCAAATCAGGGACTTGCAAGAATCACTGTTCCTCTGAAAGAGTATTGCTACTTCATAATACTGAGAAATACTGAGAAAAGAGAAGAAATCACTTTATTTACAGTGGCATTTATCCACGGGCTATGTTTTCTATTTTTTTCCCTTAAAAAACAAACTTTACCAGGGCCTTAGGAGCTGCCTGAGGCCATTTATTTGCCCACCTTCCTTTCTTTTTATAGATATCATCAGACCACACAATATAGCATGATCAGCTGACTTTTACAAGTAATCCTTGTAAAAAAAAAGATGAAGAAAGATTGTCATTATATTACACTCAACTCAACAGCAATAGACCCACTATTAATAGGCATATATAATGTATTCATGTCCATTCCTAGCCAAGATGACTCTCCAGTGACACAATGTGCATAGGGGCTTCACAGCGTATATTTCTTGCTTTGCCTTTCATAGCTGTGTGGACTATCCTGCAAAAGTGCATAAAAACAGAGTTTTCATCACAACAAACAGTTGGACATTGCATCACTTGTTCCCTCTTGAGCAATAGCAGAGCTGCTGCTGGCATCCATTGTGCAGAATTCCACAATGCATAGGCCTGCTAGGTCTCTCTCTGCTCTGAGTGTCTGACTGTGTATGAGCAAAGCAGGTGAGCTTATGTTACTGACATAACATATCTCCTTCGCTTTCTTTGTAACTGACAACTGACAATCCTCTCTTCAGGACATTCCATTGGGTGGTGCACAATTTGCACACCAGACTGTGATGGCCCTATGTTCCAACATAGATGTCAGGCCCAAAACCAAGAATAACACTTTTCCAAGGTTGAGTTCTTTATTGCTTTCAAGCCTATAGACAAAATCTTGTCAGATTGAGGAGTCTACTATCTGTATCTACAATATAGTCTGAGAAGTGTTAGGGAGGGGCTGTCTTCACCCTATTTCTCTCACACAAAGCATCTGGACTGAGTTGCCACTTACTCCTCTGCAATGCCCCTCTCCCTCCTCACAACATTCCCTCTCATCAGCACATGGGACTTAATAGAATGTCAGAGTGACTTACGGTGATTGGTAGGCTTTGAATGTTCAGTGGTGTGTTCAGGATGAGCTTAGCAGTCCCATCACTCAAAGTGGTTCCCTCAGATCGAATGGCCTTTGATACCACAGGTACATTGGCAGCTGGTGAGCCATCGGGATTGGTAACATACACCTAAAACAATCCAGAAGAGGTGATTCAGCATGGACCATGGCATTTTCCTCTGAATCTAAATCAGTTTATTCAACTATTATTTATTAAAAAGATTTACATGGCTGCCCAAGTCTTTCAAAGTTACTCCGGCAGTTTAGAAATTGATTTACTAAAGCTTTTTTTGTAATTTATACTTTAAGTTTTGTGCAGATACATTACAGGAAAACATCCAATGTACAAATATCAATCAATCGATCAATTTACAGTGGCAGAGTCAACCCCAAGGTAAGCTGAAGCCGCCACATGCATTTTGAACAATCAAGTCTGGACAGCTCTTCAGAAGCCCAGTAAGGTGGAGGAGGATATTGTTAAGGTGGTTCTTTGACAAAATAGGAGACTTCAATTTCTATTACCGTCAGTTCATATGGCATTCCTGGCTTGAAATATTTGGGGGTTTTTGTGAAGTAGATCTGATAGGGAGATGTCACAATATGAATGCCGCTTTGCTCAGTCACTACCATATCACTGCCTGCAAAACAAAAAGAAGGAATGCAACTTAAAATAAGAAATCAAACTGAGAAATGTAATAAAAAAATCATGCAAAGATTTTGAAGCACTATTACTTTCAAACCTAATAAACCTAGTACTTCCACAGTTTGCAAATTGTCTCTCAACTTCTTCTATCTGTCAGGTCTGGAAGCCATCTTTTGCATTGAGCCTTCAGGCCTGCCACATATTCTACTGTGGGAAAATGGGAGGGGGGATTATATGGAGTATGGGAGATATATAATCAAAATAACATTCCTTTCTCAAAAAGTCAAGGATGTTTGCCTGGCACCTGGAGTCGGGTGACTGGGATGCATCTCCAGTTGGAACAGTGCCTGATTGAGCCATGTGATGGACATGTGAGTACTGGCAGGAACTAGAACTTTTACTTGGGTGGGGAAAACCTGAAACTTTCAGATTCAGGTTTTCCCAGATGTGCCAATAATAACATCTCTAATAAAATAGAACTTTGAGGAATCTCGAGCCTCAGAGTCTTCTTTTATTGGGGGTGTTACTTGGAACCCTGACACTATCTTCATATTTCTTTTTCTAGAAAACAATGTTGCAACGTATTATGTGCTGATTGTAAGTTTTATTATCCTGTCATGTAAATGGTCTTAAGAAGTTAGAGAAAATAATGTGGCAAATAATCATTTATAAATAGAAAATTGGCATATTAAAACTTCAGAAGGTGTGAAGTGGGGATTTATTAATATATTGTTTTATTTTGTGGCTTTGAGACTAGACATACTGTTTCCCTTAAAATAGCAATAGCACTTAGACTTATATGCTTCAGAATGTAATTCCACACAAGACTATAGATTCAAAACTGCTTGAAGAAAATTGACAAAAAAATTGAAATTGGAAACTGAAATTTGACAAAAGTGATATAAAATATTAGCACTGTAACTTTTCTCCAATTATGTCCCTGATAGAAGTTCAATATTTTCCAGAGATTTTAAAGCACTTTAAAGAGATGAACAAATGCAAATTTATATAGGGTTGATTTATAAATGGAGAAACAACTTCTGATATAGAGAAAAGGCAGAGATGTAATGCTTCAGGACTAAATATGTACAAGTTCTATCATTTATTAAAGATGAAAAAATAAAGAAAAGAGCTTTATACCCCCCCGATTGACTCTGAAACAATAATTTCTGAACTAAAGGAAAATACCAAAGAATCATGTCAAAACTTTATATGATATCATTCAAGAGTTCCAGAATGCAGTAAAATGTCTATATGAACAAGAGCTTGGAAACAATACTGAGAATATGAAATGGAAAGCTTTATGGAAAGCTTCACCTTACGGTGGAAGAATATGAAATGGAAAGCTTTACCTTACTGTGGAAGGATTATAAAAAATATTCATATTGTATTCCAATTTTTAGCAAATATTTGAGGACAGTATCTAATAATGATAAAAACTGACACATGACACTCTCCCCCCCCCCCTCGTATTGCCATCTATTTCCTGCCTCTGGAAGATATCTCCTGAACTATTTGAACACTCTGCGTGAGCTGGAGGATTGGACCTCCTTGACGCTCCTAACCCAGTGGGGCACTGGAACCATGGACTTGAGGTCAGTGGAAGGCGGAGTATGGCGACCTTCACTCCTGGATTATCATCTAAGTTTTCCTGGTCGGCCTTGTGAGAGGATAGCCGGCCAGGATACTTCCGGGGGTCGAATTGTATTTGCCTTCCCCTCCATTGCTGTGAGAGGGCAATGGAGCCCGGTGGCTTGGACCATGGACCAGAATTTTGTCCCCCTATGTCTTTAACATCTGGTGGTCCCTGACCTTGGACTATTCCCCCCCCCCAAGGGACTTGATGTACTCAGTATCTGAATTGCTTGCCCTGCAAGATTCCCCCCTCTCGCAGGTTTGGCCCTCCACTTTACCAAGGGCCTATTTCGATGATGGACTTTGGAGTCCGGAGAGATGGTACGACGCAAAAAAGGGTGTGGGGCTTTTTGGTGAAGTGTTTTAATAAGATTTTAAGGGATCCTGGGAGGGGGGTTTGTAATAATTTTTTAAGGGGAATTGGGAAGACGACCGAAGGGGATGGGGGGGTCATCCTCCATGGTCAGAGCCTAGCCCGGCATGGGGTAATGGTTTGGGGGGTGCAGAACGAGGGATTGGAGAGGGGACGGAGGATCATACTTATGAGGGTTGCACCATCAGCACGGTAGTTGGGAGGGGCAGGTATGGCAGGAGCAGGAGACCACATCATGTGTCGGAGGCGCGCACTCGCTATTTGAGAGCGATTGCCCGCCCCGGTCCCCAAAGCTCCACTCGGACACTAGGTGGCACAGACACTCAGGATCTGGGCCTTCGGCTGATGCTGTGCAATGCCAGGTCCGTGGTAAATAAGGCCCCCCTCATCTATGATCTTATAAAGGAGGGGGGAGCGGACCTGGCAGGTATTACGGAAACCTGGTTGGGTCCAGAGGGAGGGGTCCCTCTGGTTGAGATGTGCCCACCAGGTTTCAGAGCATTCCATCAGCCAAGGGCCCAGGGGAGGGGCGGGGTGGTGGTGGTTATTATTAATGAAGATCTAGGCCTGAGGGAGACCACTGTGCCACAGATTGCCGGATGTGAGTCCCTCCTTATGAGATGGGGTCATGGGGTTCAGTTGGGCTTGCTGCTTACGTACCTGTCTCCCTGCTGCGTGGCAACAGCCCTGCCCGAACTACTCGACGTGATAGCCACGGTGGCAGTGGATACACCCAGGCTTATGGTCATGGGTGATTTCAACTTGCCTTCTGTTGGTGAAACGTCTGAGGTGGCTCGGGAGTTCATGGCTTCCATGACGGCCATGAACCTGACCCAATTAGTTCATGGCCCCACTCACGGGGGGGGGAGGCACATTCTGGACATGATTTTTGTCTCTGGCCAGTGGTTGAGTGATCTGGTTATAGGGGATATAGACATAGAACCCTTGTCATGGTCTGATCACTCGCTCCTTCGCCTAGATCTCCGAACCGCTACACCCCGCCGCAGGGAGGTGGAACCAACTAGATGGGTCTGCCCCAGGTGCCTGATGGATCCTGATAGGTTCCAGATGGAGCTTGGGCCGTTTCCTGAGGATCTGGCACACAACTCAGCCGAGGACCTGGTAGCTGCCTGGAATCGGGTGGCTGGTGGAGCCTTGGATCGAGTCGTGCCTCTGCGGCCTCTGACCCAGTATGGATCTCGAGCGGCTCCCTGGTTTACCGAGGAGCTGAGAGAGATGAAGCGCCGGAAAAGATGCCTGGAGAGCGGTTGGAGGGCCAGTCTCGCTGAATCTGATCGAACACTGGTAAGGTCGCATATTAAGACCTACCTAGTGGCAATAAAAGCGGCAAAGTTTAATTACTTTTCTGCTTCTATTGCGTCATCAGGGAATCATCCGGCTGCCCTGTTCAGGGTGACCCACTCTCTGCTCCATCCGGGAGTACGGGAGGATCCCTTAGAAGGCAGGGCGGAGGATTTCGGACAATATCTGTATGACAAAATCGCTCAGATTCGGGGGGAGTTGGACTCCGACTGGGTAGATCTGGGCAGGGTGACAAGGAATAGTCTTGAGAATGTTACCTGGGAAGAGTTTGACTCTGTGACTCCTGATGATGTGGACAGGATTTTGGGGAGACTTAGTACGGCCACATGTTTACTGGACCCGTGTCCCTCCTGGTTGGTACTGGCCTCACAGGAGGTTACACGAGGCTGGCTCCAGGGTATTATCAATGCTTCTTTGAATGAGGGTCACTTCCCTGACGCCTTGAAAGAGGCGGTGGTGAGGCCTCTCCTCAAGAAGCCTTCCCTGGACCCGGCAGTATTAGCTAACTATCATCCTGTCTCCAACCTCCGCTTTATTGCGAAGGTTGTTGAGAGTGTGGTTGCGCGACAGTTTCCACAATTCCTAGAGGAAACATCTTATCTGGATCCGTTCCAGTTGGGTTTCAGGTCTGGGCACAGCACGGAGACGGCATTGGTCACGTTGGTTGATGATCTCTGGAGGGCTCGGGACAGGGGATGCTCCTCTGTCCTAGCCCTATTAGATCTCTCAGCGGCTTTTGATACCATCGACCATGGTATCATGCTGCACCGGCTGGAAGAGTTGGAGATGGGGGGCACCGTATTATGGTGGTTCTCCTCCTTTCTCTCCGACCAGTCGCAGTTTGTGTTGACAGGGGGGCAGAGGTCGACCTCGAGGCCTCTCATTTGGGGAGTGCCACAGGGGTCGGTCCTCTCGCCCCTTTTGTTCAATATTTATGTGAAGCCGCTGGGTGAGATCATCTGTGGCTTTGGGGTGAGATACCATCAGTACACTGATGACACCCAGCTGTACATCTCCACCCCAGGTCACCCCAATGATGCCCTCGAAGTGATGTCTGGAAGCCGTGCGGATCTGGATGGGGAGAAACAAGCTCAAGCTCAACCCGTCCAAGACGGAATGGCTGTGGCTCCCGGCATCCCGATATAGTCAGTTGACTCCATCACTTACTATTGGGGGCGAGTCTTTGGCCCCTGCGGAAAGGGCTCGCAATCTGGGAGTCCTCCTGGATAGGCAGCTGTCTTTGGAGGAACATCTGACGGCTGTAGCCAGGGGGATCTTCTGTCAGGTTCGCCTGATTCGCCAGTTGCGGCCCTTTCTTGATCGGGATTCCCTGTGCACAGTCACTCACGCCCTCGTCACCTCTCGCCTAGACTACTGTAATGCTCTCTACATGGGGCTCCCCTTGAAGAGCACCTGGAGGCTCCAACTGGTCCAGAACGCGGCCACGTGGGTAGTGACGGGAGCAGCATGGCGCTCCCACATAACACTGCTCCTGCGCGAGCTGCACTGGCTTCCGGTGAGCTTCTGGGTGCGCTTCAAGGTGTTGGTGATCACCTTTAAAGCGCTCAATGGCATAGGGCCTAGTTATCTCCAAGACCGCCTGCTGTCACCGATGACCTCCTATCAACCCGTGCGCTCCCACAGAGAGGGCCTCCTCAGGGTGCCATCAGCCAAACAATGTAGGCTGGTGACCCCCATGGGGAGAGCTTTCTCTGTGGGGGCACCCGCCCTCTGGAACCAGTTGCCCCCGGAGATAAGGAGAATTCATGACCTCAGTGCCTTCCGCTGTGCCCTCAAAACTCATTTTTTCCAACAAGCCGGGCTGGCTTAAGAAATTTTAAATATTTTAATTGGTTTGTTAGTTTTAAATTCTGGAGCCAAATTTATATATATTTTAATTGTCTTAATATTTATATTTCATGTTTTTATTGCTGGCTGTACACCGCCCTGAGTCCTCAGGGAGAAGGGCGGTATAGAAATTGGAAATAAAATAAAAAATAAAAATAAAATATTTGGTAGCATTGCCCAAAATCCAAAATTTTGTTCCATTTTTACAGAAATGAATAAGATCTATTATACCACCTGCCATAGCAATTAAGTGTTTTATTGGTGTTTCCAGAAGACCATGAAAAAATTAGAAACAAAGACAAGATCAAATTGATACTGGTGTCAGGAAGCACATCAGGAAGAGAAGAACATTAATATTCCAAATTTAGGCCTAACATTCCAAATGATTAGAATCATTTTTAATTGAAAAAAACTAATAGATACAATTCAGCATTTTAGATAGGACGTCCCTTTTAATCTAATTTGGAAAATTTTAATTCACTTTTCTAAACATTTTGAGTCAATTAAGAGACATTTATCCACAATAATATTGTGGATTTTGTGTGATAAAGGTGAATAATCATTGAGAAAGGGGAGGATTTAAAAGCCAATTCACAAATCAATAATGTATTCTGGTGATGGTTTGTTTTCTTTTATTTAGTTATTTTCAGTCCCTGGTATTTAAAATTGTAGTCTGTTAATTTTTAAAAATGTAATCTGTTTGTATTCAAAGAAACAATTTACCCTTCTCTTCTCCCACCCCGGCTCACCTGATTCTGTTATCACTGTTACAGATGCATACAGAGTATGCCCAACAAGATCACTGAGATTTTGAAATCGGGAATGTAGTATATGTCTTTCTAATGTTGCATCCCCATTTCCATCATGAATCTGAAAATAAATGAAAAATAAGTAAAAATTTTAAGTAAGTAAATAAGTAAAAATAAGTAAAAATAATAGAATAGAATTCTTTATTGCCCAAGTGTGATTGGATACACAAGGAATTTGTCTCCAGTGCATAAGCTCACAGTGTACATATAAACATCAAGTCATAGATCATAAATCATAATTACAATAATCAAGGAAACAGTCGGTCCACTAAGGAGAGAAGACAAAAGTAACAGGCCGCAGAGGGAAAGCAGAGCTGCTTAACTCATTCTTTTGCGGTCTTCACACAAAAAGAAACTATAGTCCAACCTATCAAAAACATAACTATAAAAGACAGACTAGACATAAAAGTTAAAATAAGCAAAACCATGGTAAGAGAACACCTGTCTGATCTTGATGGATACAAATCACCAGGATCTCACAGATTACATCCCAGAGTTTTAAAAGAGCTGTCAGATGTCATCTCAGAACCACTGTACCACATCTTTCAAAAATCCTGGAGCACCAGAGAACTACCAGAGGACTGGAAAAGAGCTGATGTGGTTTCCATCTTCAAAAAAAAAAGGGGGGGTGGGGGAACAGACCCAAGAAACTACAGACCAATCAGCCTAACATCAATACCTGGGAAGATACTGAAAAAGACAATTAAAAACAGATCTGCCAACATCTAGAAACAAGCAAAGTAATAACTAGAAGTCAGCATGTGTTCATTAAAAACCAATCTTATTTCATTCTTCAACACAGTGACTAAATTAGTAGACCAGCGAAATACTGTGGACATACTATACTTAGACATCAGCAAGGCATTCAACAAAGTACACCACAATCTACTTCTTGATTACCTCTTGGTAAGCTAGAAAAAAGTGGTATAGATAGCATCACCATCATGGATTTGTAACTGTTTGACAAACCGTACTTAAAGAGTAGTCCTTAATAGTACTACATCTACATGAAGGGAAGTAAGCAATGGGGTACCACAAGATTTTGTCTTAAGCCCAGTATTCTTCAATATCTTCATAAATGACTTAGAGGAGGAAATAGAAGGGGAACTTACCAAATTTGCAGATGATACAAAGCTGTCAGAAATAGCCAACACCCTAGATGATAGACTTGAACACTAGGCCCTATCTAACAAAATGAAATTCAATGTAGAGAAAAATAAAATCTTACACTTAGGCAAGAAAAACCAAAAGTACAGATATAGACTGGGTGAAACCAGGCTTAATAGCAGTAACTGTGAGAGATATCTTGGAGTCTTAGTGGACAACCAATTAAATATGAGCCAACAGTGTGTGGCAGAAACCAAAAAAGTCAATGTAATCCTAAATTGCATTAACAAGGGGATATAATCAAGATAGTTCAACAAACCAAAAGGGCAAAACAAAACTTTTTTGAGAATGCAAATAAACAAGGAAGATGGTTGGCGTATAAACTAAAAAAAGAAAAAGAGAAAAAGGAGATAAATAAATTGCAAGATGATCAGGGATACATACATTTTCAAAGTGAGTCAATAAAAAGAATAGTTAAAGACTATTATGAAAAGTTATATGATTCAGAAAATAAACCTATGGAAAAAATAACACAATATATGGAAGAAGCCAACTTACTCAAAGTCCCAGAAAACTTTAAAACTGTACTAAATGGGAAAGTAACAATGGGGGAGCTAACAGTAGCGATAAAAGGACAGAAAAATGCTAAAATTCCAGGCGCAGATGGGCTGCCAGTAGAATTTTATGAAAGTTTTGCAGACACATTAAGCTTGCCACTGAAAGACGTTTGTAATGAACTACTATCAGTAGCAACACATGATAGAAGCAAATATTATGCTAATACCAAAAGAAGATGTAGATTTGACACAGATAAAAAACTATCAACCAATATTCTTCTCAAAAATTTTTTGACTGAATTTATTCACCCATCATCCATTTATTCACAAAATGGCTTTTTACCAAAAAGACAAATAAAGCACAATTTAAGGATTATTTTAGATGCATTAGAATATTATGAACTACATCCAGGAAAACAAATGGCACTAATCTTCTTAGATGCCCAGAAGGCCTTTGACAATGTGAGTTGGCAATTTATGACACATCAACTAAACCGTATGGACTTTGGAGAAGAATTTATAAATGTAATTAAGACAATATATCATAAACAAATAGCTACGGTAATTGTAAATGGGGACTATACAGAGAGTTTTAATATAACAAAAGGGACAAGACAAGTATCGCCTCTACTATTTATATTGACTTTGGAAATTTTGAACAGGAATATCAAAGAAAATATAGAAATAAAAAAACTGGAGATAAGAGAGGAAAGATATAAATTACAAGCATTTGCAGATGATTTGGTATTTATTGTAGAAGAACCGCTAGAGACAATCCCAAAGCTGTTAAGAGAGATAGAGGAGTTTGGAGAGGTAGCAGGACTGAAAATAAACAGAGAAAAAACTAAAGTTATAATTATAAATTTCACACAAAAACAAAAAGAAAATTTGGCAGAAAAAGTAGACTTTCAAATAGTTAAGGAAGTTAAATATTTGGGAATATACTTAATAGCAAGATGTGCAACAATAAAGGAAGACAATTATATAAAAGTACTTAAGCAAATAAAAAGAAAATGGAGGGCTTGGACTACCAGATTGGCTTTTATATTACCAAGCATGTGTGATAACATGGTTAAAAAAATGGATAACTCTTCTGGATAAATCAGAAGAACATGATTTACAATTAGGATGACATGCCTTCCTATGGTATGAGAAAAATAAAGTTTATAGATATTTTCAAAATCACTATATAAGAAATTCACTAATATTGATATGGGAAAAGATAAAGCCTAAAATATACTTGAAAATTCCAGAATGGCTCTCAATGATGGAAGCCTTTACATATCTAAATCTGGTGATGTTTTAAAAAATTGTGACATATAAAGACATTTCAGACACTGAAGGGAAATTAAAATCGAAGCAAGAACTTGAAGAACAGGACATTATATTTTCATGGTGGCCTCAATTCCAGATACAGTCTAGATATAGGTATGAAAAAGTATGGCTTTTATAAAGGACAAACACCATTTGATAAGACTGATGAAACACTGATGAACACTGATGAAAAATTAATTAAGAAGGTATAAATTGTTTTGCTAAATTTAAAAATGGAGGAAGAACAAAGAAAAGATACAATGGTACAATGCGGGGAAAATGTTGGCTATAACATAGAATTAGAGAAATGGCAAAATTTGTGGGAAAGGAACCATAGGTAACAATGGCAACTTCTTATAAAGAAAATTTATGTAAAGTTTTATAGATGGCATTTACCACCTGCATGGTTAGCTAAAATGTTTAAAAGTATGTCTAGCAAATGTTGGAAATGTAATCAAAAGATGGGCACATTTTATCGTATGTGGTGGACTTGTGCTAAAATAAAAAATATTTAGGCAAAAATACATGATAGGGAAACATATAGACTTTAAACCTGAACTGTTTTTATTAGGGATGATATCAGAAAAATTTGATAAGAAAAGTATGTATTTAGTATTACATGTTTTAACAGCAGCGAGGATTATCTTCGCATAATATTGGAAAAATGAAGAAACACCTCAAGATGAAGAGATAATTAAGAAGATATTAGACTGTGCAGAAATGGACAGACTTACATTGAAAATCAAACAGAAACAAGACACAGAATTTATTTTATTTATTTATTTATTTATTTATTTGATTTGATTTTTATACCGCCCTTCTGCGGGACTCAGGGCAGTGAACAGCCGAGATAAAAACATAACATATAAAATTTAAAAACAATTTAAAAGACATTAAATAGTTTCGGCTCGACAATTTAAAACAATCCAATTTAAAACCAATTTCAATTTAAAACTGAGAGGATGAGATCAAGCCAGCCCGGCTAGGTGGAATAGTGTTTTCAGGGCCCGACGAAAAGTCTGGTATCATGCATATCTCTGGGGGTAGGTCGTTCCAGAGGGCAGGTGCTGCCACAGAGAAGGCTCTCCCCCTGGGGGTCGCCAGTCGACATTGTCTGGCCGACGGCACCCTAAGGAGGCCCTCTCTGTGGGAGCGAACTGGCCGGTGGGAGGCTATTGGCGGCAGAAGGCGGTCTCGTAGATACCCCGGCCCTAAGCCATGGAGCGCTTTAAAGGTGGTCACCAACACCTTGAAGCGCACCTGGAAGACCACAGGAAGCCAGTGCAGCTCGCACAGGAGAGGTGTCACATGGGAGCGCTCCGTTGCTCCCATAATCCCCTGCGCGGCTGCATTCTGGACTAACTGGAGCCTCTGGGTGCACCCCAAGTGGAGCCCCATGTAGAGAGCATTGCAGTAGTCCAGGCGGGAAGAGACGAGTGCTTGAGTGACCGTGCATAGGGAGTCCTGATCCAGAAAGGGGCACAACTGACGTATCAGGAGAACCTGATAAAAAAAAACCCTGGCCACGGCCGTCATGTGCTCTTCTAAAGACAGCCGTGCATCCAGAAGAATGCCTAAGTTGCGAGCCCTCTCCGTGGGGGCCAGTGATTCGGCCCCAATAGCCAGCGATGGCACCAGCTGGCTATATTGGGACGCCAGAAGCCACAGCCGCTCAGTCTTGGAAGGGTTGAGCCAGAGCCTGTTTCTCTCCATCCAGGCCCGCACAGCCTCCAGGCACTGGGACATCACTTCAAGGGCATCATTGGGGTGGCCTGGGATGGAGATGTACAGCTGAGTGTCATCAGCGTACTGATGGAACTCCACCCCAAAGCCATGGATGATCTCACTCAGCAGCTTTACATAAATGTTGAACAGAAGGGGCAAGAGAACCTTGCGGGACCCCACAAACAAGGCGCCTCGGGGTCGACCGCTGCCCCCCTGCCAACACAGATTGCGACCGGTCAGAGAGGTAGGAGGAGAACCACCACAAAATGGTGCCCCCCACCCCCAACCCCTTCAACCGGTGCAACATGATACCATGGTCGACGATATCAAAAGCCGCTGAGAGATCTAACAGGACCAGGATAGAGGAACAACCCCTATCCCGAGCCCTCCAGAGATCATCCACCAATGCGACCAATGCCGTTCCCATGCTGTGCCCAGGCCTGAAGCTGGACTGCAGCGGGTCTAGATAGACAGCTTCATCCAGGTACTGGGGAAGCTGCCGCACCACCACACTCTCAACAACCTTCGCAATAAAATGAAAGTTGGAGACTGGATGATAGTTAGCCAAAACAGCCGGATCCAGAGAAGGCTTCTTGAGGAGGGGCCTCACCACCACCTCTTTCAAGGTGGCCGGCAGGACACCCTCACTCAAGGAGGCATTGATAATCCTCTGGAGCCAGCCTCGTGTAACCTCCCGGGAAGCCAGCACCAACCAGGAGGAACACGGGTCCAATAAACATTTGGTCACATTCAGATGTCCCAGAATCTTGTCCACGTCCTCGGGAGCCACAGGATCAAACTCCTCCCAGGTAACACTCTCAAGACCTGCCTCAATCATCCCATCCGGACTTACCCAGTCAGAGGCCAGGCCTTCCCAAATCTGAGTGATCTTGTCATACAGATACTGCACAAAATCCTCAGCTCGACCCTGCAAGGGATCATCCCGCGCTTCCAGATGGAGGAGGGAGCAGGTCACCCTAAACAGGACGGCTGGGTGATTATCTGATGATGCAATAAGAGCAGCAAAATAGCTAGATTTTTAGCTAGAATATTATCAAACTTGGAATTTATTTTACCAACGGTTGGAAAAAAGGGGTGGAGAGTAAGAATGGCATTTATATTGTTAAGAAAATTAAATACCCTGATAACACGATGTTTATTAAGCACTAAAGAATATAATTAATAGAAAATTAATAAAATTTATTTTCTAAAAAATCAAGTAAGGTACTATTACCTCAGTAAGGCCACACCTAGAATGCTGCATCCAGGTTTGGTCACCACACTATAAAAAAGATGTTTTTTATAGTCTAGTGAAGAGAAGGACCAGGGGAGACATGATAGCAGTGTTCCAATATTTGAGGGGCTGCCATTGGGGGAGGGGGGGGGTGTCAAGCTATTTTGTAAAGCACCTGAAGGCCAGACAAGGAATAATGGATGGAAGCTGAAGAAGGAGAGATTCAACATGGAAATAAGGAGAAGAACCAATGGAACAGAAGTTGCCTTCAGAGGTTGTGGGAACTTCATCACTGGAAGCTTTCAAGAAGAGACTGGACTGCCATCTGTCAGAAATGGTGTATGGTCTCCTGCTTGGGCAGGGGGGTTTGGACTAGATGATCTACAGGATCCCTTCCAACTCTGTTAATCTGATACTTTGAAAATAGTTAATCATAAATTACAAACAATAATTGATAAATAATAAGAGCCTTGGTAGTACAGTGGTCTAAAGCACCCTGTTATTAACACCAGCTGCCTGCAATTATTGCAGGTTCGAATCTCACCAGGCTCAAGGTTGACTCAGCCTTCCATCCTTTCTAAGGTAGGTAAATTGAGGACCCAGTTTGTGGGGGCAATAAGCTGACTTTGTATAAATATACAAAAGTATGAAGGCTATTCCTTAGTGCATTGTAAGCCGCCCTGAGTGTCTGGAGAAGGGTGGCATATAAATCAAATTTTTTTAAAAAGAAATCAATAAAAGAAGATAGTAGGAAAGATGAAAAGTTAAGATGAGAAATGAGACAGTGTGGTTGGAATTAAGTGTTCAGGAGAGTGATGGCACGGGGAGGAAAACTATCTTTATATTGAGTTCTTTTGATATGCAATGCTGTATAGCAACATCATGAAGGGAGAAGTTGAAATAGAGTATGTCCAGGGTGTGAGGGGTCTGTAGATATTTCCTCAGTCC
The DNA here is from genome assembly GCA_012654045.1 of Ptyas mucosa. NCBI lineage: Eukaryota > Metazoa > Chordata > Lepidosauria > Squamata > Colubridae > Ptyas > Ptyas mucosa. Next base: position 3,419,141 of record WNWU01000054.1, on the reverse strand, counting down.
CCTTTTTGGTTCGTGCAGGAATGGAATGGAATGGAATGGAATGGAATGGAATGGAATGGAATGGAATGGAATGGAATGGAATGGAATGGAATGGAATAGAATAGAATAGAATAGAATAGAATAGAATAGAATAGAATAGACAGATCCTCAATGGAAGGCAGGCTGGTTGTGATTGTTTTTTCTGTAGTCCTAACTACCCATTGAAGTCGGTACTTGTCCTGTTTGTTTGCTGTGCCAAACCAGATAGTTATTGAGGTACAAATGACAGACTCAATAATTCCTGTACATAACTGTATCAGCAGATCCTTGGGCAATCTGAGTTGATGAAGGAAGAAAATTCTTTGTTGTGCCTTTTTAATGATGATGCTAATGTTAGATGTCCATTTCAAGTCCTTGGAGATAATAGTACCTAGCTACGTGAAGGTATCTGTAGTTGACACTGTGTTGCCTAATATTGTAAGAGGTGGTAGAACAGGAGACCTTCTTCTAAAATCTATTATCATCTCTACAGTTTAAAGAGTCTTCAGCTCCAGATTGTTCTGGCCACATCACATGGCCAGTTGATCTACCTCTAGCCTATATGCAGATTCATGATTGTCTCGAATAAGACCAATGACTGTTGTATCATCTGCAAAAGTCAGTACTTTAACAGAGGGATCCTTTGAGATGTAGTCATTGGTATAGAGAGAGAAGAGTAATGGAGAGAGCACACCACCCTGTGCTAATTGAATAGGTATTCAATGTGATTTTCCCTAGCTTCACCAGCTGCTTCCTATTTGTTAGAAAGATTATAATTCATCTACAAATATTATTATTATTATTATTATTATTATTATTATTATTATTATTATTATTTGGATTTATATCCCGCCCTCTCTCCAAAGGACTCAGGGCGGCTCACATGAAATAAAACAATCCCAATAAATACAAATTAAAACAGACTAAAACAGACTAAAAACTAATTTAAAACAATAAAACCCCATCAGTCCTGGCTAGGGCATTTAAACAGCCAGATCTTAAGCTCCCAGCGGAAGGTACAAAGGTCGGGGGCCAACCGAAGACCCACGGGAAGTTGATTGCAAAGGGTGGGCATGGCCACAGAGAAGGCTCTACCCCTGGGAGTTGCCAGCCGACATTGTCTAGCCGACAGCACCCTGAGCAGGCCCTCTCTGTGGGAACGCACCGGGCGATGGGAAGTTGATGCTGGTTGCAGGTGGTCCAACAGATATCCTGGGCCTATGGTCAAGGATAGAAATATGGTCAAGCACAGCTAGCTGAGTCAGTTTAAAGAGGAGGATTTCAGGAATGATGGTACTGAATGCCAAGATGAAGTCTACAAAAAAGACCCTTATATAGTTCTTTGGGGATTCAAGATATTGTAAGATGCCAAACTACAGTGCCATATTAACAGGATCACCTGCCGATCTATTTCCATGATAGGCAAATAGAAAGTGGTCTAGCAGCAGATCTGTGATGGTTTTCAGGTGGCCTAACCTTTCGAAGATTTTCATAACTACAGATGTCAGAGCCACCGGTCTGTAGTTATTCAACTCCTTGATGGAGGTTTCTTGGGCACTGGGATGATAGTAGAACGTTTGAAGCAAGAAGGGACATACCACATCTCCAGTGGTTTATTAAATATGTGAGTGAAGATGTGGGCCAATTGATCATCACAAACTTTCAAGCAAGAGGGGGTTACCCTGTCTGACCCTGGTGCTTTTCCACCTTTTTGTCTGTGAAATAGACCTCGCACATCTTTTTATGTGATCACCAGAGGTATGGGGCCCAGAGGGATGCAGTTGGGTGTAAGAGACTTAGCTGTTGTTGATGTATTTGAGAGGGAGAGGGTAGAGATAGTTGACAGTGATCTCCTCTCAAACCTACAGTAGAACACATTCAGGTCATCTACCAGATGCTGATTCTCTTCTACAAGGGAGGGAGGTCTTCTGTAACCAGTGATATTTTCAGGCTTTTCCACACATTTGCCAGTTCATTTGTAGAGAGCTGATTTCTCAGAAGAGACTGAAGCAGACACTCCCTTATTCACCAAATTATTAGAAGGAGAAAAAATTATAGCCCAACCAGATTTACAAGATTCTGTTATTACAGACTCTCAGTAAAGGTACTTTTAGCCTTCTATGGAATTAATTTTTTGGTTTGTCCTATCTAATAAATCTGACACACAGATACATTCCAATACGCAAACACTCCTGTTACATTTTACCGGAATTCTCGTGAGTGACTCTGGAATACTCTTTTTATCACCATCTATTTGCACTCCAAAGAGGACAAAGGCCACACCTTCCACTGTCTTTCCATACAAGTACCTGAAATGACACAATGAAAGTAAAGGCCCAATTATACATCTTTGCTTTTCCTACTGATCTTCTTTGACACAAAAGGGGTACATCAGTGATGGTGTCTCAAAGATGCTTTATTCTTCAAAAGGCAACTGGACTGTTTTTTTCTTGATGACGAAAAAGAAAACATTTCACTTCTCATCCACGAAGCTTACAATACAATGCAATGCAATGCAAATGCAAATGCAAAAAAATTACAATTCTTCCATTTCCACCACCACCATCCCATCAGAGACTATCCTTCCATCCCCCCCACCATCCAGTCTCAACTGTCAGTACCTATCCTTCCATATCTGACTCAGACAAGATAACTCCTTCTTGTTTAAAAACTTATGCTGACCAACTGGCCCCCATCTTCACCTGCATCTTTAATAAATCACTAGAGATGTGCTATGTTCCTTCTTCTTTTTTTTTTAAAGTTTTTATTGGTTAAGAATATACAATATTATAGTTTACAATATGTTGAATTTTCAATATCTTTATATAAAGATATTTCAATTATTATTTTCTTTTTTAAGTTCTCACACAACAGACATTATTATCTTAAATCGAAACAAACAACCAGGTTATATAAAAATTATATAAACAAAAAAAGTATTATACAAAATACGATAAAAGAAGAGAGAGAAAGAAAAATATCAATTAAAAAAACATTAAACAATAGATTCCCCTCCTTTCTTCATTTCCTAGTTCTGGCTCTTAAAACCATGGTCTGGCCTCCCCCCCCCTCCCGGGCCGCAACAGCTCCGTCCGCCCCCGCTCCTTGATCATCTAATACTTCCCCCTCTTCGGCTCCTGTATCTTCTCCACCTAGGAAGGATTTATGTTGGTCAAAAAAAGCCTTAGCTTCCGTTACATTATTAATTTTCTTCTTACTGTCCTCCCAAAAAATCATCAAGCCCTCCGGAATCAACCACCTAAAACCTACTCCCTTAAGGTACAGCTTATTTGATAAAAAATAATATTTTCTTCTTGATTCTCGTACCTGTCTGGGAATCTGCTTCAGGATGGTGATCTCCTTGCCCCTGTACACCAGCGCCCCCAGTCTTTGTTTTCTCAATATCTCATCTCTCAGTTCCCTTCTCACAAATTTAATATGAATCTCTCTTGGTAAATTATGTAAAATTGCAAATTGTGAGTTTACTATATACACCAAGTCCACATCCCTTCCAATAGACTCCAAATCTCTTTCTAAAAATTCACCCAACATTTTAACCATCACTTCTCTCAAATTTTCCTGGTCTAGTTGTTCCACGTTTTGGAACCTGAGAAAATAAGACATCTTATCCAATTGTAAAGTTAACATTGCATTTCCTCTCCCATCCTCCACCTTCTGGAGTGCCCGTACCTCCCCCTCCAGACCCCCCATCTTCTTCTTGTTTTGCTCTGCCAGCTGTTGAACATCATTTAAATCTTTTTTCATAAGTGTCATTTCAGATTTAATTTCAGATAATCCTTTTTGCACGTCATCTAACTTGTCCAACTTCTGATCCAATTTCGCCAGTCTTTCCAAAAAATTTTCCATATCAGCTGCTGCTGATTTATGGCCCTTAGCCATCTTAGATCAATAGAAGATGAGAAATCAGAAGGCAAACCTCCAGAGAAGAAAGAGGGATTAGCAGTCAGAGTAGTTTTTCAAATATCCACCAGTGGGCGCTCACAGGAGCAACGAGTCCGAAGTATAGAGTAGGTCAAACAGGAAGCCAGAGGAGAATGTTGTCTTCAATCATAAATAAAGAAGCAGGAAGTCAGACTAGCGCCATTGCTCACCGGGAAGAGAGGCCACCAGACGTCTCCAACAAACTCTGCCACAGCCATCCTCCAAGGAAAAGTCAGCAAAGTAAGGGGTTTCACTCCATCTCCTTCCCCCTAGTTCTCTGCCACGGCACCTTTCCAGCTACAGGGGGGGGGAAACTGCAACCCCCCCTCTCGCCTCCAGGATGCCTGCTCCACTCTCCAGTCAGTCAGTTCAGTCCGTTGTGCCTTCTTAACTAGCACCGGTCCCCTTAGGCGCTGTGGCGCCTCCGCAGCCTCGAAAAAAGCCGCCGATCGCCTCCCACCCCCTCTGGAGCCTCGGGCGCGCCAGCCCGGCCCCTGGAAGTGAGGCAGGGGACCCCTGGCGAGCCACCCTCAAACGGCAAATGCCCCAATAATGGGGCGTTTGGCCCAAAGGGCCTCCAGATGGGGGGGATCGGACTCTGGGGCCAGAGCTAGCCCGATCAGAGTCTGTCGCCAGCGGAACCGGAAGCGGAAACCTGCTATGTTCCTTCTTGATTCAAATTCTCTACTATCATCCCAGTGCTGAAGAAACCCTCTATCAAGGAACTGAATGACTTCAAACCAGTTGCTCTAACATCTGTAGTTATGAAGACCTTTGAAAGACTAATGTTCAGTCACCTGAGAACCATCAAGGATCCGCTGTTAGACCCCTTGCAATTTGTCTACCGACCAAATAGATTGACAGATGATGCTGTTAATATGACTCTGCACTATATCCTACAACATCTTGAATCTCCAAAGACCTATTCAAGGGTCCTCTTTGTAGACTTCAGCTCAACATTCAATACCATCATTCCAGATATTCTTCTAACTAAACTAAATCAGCTAGCTGTATCTGACCACACTTGTAAATGGACCATAAGCTTCGTAACAGACAGAAAGCAGCTCTCACAATACCAGACAACATGGTATCAACAGTAGAGTCCTTCAAGTTTCTAGGTTCTATCATATCTCAAGACTTAAAATGGACACCTAACATCAAAAACATCATCAAAAAAGCTCAACAAAGAATGTTCTTTCTGCTCAAACTCAGAAAGCTCAAACTGCCCAAGGAGCTGCTGATTCAGTTCTACAGAGGAATTATTGAGTCTGTCATCTGCACCTCCATAACTGTCTGGTTTGGCTCTGCAACCAAATAAGACAAACACAGACTTCAACAGATAATTAGAACTGCAGAAAAAACAATTGCTACCAACCTGCTTTCCATTGAGGACCTGTATACTGCATGAGTCAAAAAGAGGGCTGTAAAAATATCTACAGACCCCTCGCATCGTGGACATAAATTGTTTCAACTTCTACCCTCAAAACGATGTTATAGGGCACTGCACACCAGAACACAAGGTATTCACTAGACACAAGGATAGTTTTTTCCTGAATGCCATCACTTTGTTTAACAACTAATTCCCACAACACTGTCAAATAATTTAGTAAGACTGTATTACTATTATTCTTCTCTTCCCTACTAGTATCTATCTCTTCCCACTTATTACTATAACCATGTTGCTTGTATCTTTCAATTTATATTGTTTTTATTTGTTTCCTAGTACGATTTGATAGCTTATTAGTAACCTTGACTAACATTAAGTGTTGTATCTTTTTGTTCTCGATGAATGTATTTTATTCTTCTTATGTACACTGAGAACATATACACTAAAGACAAATTCCTTATGTGTCCAGTCACACTTGGCCAATAAAGAATTCTATTCTATTCTATTCTACCCTCCCTGCTGTCAGAACTCATGAAGCATCTTGGATGAGAATCGAAATGTTTATTTCTTCTTCCTCAAGGAAAAAACAGTCCAGTTGCCTTTGAGCATCTTTGAGACAACTGTGATCTGAATGATTGAGAATCTCCACAGACATCACTGAGGTTGCTGACCTATTTCTCATGGCTATCTTTTTTTCTCTGCTCTACTATTTCAGGCACCTTTCTCCAAGATTTTGTCACTTCTGATGATAAAGCTGGGCAGGAGAAAACAGATTTTTTGGGAGAAAGACATGATAAGTTCAGTTCCTTCACCTATCTGCCCATTTTACTTCCTTATTTCTAAATGTATACCTTCCTTTCTGTTCATTCCATCACTCAAAGTGGCTTGCAAAAATAAAAAGTATGGAGTAGAAAACATACCATATTTAAAACCTTATGTAATGGCAGGGGGGAGAGAGGGCAAGAAGAGGTAGGGGAGACTTGGGTGGGAAAAGTTGGAAGGTAAGGATAGCAAAAGTGGCCTGGGGAAAGGGGAAAGGGACTGAAAAGGTTAAGAGGAAAATAGAGAAAGAGGCCTAAGGAAAAGGAGAGGGACTGAAGGCAATAGGAATGTGAGAAGACCCTCCCCCCCACCAAAGAATGAAATATTTTGGGAAATATTAAAAAGACAGAATATTATATTTCTCCAAAGGGAGAAATGGAAACATGCTTTTAAAGACAGAAAGCAGTCTTTCTTAATAGCCCAACCTCCCAGCAGATATTTTGCGCCCATTAAGAAAGACTGGGCCAGCCTATCTACAAAACAAAAGACCAGGGTGATGGGATTAAGAAGAAAAGGACATGACCCTTCAGGACATAATAGGATTAACCCACTACCATTTAGCAGAAGACACAGAGCTCACTACATTGCACAATCTCCTAAGGGCATTTCAGACATTGCACAACACCCACCTATCCACCCACCCACCCCCCAGCAGCATCTCTGAAACTTATAAAAATCCATGTACTCATCAAACCAATTGTTCAGCTGCACCAGAACCACAAACCCTGGTGGTTCTATTCATCATTAAACCATCTTTCCATCAGCCTCCATATTTCCAGTGTCTTTATCCAGCTTGGAACTGAACCAGATGGATTTTCCTTCCAACAGGGAGAATAGGAGAGGCTTCAGTGGGGCAAGAATGAGAGATAGACGGGGATAGGATAGGATAGGCTTCTGTGGGGCAAGTCTGAGAGACAGAAGGGGATAGGATAGGATAGGATAGGATAGGATAGGATAGGATAGGATAGG
>WNWU01000054.1:3399918-3411993 GCA_012654045.1 Ptyas mucosa | reverse complement strand
GGATAGGATAGGATAGGATAGGATAGGATAGGATAGGATAGGATAGGATAGGATAGGCTTCTGTGGGGCAAGCCTGAGGGAGAGAAGAATTTGAAAGGGAGGCAAGCAGAGGCTGGGGAAGGAGCAGAGGCTACAAAGGAGCAGAGACTGTGGAAGGAGAGCCCAACAGGCAGTTCAAGAGAGAGAGAGGAGAGAGAGAAAGAGAGGAAGAAGGGCCGACCAGCCACCTGAATACCATCTCATCATGTCACCCACCTGCCGAGAAAAGACTGACCATCTCTCCACCATGTGACCTTCCTGCTGAGAGGAGACTGACCACCACTCCACCACATTACCCAGGCAAGTACAGGTGCCTGAGCAAGGGACCACTGTGGACCAGCAGCCATACCAAGAGGGCCAGGAGAACCCAGACTCTAGCAATCCTTACGGGGATATCACTACACTTAATACAATTAAAATCACTCATTAAAATAGCTAAGAGTTTACTGAACTATACATATTTGTAACTTCCTAAATAATGGGAGAGTGGAATTGGTGGCATTTTTTTCAGATTATAATTTCCCTATTGAATTTTATTATTCTTCCTCTGGTCATTTCTATGACTACTACCCTACCTTGACACTAAAACGATGCAGTGTTAAAATTATAAGTGATAATTTGGTTTGGTATAATAAGCAGTCAGACTAATAAAGCTATGGTAAATAAAGTCTAAAGATTATTTTGCAATTTTATAAATAATGTATTTGTTAAACAAATTTGAAGTAAATATGTTCAAATCAGAACTAGTCTCCAAATCTTATTTTTCTGAATATTGACCCAAAGAAAAACCACTTTCAAGCAGATGTTACCCAGTGCCAAAATAAATTTCTTTATTTTAACATCATTCATAGTTGCAAAAAAGCATACCTTGCAGTGATACCCATTTGGAAATTTGTATTGCCATCAATGTAAAGAAACTTCTCTGATGGTTGTAGATGGACTTCAAAGCTTGGCAATACTACAGAAAAAGAAACAGATGAAAGGGTAGAAGGCTAGCACTGATAGATTTTATTCAATATATTTTATTTATTATTTATTTATATCCCATCTTTATTATTTTTATAAACAACTCAAAGTGGTGAACATACCTAATACTCTTTCCTCTGATTTTATTTATTTATTTATTTGTATCTTGCCTTTATTATTTTTACAGATAACTCATATCCAACACACCTTTCTCATTCTATTTTCCCCACAACAACCATGTGATGTGGATTGGACTGAGAGAGAATGATTGGCCAAGGCCACCCAAGCAGGCTTTCATGGCTAAGGTGGGATTAGATTTCACAGTCTCCAGGGTTCTAGACTGCTACCTTTTCTTTTTTTTGTAAATAATTTTTATTGTAGTTTTTCTTTTCCAAAACTCTAAGATGATGTAGGCCAGTGCCTTATCATGCTGCTTTTGATCTGCAGTTGCTAATGGTGCCTGGGGTGGATTAATAACAATATCCCAGAGCTCCTTGGCATTCAGGAAGCATTCCAGTTTTTCAGCCCAAATAATATAATTCTTCTGTCCCAATCGAGGCAGAGAGCTCTCCTTGAAAACAAAATTCTAAAATATATTCAAACAGACAATGTCATTTTTATATACTTTGGATTAACAATTCACATAAAATCTATATTATATACATATATACATCCTCAGCTTCCTTATAAATATTACCAATTTTGTTTCTTTTGTCTATCCACCTATACCATTTTTCCCAAACCACATAATATTCCGAATCCTCTTTTTCTTTTAATTCTAAAGTTAGTTTATACATTTCGGCACATTCAAATATTTTTTGAATAATCAATCCCTCCGGTGGTAAGTTATGTTCTTTCCAATATTGCACGAATGCCTAGACTTCTACCTTAACCACTAGACTGTCAGTGTATAAGAATTTATGTACTGGAATAGCCATAACAAGACAGCCAATGGGAACTGTTTGGTGACTGAGACACAGGATTTGTTGTGAGCCATGTCAGATGGCTCAGAGCCTGGGCATAGCTTAGCCTAACTGTCCTGTGTATATAAGAGTTTGTTTGTTCCTTGCTTCTACTTCTTGTCCTTGTCCTTGCTACTTCTTCTTCTCTCTACCAGGTTGCAAGAGCTACATGGGTATTGTATATATGCATCATGTTTTATATTATTGTTTATAAAGACGTTTCTTCTATAAATGAATACTGCTAAATTATTTACTTGTGTGCTGGGTGAATAGCTACAGACTGCAACAGGTTATGGGCCCAGAGCACACCCAGCCAGTCCAAACACACAGTAAGACTGAACTGTAATCAAGCTGAGGGACAGCCTGTGTTATATGGAAAAGAGAACAAGGCTGAGAAGGCTTGCAGGATGGCTCTTGATTTCAAGGAGAGCTCTCTGCCTCAATTGGGACAGAAGAATTATATTATTTGGGCTGAAAAAATGGAATGCTTCCTGAATGCCAAGAAGCTCTGAGATATTGTTATTAATCCATCCCAGGCACCATTAGGTGCTGCAGATCAAAGGCAGCATGATAAGGCACTGGCCTACATCATCTTAAGTTTGGAAGATGAACAATTTTTGAATGTAGCTGATTTAAAAACTGCAAAGGAGGTTGGCTGAAATTGAGAAGTATGCATGTGAGTGCTTCAGCATGCAATATTGTGCAATTATTGAGACAATTGTATAGAGCCTGGCTGCTACCACAAGAGAGTGTAGAGAAGCATTTGCTGCACATGCAGACTCTGTTTATTGAATTAGAACAGTGTGGAATGCAGATTCCTGAATCTCAGAAAGTGCTGTTGGTGTTAAATAGTCTTGATGAAATGTGGCACATTGCTTCAGCCATTTTTAAATACAAACCGGAACAGTAATTATGAATGAAAGCCCTTGAAGCCTGCTTGATTTCTGAAAAACAAAAATACCATTTTAGAAGAAGCCACGAGGAGAAATTCCTGAGGTGGGGGTCCAAGGAGCAGAGAGAGATCAGATTACATTCTATTTACTAAAGAGTAAAATAGAGGTGCTACAGAAATTTAAGCAACGGGTAAGCTTCATAGACAGAAGATATAAACAACAGGTATATCAACTGCAAACTGACAGAGGTTCAGAATTCATGTCAGCACATTTTCAACAGCAGTTGGGACAGTTAGGAATAAAACACAGATGCACTAATCTGTATACAGCAGCTGAGAATGGTGTAGTTGAGAGGTGGAATGATATCTTATAAACCATGAAGGACTCACTGGTCTGAGCATCTCATATTGGGGGGAAGCCATGTTGGCTGCTAATTATTTAATCAATAGGCTGTGGAGTTCCTCTATTAACGATACTCCCTATGCAGTGTTATATGGGAGGAAGTCATCTCTGGCATGTTTAAGGGTTTTTGGAAGCAATGAGTAGGTTCATATTCCAAAAGCAATCAGGAGAAAAGGTCAACCAAAAGCTAGAAAACTCAGGTTTACGGTCTATGAGCCTGACTCAAAGAACTATTGCTTTAGTGATGGGAGCAAGAGAATAGTGATTTCCAGGTCTGCTAGCTTTGCAGAGCAAAATTGGAACAGAATTGATGCAAATTTTTGGAATGATACATTTAGTGATGGCGACCCACTTAGCAATGGTAACTCACTTAGTGACCATCTCTGTGTTCAGGGAGGAGAAGCTAAAAAAGAACAAGAAAAGGAGTCAGGAGAAGATGATCACTCAGATATGAAGCAAGAGAGTGTTGAAGCACAAGAGCAGTCAATGCCATGCAGATCAGAGCGATGGAACAAGGGGATTCCACCTGACAGGTATTTTGCTAGTGAAGTAAAGGTGTGTAATGTGTGGTATGATTCAAGAAACTATAAGGAAGTATTGGCATTACCCAAAATTGAACAAGTGAAGTGGAAAGAAGCCATGGACAAAGAAATGAAATCCATGGGTGAACATAAAGTGTTCACATCTATAACTTTGCCACAAGGTTGCAAAGCCGTAGGATGTAAATGGGTGTACAAAAGGAAAGTACTATCCAACAATGAGCTCCAATATAAGGCAAGATTAGTGGCACAAGGGAAGGAAAATGTGCACTTTGATGAGGTATTTGCACCTACAGTAAAGAGTGAAAGCATAAGGGTGGCACTAGTGTTGGCAGCGGCACCTGGCCATCAAATTTGGCATTTTGATATAACCACTGCATTCCTCAATGCGGAATTAGAGGAAGAAATTTACATGGTTCAAGCACCAGGGTATGAAAGTAAAAAGCCTAACACGGTGTATAAATTGAACAAGACCATTTATGGGCTGAAGCAGTCAGCCAGGAATTGGAATATATGTTTACATACTGCATTGAAGGATCTTGGGTTCAAGAATTGCAAGGCTGATGGTTGCACATACACTGGAAAGTTACAAGATGGGGATTGTCAATTATTAGCATTTGTGGATGATCTGGTTTCATTGCAAAAGATCTGTCACAGGTAAAAGAATTTGCTAATCAGAGAAAAAGTTTGAATTGAAAGATTTGGGTGAAATACAAAACTATCTTGGTATAGAGATACAAAAAACTGAGAAAGGTAGTTATGTTCTCAGTCAAAGAAGAAAAATTGAACAGCTGTTGGAGAGATATGACATGAAGGATTGTAATTCTGCTCCAACATCTATGAGCACAGATTTTCATAACAATTTGGGTGAGGACAAAAGTGAAGCCTGTGATCAAGAGATATATCAGTCAGCAATAGGGAGCTTGTTATATCTGTCACAGTGGTCCAGACCAGACATAAGCTTGTGCAGTAAGCATCTTATGTCACTTTACTGCTGCACCAATTACAATTGCATTGGATGGGTATAAAAAGGATCCTCACGTAGTTGAAGGGAATTATGAACTTGGGTCTTCAAATACAGGTCTCTGAAGAATTAAAGTTGAAATGTTATGTTGACAGTGATTATGCCAAAGATGTAAAAACCAGAAAGTCCAATTCTGGGATTGTGGTATTACTTGGAGGAGCTTTAATTGGTTGGAAGTCCAGAATACAAACAATTGTAGCCATTTCTACTGCAGAGACAGAATTTATTTCTCTATTTGAACTTTGTTCAGAGGTAACTTGGTATGTACAGCTGTTGAAGGATTTAAATGTAAAAGTAAATAATGCTGTAACAGTGTTTGAGGATAATGCTGCTTGCATTAATTGCAACAGGTGACAGTAAAAAAATGGAAGCAAGCATGTGGATATTAAATATTGTAATGTAAGAGAAGCCATCAAATGTAAATTAATTAGCTTGCTTCACTGTTTTTCAGAAAGCAATCTGGCAGATATAATGACCAAGCCATTGGGTGGAGTGCACCATGGGAAGAATATTAAGTTATTCGGTTTTATGTCTTTTCCAGTCATAAAGAGAGTAGTGTCAGTGTATAAGAATTTATGAACTGGAATAGCCATAACAACAAGTCAGCCAATGACTCGACAACGTTGCAAGAGCTGCATAGGTATTGTATACATGCATCATGTTTTATATTATTGTATATAAAGAAGTTACTTCTATAAAATGAATTCTGCTGAATTATTTACTTGTGTGCTGGTTGGATAGCTACAGACTCTGACATAAACCAAATTTGTTCTCATAATTTTCCACTTCTACAAATGATAGAACTAGGTTTTTTAGAAGCAACATGGAGGGAGAAGAAACCCAGGATCAGGAAATGGATTTGTTGAACAGAAATGATCCTTCTTACCATATTCCCTGACATCAAAATATGCGGTGTAGCTCCCCTCTGTGGAATGCTCATATTTGGCCACAACCTTCCATGTTCCAAAACTACAGAAGGAAGATGAAGATATTTTTCATTCTTTTGACTTTATAATTGATTTATGACAATAATGATATGAAAATGGGATACAAGGCTTCTTCCTGATATTAATAGGTTTACTTGTCCTATGGAGAATAACTATAAAGGACGAAGAAAATGCCTGTTTCAGAAATCTTCAGATTCATATATGTGGAAGCTGAATTGTGAATGTTACATCTGCAACAAATTTACTCTTGCTCACTGAGCTTAAGTGGTGGTGATAAGATTGTATCTATTATTTGTCCAATCAATTTCACAGAATTGCCATACAAATAACATTGCAGCCCCATGAATGTTGCTCTGGGCTCTTCAAAAAATAAGAGGAAATAGAAATGTCATGGACAAATTCAAATGATCAAACCTGGATTTTTTTTCTTACTTTAGTAATAGATCAGGGAAGCAGGCTAAAAGGGAAAATACTATACAGCCTATTCTTTAACCGGTCTTTAATAGCTGAATTTTTCTGCCACCCCACCCCCACCCACCCCCCTGCCAAGAGTTTCAGCTTGGTTTCAAAACAGGTTTCCTTATGACAATATCCATATTAAATTACCTGACAAGCTCTGGTAAATTGTAAGGCCGGATCAATTTTGGGTCAACTGCATTAGAACTGACAACAATGCCTTGTGGAGTCTGGGCACAAGGAAGTAAAATACAGGTGTGTTGAAAACATGTAGAATGTTGCATATTATTTCCTATGCATTCTATATGATCAAAATCCAGCTGGAATACTAGATTTTATATGTGATAACACAATATAGAGAGCAAATGAAACCCAGCAGGTGGGGCACTGGGATATAAGATGCAAGGCTATTATTTGAATTTTCATCAAGATATCAACTGATAGCCCAGAACAGATAATTCAGCCTAATTTGGTTTGAAAATAGAACATTTGCCACCCCAAGCCCTTTTTAGCAAAAAAAATAAATAAATAATGGTGCAGATGAAAACTGCTGATAAAACAGGAAGTAAACAACTAGCTTCTATACCCACCATATACATACACACACACATATACATACATTCAACCTTGGCATTATTTTCCAGTTTCATAGTGAAACTTTTCAAATCTTTGATATAGCCTAATATTTAACACAGAGCTTAAAATTAAACATTTTAGGAAAATGCATATATAAAATTTGGCCAACCAAAGCTTCATAAAGTGGTTGGGTCTACCTGCCATGATTACATGGGAAAGAAGAATCAACAAGCACTCCTTGTTCAGGGGACTATACTAATCACACAGGATTGCAGACATGATTCTCACCTGAAACTCAACAATCACAGTTTTGTCCATCCTGTGCATGTTGTGATCCATAGAAAAGACACGATAGCGCACTAAGAAAAAAGAGACTAACTGTAATTTGTGATAGTATTCAGAAGATATGTGCTTACATCATGCTGGTCTGTGACCATAATGAAAAAATTGATTGATTGATGTGCTTGCATCATCATCAACAAAAAGTATTGTTATAAATTGTCTGATATTTTGTAGCTGTCAATCATCCCACATGGTTCATGCAGCAAATAAAGACTCCTGGGACATTTTTATTACCAAGAGTATAACTTACTGAGCCAACATGGATATAGAAGTAGCAAAGACAATACTAACGTTTTATGCACAAACAGCATAGTTAAATGTTGCCCTTTATTCCATCCAATCAGTATAGTCAGTTCAGTTCAGTTTGTTTGGCTAATGGACTCTCCGCCTAGTAGACTTTCTCAGCAGATGACCTTGGTTCTCAGGCTCTAAGTCAGTGCTCTTTGCATTCCTTCCTCTCCCCCCCCATTATGCCTCCCCTGCATTCCAATCTATTCCCTCCCCTCATTCTTCTTGTTTAGTTGAAAGCGGGGTTTGCAAAGTGAGCCAAGTCTCAACCATGACAGTAGCTATCTACCAGACTCACTGTAAATCCTAAAAAGCAGATGTGGGACAGTTTCTAGAAAAACAACTCATTAGTCTTGTGGGAAGCTACCCCCCTCCCAGAAGAATGAAATATTTTGAGAAATATTTAAAAAGGCAGGATAAAATATTTCCCCTAAAAAAGAAATAAAAATCTTAAGAGAGACAGAAACTCAGAGCCCCCGCCCCCCCCCCCCCCCACTCAGGAGATAGTTTGTACCCATTGAGAAAGATTGGGCCAGCCTATCTACAAAACAAAAGAGCTTCAGCTCCAGGGTAATGGGATTAAGACATGACCCTTTAGGACATAATAAGATTAACCCATTACCATCTAATAGCAGAGCTCACCACATTGCATAATCTCCTAAAGACATTGCATCACCCTCCAAACTTCAACCAAACTTAGCTCATATAGAGACAGATATGACCCCTACAACAGCCAATAGAATACATGTTCTTGCACAGGAACAGGAAGTTCAAGTGCAAAGCCCAAGAGAAGGTATAAAAGCCACCTACTCGCAACTCCATGTGGTCAGCTGCACCTGAACCACAACCCATGTGGTCCTGTTCATCAATAAATGAACCCTCTTTCCAATCAGCCTCCAGCCTCCATTTTGTCTCCAGTGCCTTTCTCCCAGCTTGGAATTGAACTAGGTATTTCTTCCAACAATTTGGCACCCAAGATGGGACTCCAAGCTAACCTGACCAATGGACATGGCCTGGGTAAGCCTCCCTTGCCAGCATAGACCCATTCTGTCTGTGGGTGGATTTTTTCCGGACCATGGCCATTTGGAACTAAGGTCGTAAAGGGATTTTGAGTTTTGAGCTTCAAGGCTGCTTGGAAAGAAGGTGAGCATCTCCAAATTTTGACTTTTAAAGCCTAGAAGAGCGTGAGAAATGTGTGTATGCTTGTATGTGTGAGTGAGATTAAGACATGACCCTTCTCCCAATCACAGCTGGATTCTGCTCCCAATGACAGCTGGATTCTGCTCCTTCTGTGCCTTTCCTAACTGCAGAAAGATCTGTTCTACCAACAGAGTCTAGAAAGAATGGGGGATTTGCCAGAGCGCAGGACCTTCTGTTATGGAAAAAGGGAGAAAGTGTGTGAAAAGGGAATGGGAAAGTGAATGAGAGAGTTAAACATGTCAGCCAGCTAGGAAGTCATTAAATTTAGCCCATTCCAAGGAGGTGTCTTTACTTTACCAGGGAAGGCAGAGTCCTCCTGGATTTTAGTAGATTACTAAGATTAAATGTTAGATTAAATGTTTCTAGATTACTTCAGTATGGATCTTCTGGATCTTAGACAAAAACACCACCTTCAAAGGAAAGCTAAAGAAAAAGCCTTTCTGGAAAAAATAGACCTTCAGGATTACACATTTTCTTCTCTTAAAAAAACACAGGAAGATTTTTTTTAAAAAAGATCACTCACATAACCCTCAAGGGTTTCCCCCTTTTATAGCTTGCAATTAGTCAGGGTGACATCTTCTTTGACGTCTCCATTCCCTTCCTAATTTGTGATTACATTCCACTGGACCATCTATCAATGTGTTTCTTAAATCTTTTCTGAACTTTCTAAGCTTGATTTCTCAATATCACCAATGCCAACACTCAGAAGACACACATTCTTCCATTCCCCACTCTCTGGAAATATCTTGAATAAATGACAAATCTCAGGAATGGTTTTGTTTATAGTATTATTCATCACATAATCACAGTGGGACCCCAGGGAAGTGAAGAAATAGAGGCAGAAAAAGAGTTTACCTGCAGAGCCTGGTGTATAGATGCCTTTATCTGTCTGGATGAACACAAAGCCACTCTGGTAAGAAAGGAGAACCACCTTTTCCAAATTCACTTGAGGACCAGTTACTTGCACAATCACATACTGATTTTGCCTGGAGTCCTTACTCAGTTCTATTGCAGGAATCTGAATGAGAGGATGAGTAGAGCAGAGGCTTCAAACTTAATCATCACTAAGGGGCCACCTGAGGCCTCATTCCTTAGCCCTAGGCAACAACACTAAAACATTGGTCCAAACATTTCTACTGGGTCAAAAATGAAAACAAAGTGGATCACAGAATGACAAACATAGGCTTATCTTTAAAATGTGTTGCTTACTTCTACTAAGACAGTTTTGATCTTTCCTGGCAGAAGGCAGTGGAAAGACCATGTAGTGTCCAGTTAAAGCAGTCCAGTCAATGAAACTAATGCAGAACATATCCCTGAGATCTCGCCTTGCCACATCTTGCTACATTGTGTTACAAGCCACATCTGTCCACTGCAGTACACCCACAAACCCCACATTGTTCTCTCTGGCCTTTTCCCTCCTAATTTACACAACTTTCTTAGTTCGACCATCTCACTTTCTGAAGGATCATAAATCCAAACACATTGAATCTTTTTCGTTGGGCAATTATTTGATTTTCCAAATACATGCACATCACAAGTGGTATTCAGCAGATTCTGACCAGTTCTGGAGAACCAGTAGCAGAAATTTTGAGTAGTTCAGAGAACCGGTAAATACCACCTCTGACTGGCCCCACCCCCATCTATTCTCTGCCTCCCGAGTCCCAGCTGAGTGGGAGGAAATGGGGATTTTGCAGTAACCTTCTCCTGGAGTGGGGTGGGAATGGAGATTTTACAGTATCCTTCCCCTGCCATACCCACAAAGTCACACCCACAGAACCAGTAGTAAAAATTTTGAATCCCAATATTGACACACACACACTCTTACCAAGATGAACTACTATATTCCATTAATATATTCCAATAATATATCTCCTTATTATAATAATTGTATAACATCTAAAGTTTACATGAAAACAGCTTACAATAACCAGCCAAAATCATTTAGCCAACAAAATCCACCATAAAATTCAAACAGAGACTTTGACATGCATAGACCACTCTTTATTTTATGGTTTGTTATTTTTAATGCATAAGAACTATTGCAATCAGAAAAAAAATTGAGTGATCTCATGC
The DNA here is from genome assembly GCA_012654045.1 of Ptyas mucosa. Classification (NCBI taxonomy): domain Eukaryota; kingdom Metazoa; phylum Chordata; class Lepidosauria; order Squamata; family Colubridae; genus Ptyas; species Ptyas mucosa. Next base: position 3,401,286 of record WNWU01000054.1, on the reverse strand, counting down.
TACCCATAGGCTGAGAGATTGACACCCTAGAGCTAGGGAATCAAATTAATTATTCCTGGCCTTTACTGGCAGGTAAACAATGCCCACTGAAATTATACAAAGGTTAGAATCTATGACTTTTAGAGTATCCCCAAGTCCCCAACTTGCACGGGCTGGCACAGTCTGCAGTTTAATGCCTGCAGATGGCACCCAGCTGGCAAAGGCTTCTCTGAACTTTGCAGGGCTTATTTAGTGAGAGTTTATCTAAGATTTATTTCATTAAATATTATTACATCTTTAACAAAAAGCAATCAAAATAAGTTAAAGCATACTTATTCAGAAAGAAAATGAAAATATACACTAATCTTATTTAACTAGTCAGTCAAATCAAATCAGGTTTATTTAAATATAGTCATTAACCAGCACGATAAAAACATAGCAGCAATGACCAAATAATGTATATGAAAAGCAGTGTATCACTCACATAAAACTAAATACAAAAATAGGAAAAAAGGAAATTGCAGCAGATGTAATAAAACAAGAAAAAAGAAAAAAGAAAAGTTTGCAATTTCATCACTGCAAGGTTAGGCCATTTAATATGCCTATTCATGGAAATCACTGCATATAGAAATGTAGAAATCGTGTTAGTATGATTATGGATTGCAGAACTTTTCTCAGTTTTCTGAGAAAAGATATCAGCAGTTGTTTGACATTCTTTGGGCTCAATTAATTAGCAGAGTCAGACCTGTGATTGAGTTTTGGTTTTGATACTGATTTTGATCTAAATATTTATTATATTTTCCTTGTTTGCTGTAAAATGCTGCAGAGAATCTTTCAGTAATTGTGGCAGTAAGAACAGTAAAATAAATACACATGCATCCCAAAATTCCATTTTGCTTTCCTCCTTAGAATTATATGCTCAATTTCTCTCAATATCTGACAATCTAATCATGTTTGATTAAGGTGCATAGGACTTCCCCTTAAGCCAGACTGGACAGGGTTTTAGCTTGGGTTTTTTTTGTTTTTTTTTACAGGGATACAATAGACCCATGATGGCGAACCTATGGCACGCATGCCGGAAGTGGTATGCAGAGACATCTCTCTGGGCACACCAGCTGTCGTCTGTTTCTCTTCCACCAGCTGGACTTCGCGAGTGGGGAAGTGCCGGAAACCAGAAGAGCAGCTTCCCGGCATGCACATGCTGGTTTTTGACGCTCCTGTTTTGACACTCGGTGCTAAAAAGATCCGCCAACACTGCAATAGACTCTACTGCAACCATCACCATACACCCACCTTTATAGTTGGAGTGACGAGCATGCCTCCCGTTGGATTTACAATCATATCTACTCTGGTTCGGAACAAGGTTCTCTGCTTCTGTGGATGATTAAG
>WNWU01000054.1:3381084-3399908 GCA_012654045.1 Ptyas mucosa | reverse complement strand
ATTAAGAACCAAGATTTCAAGCTGTTTCGGAGTATTGTCTCCATGGGCCTCCACCAAAATTTGCTCTTCTGTATCTGTTCGCAGAACACCAGGGGTGATGAGGGTATAGCTGCAGAAGAAAGAAAGAACATCTCCTTTTAGTCTGTTTAGGAAAAGTGTGTAATTTGATGAAGTTTCTTCATAATCTTTTCTTTTAGAAAAATGAAGAAATAAATGGTTAGAGATGTGATCCAGAAAGCTTTCAAATACAGTTGAAAAATGAGTAAATCTATTGTATCTTTATATCACCTAAAAGATATTTGGGATGCTGGCTTTTTTTAGTTATAAAATGAGACTGACCATTACTGTACAGTAACCTGTGTGGTATCGTAATGTAATCAACACATTATAATGAACAATGCAGCGTAAAGGACAATCTTTTTTATGAAAGAACAAAGTTTGACCTCTGATTTGAAAAATAGAATTGTGTCTTCATCCAAGATTAGGCAGTCCCCAGCCTGCATGCAGTCCTCCAGTAACCCCATCTGCAGATCCAGGCACCTGAAACTACATTGCTGAAATTTGGCTGCAAAATGGCTAGATTTTGACAAAGTGAGATCAACCTGTTTTTTGGAGTTAGTGATTCCCATCTTTAACCTCCAACCCTTGCCTAAAATGAGGTGGAAATTTACACTGTTTTAAGAGCTGGTTTGTATTTTTCTGGGTTGCTGCATACAGAGAGGTTGCTTGGGTTTGCAGTTCATTCTTCCACAGAGAGCCCTATCAATCAGAATAGAGCCGAAAGGGACCTTGGAGGTCTTCTAGGCCAATCACAGGCTCAAGCAGGAGACCCTATATCATTCCAGAAAAGTGACTGTCCAGTCTCTTCTTAAAAACCTCCAGTGATGAAGTAACCACAACTTCTGGAAGCAAACTGTTCCAATGGTTAATTGTTCTCACTATTAGGAAGTTTCTCCTTCATTTCAGGTTGCTTCTCTTCTTGATTAGTTTCCAACCATTGTTTCTTGTCCTGCCCTCCATTTGGAAAATAAGTTGATCCCCTCCTCTTTGTGGCAATATCTCAGATATTAGAATACTGCTATCATGTCCCCCCTAGTCCTTCTTTTCTCTAGACCAGGGGTATCAAATTCACATCATCACAGTGGCATCACGTGATGTATCTGGACTTTCCCTCCCTTTGCTAAACCAGGTGTGGGTGTGGCCAGCATGTGATGCATCTGGCCCGCAGGCCAGGAGTTTGACAGCCCTGTTCTGGACTAGCCAAACCCAAATCCTGCAACTGTTCTTCATATGTTTTCTTCATATGTTTTTGGCTGTTGCACACAGAGGGCTTACTTGGATTTACAGTTCACTCTTCCACAGAGAGCCCTACATCAGGTTCATCATCATTACATTTATATCCTGCCTTTGTTTTGTACAACTCAAAGGAGCAGTATATATAAGTTTGCTGCCTCCTATTTTTCCCACAAAACCCACTCTGTGAGGTCAGTTGGGCTGAGAAAGGGACTGGCCCAAAGTTATCTGCCTAAGGAAGCGCTAGAACTCATAGTCTCCTGATTTCCAGGCCAACACTTTAATCACCAAGCAAACTGGCTAAACTGATGTTAAAGCAGCACCTACCCACTTGATCCAGCATTTTCCAAGGGCAGCTTTTGGTTCTAAAAAAGTGGTATAGTCTGTCAGCCCCAAGTAAGGGCTGCATAAAAAGAATGATATTGTGATACCATTTTGTAATACTGGAATGTCAACAATTGAAGGCCTTTACAGAATGTGCAGTGAAAGAAATGGTAGGTTTTGTTACTAACACCACAGGCATATTTATTACAAAAGCAAAAGTAAAGCAATGGAGAAAAGAAAAACATTTTTAGATGTTTTAGATGAACACATTATCTTGTGTGAATGGGAGATTAAGACTGTGTAAATAAAATCACTCTAATATTATACATTGTTAACAAATGCCTTATTATCATATTTTGATATCTTTAGTCACATTTTATTGGTTCTGGCTCTGTTTGCATTTAAACAGAGCAATTTGAAACTGAGGCCTGCTGGAGTTTCCTCCTTGCAATCTGATTAAGTGTGCAGTTTCACATAAATTGTCTGCAGTGTAATTTAATTGGCTTCTCAGAGCTACTGTATCTGATTACTTTTGCAAACTATAGGGTATATGGAGATTGGAGTAACGAATAGCTCTTGCAGGAATGTATCCCCACATAGACATAATAGATAATAAAGATTGCACTTTATTATCAGAGTGCATGAATCAAATGATTGTCAGAATTGGATGTTGCCTTATTTAGATGATGCCCAGGTGTAGGAAAGTCAGGTGATGGAAAGGTATTGAGCAGAGACGCAATAGAGGCAGAATAGTAATCTGCAATGGCACAGCCAATTTCAAGCTGGAGCTCATTTCTGAGAAAGAAATATTGTGCCTGTGTGCCAGGAAGTGGCATTAGAAACTCATGCATGACTCCTGCTATTAAAATTCTCCAGTGCTTGGGGAGGTTAATGCAAGCAACATTAGAAATTGCATTTATTTATGTATTTCTTTATCAATCCTTTCAAATCCATGCAAATTATTGCCATCTAATGAGGGGCCCCATTTTCACTTTCCTTCTGAACAATAGGTGTTTTAATTGAGTTGAGTTGAGTTGAGTTGAGTTGAATTGAATTGAATACTTTATTGGCCAAGTGTGATTAGACAGACACACAAGGAATTTGTCTCTGGTACTGAAGCACTCATTGTATTTGCAAGGCAACAGAGGGGAAAAAACCAATAACTTGGAGATCAACCTGCTCTAAAGTGAAGAAGCTGCTACTGAAAAGGCCACGTTAAGGGGGAACTTTCTGGTGAAATGTGGGCAACTAGAGCACCCCTACCTGGCTAGACAATGGTGGTGAACCTTTTGTGGTTGCCATGTCAAAAATTCAGGAAATGCCTAATTGGACTCTTCTTACATCTCTCTTTCTCTCTCACACACACACATACACATGTCCCCAACTAAAAATACATTCTTTATGTACACATTTCTTTTTTAAAAAATACAATGCAATCATGTGTGTGATCCCCAGGATCTGCCTCGTGCCACTTACCTTCAGATGGGCTTCTCTTTCTTTTGACAGACCCCTGCGGCCTACCTGAGGCTGCTTCGGGTTGCCTGAGGCCTTCGTTCTTGAGGCAGCTTCAGAGAAAGCTCTTCCGCAGCCTCCACAAAATCCTGTGAAAGCTCATCCTTTTGCCCTGTGATTTTTGAGACTTCGGAGGCTGTATGAGAACATGGTCCTCTTGCATGGAGAGACAGAGACCTCCCCACACAAGAACTGGCCTCTGAAAACCACTTTGAAGAAATAATTGCTGGGTGTTGGTGAAGGCTGGCGTGTGACCCAAAAATGTTGTGCCGTGTCCCTTTTACACGTGTGTCATAGATTCATCCCCACAGTATAGTTAAAATATATGAAAGTTTATATGAAATACACTTCTGTGTATTTATAATTCAACCATCTCACCTAAAAGGGATATGTTAAAATATTAAATAGCCCTAATGTTTGAATAGCTAGTCTTAAATAGCCAGATCAAGTGATGGATTCTTGACAAGGAAACACATCACCTTCTCCTTTACATCCTTTACTATCCATCCCTCAAGGATGAATGTGCCACCTCCTGTATCCAGCTACCTTTTCCTCTCTAGCTGTATGTATCAGCCAGGAGGGCCCAGATCTACTTTATAGATGACTGAGCTCATTCCACAGATGACCATGTCTACTTCAGTGCCACAGACAAATCCCAGATGATCTAGCAGGATGTTACTTCTCATGTATCATGAGAAGACCTTGCCCATCCAGCATCCAACTTAGAGCAGATATGAGCAAGTTTATTCATAAAGTCCTGGCCAGAAGGATCTCCCAGGCCCACTGTACTAAAAAAGTACAAAACACTTTAAATAACACCACCGATTCATCTTGATCGTCACTATCCTAGCAACGATCAAGATGAATATCCTACCCAAGTTATTATACTTATTTCAGACAATTCCCATATCATTAGATAAGACGTTTTTCGGAGAACTTAACAAAATTACTACAAAATGTGTTTGGTCAGGAAAGAAGGCAAGGATAAAACTACTCTCTCTCCAAGGTAGTAGAAGTAGAGGTGGCTTTGGACTCCCGGCATGAGAATTTTACCACAAGGCAGCAACTCTGGTTTGGATAAGGGATTGGGTTAATTTAAACAATAGAAGAATCTTAACACCGGAAGGACACGGTCTGCAAAAGGGGTGGCATACCTTTATGTGAGATAAAGGGAATAGGACACCCTCATACCTTTATAGACACAAAATAAGAGATGCATTGTTACGAATTTGGGAGGATATAAGGAAAAAACATTACATGAAAATTCCTGGTTGGTTATCCACTATGGAAGCAATGATCCACCCCAACACATTAGACATAAGCCCAGATATAAGCCCAGATATTCAGAAATTTTAGATAAACAGAGGAAGCTTAAAAACAACCAGATACTAAAGGAACAGGGAATCTCTATCGATTGGTGGCCATATTTACATCTGCAATCTAGATACAAAAAAGACATGGAAGAATACGGAATTGACACGGAACCAAAACAACTAGATAAATTGTTGCTAGGCCCTGAAGGAAAATTAATATCCAAAATATACAATTATCTATTAGAATTTGATAGAGTAGAGGAGGTGGTGAATGAACCAATGATTGTATGAGCTAAAACATAGGGCATAATATAGATTTAGACGATAAAGGAAAGAATTTGGAACAAAAATTACACTATAACAAAATCTGCTGCTTATAAGGAAAATAAGTACAAAATGCTCTACCGCTGGCATCTAACCCCAGCAAGGCTGGCTAAAACGTATTTGAATCTAAGCCCAAAATGTTGGAAACGTAATCATCATCAAGGTACTTTCTTTCATGATTGATGGCTATGTCCTGAAGGGAAAAAGTACTGGACTAAGATACAAGGATGGCTACAAGAGCTAATAAAATGTCAAATAGAATTAAACCTGGAAACATTTCTCCAGGGAATACTTAAAACAAAATTTGATAGAAAGATAAGATATTTGATCCTACATATATTAACAGTGGCAAGAATTGCATTCGCGCAATACTGGAAGGAACGCAATATACCACCAGAAGGATTGATCATTCAAAAAATATATGAATGTGCTGAAATGGATAAACTGACCCTAGAATTAAAAGAAAAAGATTATTTGGAATTTTATGCGGTTTGAGAAAAATGGTACACCTGGATAGATAATAGAAATAAAAACTGGAAATACACATAAGGCTATTGAGGAATAGATACTGAATGTATATAATGTATATATTGTATGGAATGTTGATCCGAAGTATATGAAAATGACACAGTCTGTTAATTATGTATTAGAGTTGTGTAAAGGAAAATTGTAATAAAATTATTTCAATAAATAAATAAATAAATAACACCACTGATCAGCACTGCACAGAGTGCTGAGAAATATCAATGCCTAAACTTATCTCCATATAAATTTCCTTGGGTTAACAAAAGTGTTCCTCCCCTTGATCCAAGAATTGAAACGTAGATAAGGGTTCATAGCAGAGGTGAAATCCACATTTTTTTCCCTACCAGTTCTCCAGAACCTGTCAGAACCTGCTGGATTTCACCCCTGGTTCATGGTGATAATTGTCAATAATTAATTAAGTTAATTGTGATAGCGTATATATGCTTTTACAAACACTGTCTTCTTGTCAAGCTAGGAAAAGCACTAGGTCCAGATGAAGTAAATCCTTCCTGCTTGAAAGCCTGGGCTGAACAACTTCAACTTCAGCCCCCTTTTTCACCCACATCTTTAATAAATCATTAGAGATATGTTATGTCCTTTCTTGCTTCAAATCCTCTACTACCTTCCCAGTTCCCAACCCCCAATCAAGGAGCTGAAAGAGTACAGATTGGTTACTCTGACATCTGTAGTTATTAAGACTTTTGAGAAGCTAGTGCTGGCCCATCTGAAAATCATCACAAATCCACTGTTACACTCCTTGCAGTTTGAGCAACTGAGCAAATAGATTGGCAGATGATGGTATCAACTTGGCACTGCACTACATTTGGCAACAATTTGAACCTCCAGGGATCTATGCAAAAGTCCTTTTTGTAGACTTCAGCTCAGCATTCAATACCACCATTCCAGAAATTCTTCTCTCTCGACTTATTCAGTTAGTAGTGCTATCCATACTTGTAGGTGGATTATTAGGTTTTTGAGAAATAGGAAGCAACAGACAAAGCTAGGGAAAAATCACACTGAATATCCAGCAATTAGCACAGATGCCCCTGGGGGCTCTGCTCTCTCCATTGCTCTTCTCTCTATATACCAATGATTGCATCTCTAGGGATCCCTCTGTTAAAGTACAGGTAGTCCTTGACTTATAACCACAATTGAGCCCAAAATTTCTATTGCTGAGCGAGACATTTGTTAAATGAATTTTGCCCCATTTTATGACGCTTCTTGCCACAGTAACTGCAGTTACTAAGTTAGTAACATGGTTGCTAAGTGAATTTGGCTTTCCCATTGACTTTGCTTGTCAGAAAGTCACAAAAAGTGACCACATGAGCCGGGAACACTGCAACTGTCATAAATATGAGTCAGTTGCCAAGCATCTGAATTTTGATCATGTGACCATGCAAAGGCTACAATGATTCTAAGGGTGAACTTACATAGGTAACTTTTTTTAGTGTTGTTGAACTGTCACAAAACTAACTGGCTACCTGTGCAGAAGTTTGCAGATGATACAACAATCAATGGTCTCATTTGAGACAATGATGAGCCTGCATATAGATGGGAATTCGAACAACTGGTCCTGTAATGCAGCTGGAACAATCTGGTGCTGAACATGCTTAAAACTGAAGAGATGGGATTTTAGGAGGAGCACTTCTTTTCTAAACTTCTTACTATATTTGACAGCACAGTATTAGCTGTAGAATCCTTCATGTTTTGGGGTTCTATAATCTCCCAGGATTTGAAATGTGTCCGTTTGTTGCAGAAATCAAATTCAGAAAGCACACACAGGTAACTGATGCAGCAGGATTCATTAACTTCTCTTTATATTTAATAGAACACATGAAAATAAATATACAATACCAACACAGAGGAGAGAACAATTTTCAGTTCAGAGTTGCAGACAGACTAGTTTCAGTTTCAATTCTCAGCACAGCACTCAGAGCTACAGAGCCACACCCAGGCTCCTTCCTGTCTCAGTTCCTATTGGCTGACCTTGTTACTAAGCCCTATTCATTGGCTGACCTTGTTACCATGTCTCTATTCCAGTTCATGAATATTCTGGACACCAAACATTAGAACCATCATTACAAAGGCACAACAAACAACATTCTTCCTATGTCAACTTTCAGTACTCAAGAAAGAAAAACCTCGACTCCATTTTTATAGAGAAAGGTACTTTTACTGAGTATGAACTGAATGCAACCAAAGAAAAGCAAGGTCTGAGGCAATAGGCGCGAAAATCACATATAGAAAGCATCCCCAAAACCCTCCCCCCAAGTGTCCAGTCAGGATTATCCAATCCACATCCCCCCAAGGTGTCATGTGGGGCGCAGCTTCAGATGGCTCCATCCTTCTGGTATGTCAGGACAGTTGACCTTGACTGGTTATCAGCACGCCTTCCTGTCAATATTAATGGATCTGACCCAATAACAATCGGAGACTTCTGTTTCAAAAGAACATATTTTATTTTACAGATTGCTTTCACTGACAACTGTCAACTGGCAAGTGCAAATAGATAACAATGAGGATCAGCTATTTATACACAGAGGGCGGAGATTAAGGTAAGTTGATGTCTGTGGGAGTGGTTAGGTTAATGAGTGGGAGTGACAGAAGTGATGTCAATAAGATATAGAATATAATAAAGTAAATGAAAGGCATTTAATTGTGACATTCCCCCTCTAAATGCCTTACCAGTTTTAATCACATTTAAGTTTCCAAAAGATTCAATGAGTGAACACATAGTTTAGAAGTAAGATAAGAGTGTTGTTTGCCATTTAAAGGTTTGGTTAAAATGTCAGCAGTTTGATCTTCAGTATTACAGTGAACAGTTTTAATAAAACCTATTTCAGATAATTGTCTCATGTGTTTGTATTTTATGTCTATATGTCTGGACCTTTGTCCAATAGCATTTGCCATGGATATGTCAATAGCAGCTTTATTGTCTTCATAAATTATGATTGGGTAAGATGGTTCTTTCCAAATACTTGTGAGTAGGTCATCAATCCAAGTAAGGTTATTAGCAGCCTTAGAGAGACATATATACTCCGCTTCAGCGGTTGAGGTGGATACTAGTATTTGTTTGCCTGTATACCAAAATATAGGAGAGTTGTTCAAAAAGAATATATATCCTGAAGTGCTTCTACGACTTTTCGAATCTCCAGCCCAATCTGCGTCAACATAACAAGTGATGGTAGGTTGATTAATCTTCTCAGGTTCTAGATGTAAGTGGTGATCAGAAGTATATTTGAGGTATCTCAACACTCTCTTAACAGCCTCCCAATGATAAGTGGTAGGTTTTCCAACATGTCTTGATAATAGATTGACAGGTAGGGCAATATCGGGCCTAGTCCAATTCGCTATATATAGCAGCGATCCAATTATGGATCTATATAATGTGTTGTCTTTGAATTCAGGGTCATTGTTGTACATGTTTTTTATAAAATCAGTTTGCATAGGGGATTCACAGATTTTTGCTTCAGCCATGTTGCATTTGAGTAAGAGTTGGATGATTTTTTCTCTCTGAGACAATAGGAAACCCTTTGATGATCTATTTATTTGAACCCCTAAGTATTTGTTAACAGTTCCAAGAGATTTTAAAGAGAAATGTTCTCCTAATCCCGTGATGGCGAACCTATGGCACAGGTGCCACACGTGGCACACAGAGCCATATCAGTGGGCACGTGAGCTCAGCTCCAGCGCGCATGCATGCGCCAGCCAGCTGATTTTCGGGCCTTCTGGGCCCACCAGAAGTCAGGAAACACACTGTTTCCAGCCTCCGGAGGGCCTCTGGGAGGGGGGAAAGGCCATTTTTGCCCTCCCAGGCTCCTAGAAAGGCTCTGGAGCCTGGGGAGAGCAAAAAATGGGCCTACCAGGCCTACCGTGCCATCATGTGCCAAAAACAAGGGGAGCACAGGGGGGCATAGAATTATGGATGTGGGCACGCATGTGTGTGACCCCACCACGCTTCCCCCGCTTTTGGCACACGATGGCAAAAAGGTTAGCCATCACTGTCCTAATCTATTAGCAAAGTCAGTACATTTGTCTTTGTGTTTACTGATAAACAAAATGTTGTCTACATACACAAGGATGTATTCTGGAAAATCCCCGTCTTGTCTGGTGAAAAAACAAATGTCGGCTGGAGTGGTAGTGAACCCCATTGATTTAAGAGCGTTAGCAAGACATTCATACCAACGTTTTCCAGACTGTTTCAGTCCATACAGGCTTTTGTTAAGGAGCCATGTCTCTCCCTTATTGATGTCTTTATAATGTGGGGCTTTGACATAAATTTCTTTGTCCAGATTGGCATGCAAGTATGCCGTTTGTACATCAAATTGGTGAACTTCTAGGTCTAATATAGATGCAATCACCAGTGCACATTTGACACTTTCTGCTCTCACAGTAGGAGAGTAGGTATCAGTGTATTCCTCCGGGTACTTCTGGGCAAACCCTTGGGCTCCGAGGCATGCTTTGTATAATGTTTTGCCCCCCTCTAGTTTTTTAATTTTGAAAATCCATCTGGTGCCAATAGGAGTTTTATCATCTGGTACAATGGTCGGGGTAAATACATTTAGTTTTTTGAGGCTGTCCATTTCTTTCTCAATTGCAGATTCCCATTTTTGTCTCTCGTCATAAGGTAGTTTTATTATATCTTCATAAGAATTAGGTGTGGTGTTATTTGATTGTATGTGTAGGATTAGTCTTCTAATTTTTTTTTTTTTTTGGTGGCTGGTTTCTAGTTGTCCTAATTGGTCTATCTATAATGGAGTCTGAATCGTGCATAAATCTAGCCTCCTTTTGAGTGATTGAATCTATTTTTATTTTGGGATGTTCTCCTTTCCACTCCTTTATTTTGATTTCTTTATGGTTGGGTTTAATATCTTTTTCTTTCTTGTTTTCTGGGGTACTTTGAAGATTGGAATTTTGGAGGTCTAATTTTGCTTTTTGTTTAGGATGTATTTCATTTAGATGTATTTTGGACCAGTTTGTGTTTTCATGGAACACTGCTGATCTGGAAATGATAAATTTGTTATGGTTATCTACAAATCTGTATCCTTTAGTGCCAGGTTCATAGCCCATAAACCTTAATTTTCTTGATACCTTGTCTCCTTTATGTCTTAGTGATTTTGGTATATGTACATCGGCGGTGACACCGAATATATGCAAATGAGAAATTTGGGGTCTTTTTTTGTACAAGAGCTCATATGGGGTTTTGTTTAATACACTAGACCAGGTTCTATTTAGTGTATAGTTTGAATATACCAGGGCTTCAGACCAGAAATGCTGGCCAATATCTGCATCCTCCAGCGCACATCTTATCATTGTTTGTAGCGTTGAGTTCCATCGTTCCACTACTCCATTCTGGAAAGCTGAGAAAGGATTAGTTTTAAAGTGCAATATGCCTTTGGATCTTATCCAATTCGTGAATTCCTTAGATAGGAATTCAGACCCCCTATCTGTCATTATTTTTTTAATGCGTACATTGTGTTGTGTTTCTATCATGGTGTAAAAATCTTTAAATTTCTGGAAAGTTTCATCTTTATGTTTCATAGTATAAACAAATCCATAACGACTGTAGTCGTCTACGATCGTTAAAAAGAATCGCTTTTTGTAAGTCACAGAAGGTTTGAATGGTCCCACCAAGTCCATATGTACTAAGTCAAAAATTTGACTGGTTGTACGAGATGATGTTTTGGGCCTAGATTTTGTTTTCAATTTTGAAGAATTGCACACAGCGCATTCGAGGTAATTTTCACATTTTTTTACTTTGGCACCTTCCGTACAATTAAGCATCTTTAGAACTACAGGAAAGCTGGCGTGACCTAGTTTGCGGTGTAACATGTGTGCACATTCATCATGAATGGGTTTTCCTAATAGTGTTTTGCTTAGTTGTGTATTTTCATTCTTTTCTTCACTGTCATTTATGTTGCATTTTTTATCTTTGCTACTGTTTTCATCTGGACTATCTTTGTCTTCTGAAATTTGATTAGTGTATATGCTATGTTTATTGTTTTCTTCAAAATATACGTAGGCTAAATCCCTTCTGATGATGACTTTCCCTATGTTTTTGTTGTCCTTGCTTATTGACATTTCTCCGTTGGAGAGTAACATTTTTATTCCAAAATCTTTGCTCAGTTTTAGTATAGCCAATATGTTGTGGGGAATCTCTGAGACTAATAAAAACCCCTCTCTCTTTCCTATGTCTGGTAGTATAATATTTCCCTTTCCTGTAACGTGAACATCACTTTGATTTGCTACCTTGATGAAAAAAATCTTCTTCTGTAAAAGAAGATAGTATTTGTTTATTGTACGTGGTATGATGGGATGCTCCTGAATCTAGTAGCCATGATCTTTCTATATAGTTTTGATTTGTATTTATTGAGGGTTTCCCCAATTTGTATAATGAACCATTTCTATCACTTCTGTGATCTTCTCTATTTTCTCTCCTATCTCTGGTGTTTGGTGAATATCCATGTCTGGATCTAAATTCAGATGGATGCTTTTCAAAGTGTTTGAACCTATTATCATACCTGTTTCTTTCCCTGTAATTTTTTGGGCAGTCACATTTAAGGTGTCTTCTGGACCCACAAATGTAGCACTCATTGACATCATGTGTCTTATCTTGGAAATAGACTTTTCTATCACTTTTGTGTTCTACTAAAGTAGAGTGTCTGGTCTTTCTTAAGTTATCTTTGGCTATGAGCATATTAGAAAGTTTTTCTATGGTGATTTGCCCTAGGCTAAGAGTATCTAAGTGTAAAATATAATTATCCCAGGTGTGATCTAGTGAATTGAGGATCACACTTTTCATTATTTGATCAGAAATTATTTCTCCCCTTAAGTGTAAATCTGCCCTTGTGGTGTTAAGAGTTACTAGGTGTTTGGTCATGGGTGTCCTTGGTTTAATTCTGGTGGAGAAGAAGTCTTTTGAAATCTTTGTGGTGGTTGACACACTGTCACTGTAAAACAAACCAAACATTTCTTGCACTATTTCTGATACAGTTAAGTTTTGTTTGATACTATGGTACAGAGTGGGAGATATACTAGAAATGGTTAAATAAAAAGCTCTGTGATGTTTACAATCTAACTCAAGAGTCCAGGGTTTTTCTGGAGGGTTGGTGATAAAAAATAATAAATTTTCTTTTAAAAGGGCTATTTGAATTTGCTGATTCCATTCAATTAGATTTAACTCATTCATTTTTAATATTGGGAACCCATTAGGTAAGTTCCCATTATTATTTGAAGAATTACTTACAACGGGTGTCTGTCCATGGTCCTGAATCTGCTGGTAACAGCAGTAAAGCATGGGTATGCCTGCCGCAATTTTAAAAGGTTCTTTCAGTATTTTTTTTTCTTTTTCTTCCCGCAGGTACTGTGCATGCGCAGGGCTCATTTTTCTTCTGTCGTCGCTGGAGAAGGTTCCTCTCACCACGGCTCCCTCGCAAAGGCTTCTTTGGATCCAGCAGGCCTCGGGCTTGTCTTCTGTGCACCAGCGGTGGCTCGGAGATGGTCTCCTCATATGGGTAGAAGGTGTAGGTGAGAATAGGCATCTGCGTCTGGGTTCTGGGGTTAGTTGTCTTGTGGTCGGGTCGTTCTCTTGTGTCAGGCGTTGCTTCATTGTTGGTGTGTTCACGTAGATGTTCGCGCCCCATGTTGTTGTAATTTGTTTTTCGTCCCTTCGGGTCTCCATTTTTCTGGCAGTTTTGTGTTCGGATGTATTTAGGTTCATTTCAGAGCCGAAGGCGGCGACAATAGTCTTCATGGCATTTTTTAATTGTCGCTCTGTAGGGAATGTTTCAGAGTCTGAGTCGGACTCTTCATTTTTATAATTTTTTATTTTAATTGTGTTTAATGTTTGTTTTAATTTTTGCGTTTTATTGCTTGTGTCACGGGATCTGCTTGATTGACGGTCGGCCATTTTTTCAGTCACTGTGGTTAAAGATGGCCGCCGTTCAGTATCATTCACGTAGACCAGGACCCCCTTGTAAAGATGCTCATGCAGCACTTTGTTGATCAGTTGCAAGAATACTGCGGGGGGGGGGGGCTTGTAATCCAAAAGGGAGCACCCTAAGCTGGAAACATCCCAGCGGGCTGTTTTCCATTTGCCACATTCTTTAATCCAAACTCTATGATAAGCCTCCCTTAAATCCAATTTAGAAAAAATCTTCCCCTTGGCCAGGTGGGCTAGCATGTCTTTCATGAGGGGTAGGGGGTAGGCATTTTCCACACATACAGCATTTAAATTCTTATAGTCAATACACAGATGAAGAGACCCATCTTTCTTCTCCCAGAATAGCACCAGGGCGGATACTCGCAGCCTAGCCAGTTGGATGAAGCCGCGTTTTAGATTTTTATCAATAAAGTCTTGTAACTCCCCCAGCTCCCGAGCGGTTATGGGGTAGATTTTTGGTTTAGGGAGTTTCACCTCCGGAAGGATTTCTATACTACAGTCGGTAGGCCGATGGGGTGGGGGACAGCACATCTGACGCCTTCTCACTAAATACCTCTTGGAGGTCCCAGTACTCTTTTGGAATTTTTTCCTCCCCCACAATGTGTTCCGTTGCGGTCGCTGCCAACTCACTCACTGTCACTGCGTTCTTGTATTTCCCAGCTGAGCTGTCATTTTTGGTCTAATAGGCTTACTGTAGTTTTGCCAAGTTTTGTTATCAGTATTAAGTGCGCAAGCGTGCATTCCTTTCTAGCCTCCATTATCACTTCTTTCTTACTCCTTTGTTCTCCTGCCAAGAGGTGAGGTAGGAATGCTGGCAAGATGTAGCCAATTAATTAGATAGTAAGAGTTATCTTTATTTTTTTTACTTTTACAATAAAATGAGTTTCTCTTAGAAAATCTTCGGGTTTTATTTTCTTAATGTATACTTTCGAGGAAAAGCCTCGGTCCAAACCTCTAAACCAGGGTGCGATTATCCCAGAGCCAGGATGGGATCAATCAACTCCCTGACACTCACCACTTTGGCCATGCAATAGAGGTTCCCCCTTTCTTCCCTTGCTGGCTAGAGTGGATGCGCAACATGCCCATCCTCCAATTTACACACAGGTTCCATTTTCAGAGCCAGGGCAGTCCAAGTAGAAGGGGTCATTCCATGCCAGGGGCCACAATAAAGCTCAGAGTTTCTTGGTGATCCCCTATCCATATCTAACTGGTTCGGTTACAAAATGGGCTGGGTTCCCCACCTCAGCTACTGACCCGTCTAGCTGACAGAATGCAATGGGCCTTTTCATCGTTCTTAGTCTTAGACCCATCTTTTCCAAGATCTCAGGGCTGATGACACACCTTGTGCACCCTGAATCTAGGAGGGCTAGCATCTTCCTGTGGGCCCTGGTAGATGGTACCTTTAGTTCCACCAGGATGCTCATGAGTCCCACACTCTGACTTACCATGAGGTCCTCATCGGAATCAGTTTTGGTTTCACTGTCATCGGTGGGGGTCAGAGTTCCCAGCTCTCCCTGGTTTGGGGAAGCTAACTCAATGACTTCCACCCCTTTTAGGACGGTCTCGCGGGGTTTGGCAGGAGGTTTGTTGGCTCTCTTCCCTCCATCAGGGGTCACCTTGGGTCCAGGTTTAAAGAAACAATCAGCCGCTCGGTGCCCCTCCTTTCCACATCTGAAGCACATGGTGGACTTTGACTTGGAGCCTGCGTGTCCCCGGGCGGCCTTTGGAGCCCCCTTTTGGGGTGAGGAGGGTGGCTTGTTCCAGGTGCAGCCACCATGGTAGCAATCTCTGGCCAAATCGATCTCCATGTCAGCAGCCAGCACGTACCAACTTTGCAGATCCCGAGGGGCCCCTCAGGAGCAACAATCCTTGTAGACATCCTCATTGAGGCCATCTTTATAGCTTTCCAGCAGGGCAATTTCCGACCACACTCTCATGTAGCACACCAGCTTGCAGAACTCCTGGGTGTACTCAGCCACCGATCTCCGCCCCTGACTTATAGACTTCATTCTGATTCTCGCCTTTCGCTCAGCTAATGAGTCCTCAAAGTGCAGTTTGAAAGCTGCCATAAACTGGTCATAATTTCTCATCAAAGGGGAATCTTTATTATGGAATCCCACCATCCACTCAGTTGCCATCCCCTCCAGGGCCTTGGTAACACATCTCACATGTGCGGCATCTGAGGTGATATCTTCCCCCCATTCTTGCATGTGGTTCCACACTTGGGTTAAGAAGAACCCCAGTCCTTTTGGATCTCCCCATATTTAGTGGTAGCAAAGGGATTTTGGGCTTTTACCGCCCCCGTGGCAATGCCTGCCCAGCAGGGGGGCCCTGGATCGCAGCTGTTGCTTGAGTTCCAGAGGCCTGAACTGCCTCTTCCCAGGCTTTGGATCTCTCTTCTAAGCTGAAGCCTCAATTTCACCCCCGGGGCGATCAGCCTCCCCCCTGGCAGGCAATCCATGAGAAGGCTTTCCATACCTTTCACTGGCTCTTCGACTCTCACAAGCCTCTTTCAGTAGTTGTAGAGCCTCAGTCAGCAGGAGGTCTTCTTTCTGCTCTTCCTGCCAGGCAGCACCAGCTGGGGCATGACTGGGAGGTAGTAGATCCAGCAGCCCCCATGTCCCCCTGGTCACTGTCTTGGTCAGACATTCCTTGCTCAGCCCCCACGGTAGCTTTTCTGGGATGGCTGTTAATTTCAGACCTTGCTTAATGTCAGGTATGCCTCCTTTCAGTACTCAAGAAAGAAAAACCTCAACTCCATTTTTATAGAGAAAGGTACTTTTACTGAGTATGAACTGAATGCAACCAAAGAAAAGCAAGGGCTGAGGCAATAGGCGCGAAAATCACATATAAAAAGCATCCCCAAAACCCTCCCCCCAAGTCCAGTCAGGATTATCTAATCCACATCCCCCCCAAGGTGTCATGTGGGGTGCAGCTTCAGATGGCTCCATCCTTCTGGTATGTCAGGACAGTTGACCATGACTGGTTATCAGCACGCCTTCCAGCTGCAGAGAAAGCACTGAGGAAAACTTTCTCCAATTCACTCCCTGTTATGAGACATCTCCACCAGCTCACTTCCCCCCTCCCAAATACCCAGACAGCTCCCCTCTCACCCTGTTACAATGGCAGCCGAAGCAAGCAAGCAATATAGAGGCGAAGGCTGACACTTAGGAAGTTCAGACTGCACCAGAGAAATTGTTCAGTCTGTCATCTGTACTTTTACAAACAGATTGAAGCAACTTTCAGTATGGCTGAGCTTCACATATTACATCAAACCCAGAGGCTACTGCTGCCCCTAATTAAGGAAGCACAACCGATCAAGCGCCAAAACTCACTGTGTTTACCAATTTGTTTGTAATTGTGAAGAGAATTACATTGGCAGAACTGATAGGTGTTTAGCTTTCAGAATAAAAGAGCATCTTCCGAAATGGGTGCAGACAGTCTTGAGTAATCCAACAACAACAGCAAATCATGGCCATAAAATGCCTTCTTCGGCCATTTCAAGACACTTACTAGCTACGGGCCACCAGGTGGATTCATACCAGGTGGATCCATCCATACTGTGCCACAGGAACTCTAGTTTCCTGTGGTTTGCTGAGGTGCATTAACCATTTGAAGCCTCCCTTGTGCATGCAGAAGCAGCTTTATGTCAATCTATGCCTCCCATGGGGATAAGGCTTGTCATTGGTTGCTTTCCGGCATACCTTATAGGTTTAATTGGCGCTCTTGCTAGATGTTATATTTGAGGCTGAGTTTAACTGTGTTATTGTAATGTAGATACTGATGAGTCTATACGAAATGCTTGCATCTACCTCTGTTCGTCTTTTGACTGTATTGTTTAAATTATTAAAAGGGACTAATTGTTTTAACAAATTAATTATTCATTAATGGTCACATTTTGAAGGGAAAGGTGGGAGGGCTTGTCCAAAATCACAAACCTGACTGTTTACAATACCACTTGAACACATACCCTCAACACAAAACCTGCCTTTCCAATTGCTTTCCTAAGAGGAAAAGGAAGTTGCCCCTAAGGTAAAGGGCTTAAACATTGCCTTCTGGACCAGAATTGCACTTTTACTTTTCTTTCTGCAATAAGAGTTGTTATATGTATACTGACAAATCATCTTCTCTGTCTCCTCCTTCTCCTGTCTTTACTTTTTCAGTACCTGATGCTCCATACTGGGACTAGAGAAATACTCTATCATGGCTGCTATCACTCATATGTCATTTAGTTACACATACTGTATACTTGCTGCAAAGTCATATCTGATTTTCCAGTATAGGTACGCACAACAAAATAAATGTTTTTTCAAAACAAGCAGGTAGACCAGTCTCTGTGTCACTGAAGTCTTAGCCATGATGGCAAAAAGTTACTTGAAGACATCAGAAACAAAGAATGTGGGATGACTGTTTTCTAGATATTCAATTTTATTGTTTTCTGGAAGTTGTTGATGCTTCAGAAATAGTATGCTTAGCAATGGCAATAATTTAGATGGGCCCCCAGCCATAACTGAGAACAAGAGGTCTTTATATTTGTCCAGAAAATCTTCATTCCAAGGACAATTCCTCAGCTTAGAACTTCAGGGCCTGTCAGTTCTCCTTATTGATGATTATAATACTTTTACTCCTGTCGTGGGATATATTGGACTTTCTAAGAAAGTATTTGGAGACACCTGCAAGCAAATTCAGTATTCTGTAAAGCATCATAACTTCGGACATGATAGTTCTGCTTAGCACAGACCGTCAAGCCCACAAGTGTTTGCGACACCTGTAAGCAAATTCATTACCTTTCAAAGGACCACAAGGCTTTCCCAGCACTGCTTTACTTTCCCTGCTGAAATATCTGTGATACTTACAGACCCCCATGGGAAGACCCTGGAAAACCAATCAATAGAGCAGCCACCAGACAAAGAGCCATCCCCTCCATGATAGTCCAAGGGGGCAAGAGAAGTGCTGAGAACTCTAGTATTTATCCAGAGAGCCTGCTTGAATCCCCTTTGCAATTGCTGAATGTTTAATCAGTACACAAAGGGGAGGAGGAGCTTGAATAACTAGGGCATTTCAGAGGAAATTAACAAAAACTCACATTGGATTATTTGCCTTCTCACTTTGGTTTCAATGCAATAGCTAAATAGCAATTTATATGCAATTTAGTTTTGATATTCTGCTATTACATCTGCAAATATTCCTTTATCTTGTGATCTGGAATTCACAAACTCACTTTGCCCCTCTCCCTCATATACATATTTGGAAGGGGTTTTAAAGTAGCCCAATTTTGGGGTACAACTTCTTATCCCAATGTCTGTTCCTAAACATATCACAGTAATTGTATTAAGGCATTACTGTTGTTTTCACTGGTCTTCGGAGTAGAAAATGACACATATTTGGAAGTGATCTAACTTGGGAAGCTGGTGATATGGGATTCTGATGATGATTTTTGATGTGATTTTAATCATATGTTAGAATATGTTAGAAATTATTTTTGTTTATATATAAAGAGCCTGGAGTGTTTCATGAAGCAGACAATGCTAAGTGAAAAAACATATGAATGAATGAATGAATGAATGAATGAATGAATGAATGAATGAATG
>WNWU01000054.1:3343177-3381074 GCA_012654045.1 Ptyas mucosa | reverse complement strand
ATGAATGAATGAATGAATGAATGAATGAATGAATGAATGAATGAATGACTAAAGCAAGCAAGCAATAAAATAATCTACTTCACTAACAGTACCTTTTTACCCCTTTTATGGCTAGCATTACCTTGGATGTGTGTTCTTCTGGCAGAGCACCACACAAAGAGGAATGATAATGATGATGATGATGTTATCCTATCTGTTGCGTCCGACTCGGCAATTCTATAGGCCAGGTCTCTCCACATCTTCTGATCTTGTACTACTTCTTTGAGTTGTTCTATGCTCTAGCTGGTGTCAGCTTTGATGGTGTCCAGTCACCATGTTCTTTGGCAGCCTGGTTTCCTTTTACCGCTAACTTTTCTGAAAACATAATTGCTTTCTCCAATAAATTCCTCCATGCAACATAACCAAAATAAGTGAGACGTTGTTTTGTGATTTTTGCTTTGCAGTGACCTGCCTGGTGGTATGCTCTCCAGTACTTGCTTGTTGGTCACCTTTGCTGTCTAAGGAATATGCAGGAGCCTTTCCAGCACTACAGTTCAAATGAGTTGATTTTCTACCTGTCTTGCTTTTTTGAAGTCCAAGCATGGGTAGCTAAAGGGAACACAATAGAGCGGACTAACCTACATTTCGTTGCCAGGCTGACTTAGCTTTTCCATATTTGGTTCATGTTCATCGTTTCTATGTGACTCAGTGCAATCCAACGTTTTATTTCTGGGCTGCATTCACTGCTTTGAACGGTCTACGATACTAGGAAAGAGAATTTTTTCCACATATTCTTTCTCTTTACCATTCATTTCTGTTTTGAGCTTTCCATTCCTTGCAGTGGTTATGAGCTTGGTCTTTTTGATGTTCAGGAATAGACCAAAATTCTTATTTTCTTATTTGATTTTTTTATCACAAGTTACATGGTTTCTGAAAGGAAAATTGTATTATCAGCATATCAAAGATCGTTGATGTTTCTTCCTCCAATCTTTACCCCAATTTTTTATCCTTCAAGATCTAGTTTCCTCATGATCATTTTGGCACACAATTTGAATAAGAAGGGGAGAGAATGCAACTTTGTTACATTTGTTTCTCTATCTTAAACCAGTTGGTATCTCCATATGGTGTTCGCATATTGGCTTCCTGATTTATGAACAGTGATTGCACCAACTTGATCTGATGTACTACCAGTAGTACCCCTAGGTCTTGTAGGGCTCTCCATACCTTTTCAGAGTCAACTGAGAAGAATCAATTGAATGATTTCTTGTAGTCAGTAAAACACATGAAAATGAACTTTTGATATTCCCAAGTTATTTTCCATGATCCAGAGCAGATTTGCAATATGGTCCTAGGTACCATGACCCCTTGAGAAGCTGGCTTGGACCGCTGGTAATATTCAATGATTGATGCTAGATATTTTAAGCAGAACCTTCCTGATTTGAGAAATGAGAGCAATTGTGTGATAATTGCAGCAATCAAAGGGAGAGTCACTTTTTTTTTTTGGCAGTGGAATGAAAACTGGGCATTTCCAATCCTGTGGCCACGTGTTGGTTTCCCAGATTTTCTGGCACAGGTCTCAGTAATTCTGCAGGGATAGTGTCAACACCTGGAGTCTTGTTGTTTGGGAGTTGGTTCATTGTCCATATGATCTCTTCCTCAAGGATGGCCGGTTCTATTTCTACTTGTCTTGCCACCTCATCCTGAAGCTTACTTGTCTTTAATGATGCCTTTTTGAGATATAAATGGTCCTCTGATCTTTTTGACTTGCCTAAAAGCATTCTTGATGTGACCCTTCATGTAATCTGCTTCAAGCTGTTTACATTGCTCATCCAGTAAACTTCATTGTTCTTCCTTACTGCCCTCTGGAAAGCTGCATTCAGTCTTCTTGCTTCTTCCCATTTGCCTGCTGCTTTGGCTGCTTTTCTTTGCTCAGCTATTTTGATGGTTTCATCTGAGAGCCACCTGCACTTTTCTCTGGCTTCTTGCATGATATGTATTTTTCTGCAGTTTCAATAATGGTCAATTTAATTTCCTGCCACAGTTCATCAGGCGTCTTCTCAGCAGTGTCCAATAGTTCAAGCCCATTTTTCACCTCAAGTTTCTTTGTGTAGCATAGTGAGGTCTTGAATTTTCCCCAGTTAAACCTCACATGGACATCCATGCCTGCCCTCCCACCCAAAAAACCAGGGCTAATTACCAAAGAGTGTCTAAAGATGCCTTAGCACCTTAAGCATATTTTGTCTTATATGATACAGTTCTCAGTAGGATTATGCCCATGTTACAAAAGCAGGCATTCTCTGGCATGGTCTTACTATAATTAGAACCTATATTGGAAGTCAAATGATCTGCACTTATTGCCAGATAAAATGTATAGAAAAAACAGTCAAGAAGCATTTTATTGTATGTTATTTATTTAAAACTACACATCAGTAAAGAATTAATCAGGGAATATAATTCATTAGGTGGTTTCCAGTAAGAGCTCTTCTTGGCAGGGTATATGGACAACACTGGAGCCTGGATTTCCAAAGAAAATCAGTTGCACCATATCTACTCTGTTTACTCTAGCTTGCTAAAAAATATGCTTAGGGATGGAAAGTGTTCTGTGATCTCTACATATGCGTATAACTGCAAAGGCAGTTGAGGAGATGGAAAAGGGGAGGTATTGGGCCCCAAAGATATCATCATCATCATTAGAATTGGAAGGGATCTTGGAGGTAAAGGTTCCCCTTCACATGTGTGTTAGCCATTTCCGGCTCTAGGGGTGGTGCCAGGGATGAAATGCTCCCGGTTCAGACAGGATCGCCTGATCCGGTAACGATGGCAGCGGGTGGTTCGGAGAACCGTAACAAAAATCCCTGTACCCCCCACCCCACCACCACCATGCCCAGCTGAGCTGCACGAGCATCAGAGGCTTTTTTTTTTTACTTTTAAAAGCATTTTTTCAACAACTTCTTTGGCCGAAAAAATGCTTTTAAAAGTTAAAAAAAAGCCTCTGATGATTGCGTGGCTCAGCTGGGATCATCAGAGCCTTTCAAAGCATTTTTTAAACCACATCTTCCCTGGAAGAGGTTGCAGAAAAAAATGCTTTAAAAGTCTCTCTGACGATCCCAGCTGAGTTGCCTGATCATCAGAGAGACTTTTCAAAGCATTTTTAAAAATAATCAGGCAACTCAGCTGGGATCACCAGAGAGACTTTTAAAGCATTTTTTTCTGCAACCTCTTCAGTGGAAGAGATGGCTAAAAAATGCTTTGAAAAGCCTCTGACGATCCCAGCTGTGTTCCTGATTGGCAGAGGCTTTTCAAAGCATTTTTTTGCATTTGCAGAAAAAATGCTTTGAAAAGTAAAAAAAAAAAAGTTGGCGACGCCCATTACCCCCCACCAAGCCACGCCCACAGAACCGGTAGTAACAAATTTTACATTTCACCCCTGGGTGGTGCTCATCTCCATTTCTAAGCTGAAGAGCTAGCACTTTCTGAAGACTCTCCGTGGTCATGTGGCCAGCATGACTAAATGCCAAAGGCGCATGGAATGCTGTTATCTTTCCACCAAAGGCGGCCCCTATTTTTCTACTTGCATTTTTTACGTCCTTTCAAACTGCTAGGGTGGCAAGCTGGGGCAAGTAACGGGAGCTCACTCTGTTACGTGGAGCTAGGGATTTGAACCACTGAACTGCCAATCTTCTGATCGAAAAGCTCAGTATCTTAGCCACTGAGCCATTGCATCCCTTACATACGATAATAGGTGGATGCAAAGTATATTCTGATAAGTTCTGATGAGTAGTTGGGGCTGTCTGCATCTCCCTTCGTTATGCTGAAGAGAAAGGGACAAAGCACAGTCCCTTTCTCTCAGCATTGAGATAATTTTCTCTATATGGATTGTGCTGGTTTTCTTCAATATTGACAGTATAGTTCTTTTACCATTAACAGTGCATACTTACAGTGCAGGAGTGGGTTTCAAAACCCATCACTACTGGTTCGGTTGTGGGGTCTTGTGCGCTCATGCTCACACGCAATGTGCAGAAGCATTGCGTGTGAGCCTCCCACTCCCACCACTACCGGTTTGCCAGATCTGGGGTGAACCAGTAGCAACCCACCACTGTTACAGAGACATAATTGCAAAATAAATTGGGTACAGCGCAAGTGAGCTGAAAATGGAGTCAGGAGCCCATTTTTATTGGCAGAGTGCTCGGGTCCCCACAGGCGCCCCTGACATGAGTGACATCGAGCTGGCCATGCCCTCCCCCAGCCCCTCCAAGGTCAAATATAACCCTGATATGGCTCTCAATGAAATCGAGTTTGACACCCCTGTTATAGACCAATCAGTCTGACATCAATATCTGAGAAATTCCTGGAAAAGATAATCAAAAAACAGATCTGTGAATGCCTAGCAGCAAGCAAAGTTATAACCAGAAATCAACATGGATTTGTCAAAAATAGATCATGCTAAACAAATCTTATTTCATTCTTTGACAAAGTGATTAAATTAGTGGACCAATTAAATGCTGTGGACGTAGTATACTTGGATTTCAGTAAGGCAATTGACAAAGTAGACCACAACCTATTTCTTGGAGAGCTAGAAAAATATGGGATAAACAGAATCACCACCAGATGGATTTGTAACTGGCTGACAAATTGCACTCAATTTGTAGATCTTAGTGAAACTACATCTACATGGAGGGAAGTAAGCAGTGGGGTACCCCAAGGTTTCATTTTAGGTCCAGTACTTTTCAATATCTTCATAAATGATTTAGATGAGGGGATAGAAGGGGAACTCATCAAATTTGCAGATGACACTAAGCTGTCAAGAATAACACCCCAGAAGATAGGAGGCATGCACGCATGTGCAGGGGTGGGGCGCATAGAATTATGGGTGTGGGCATGCACGTGCGTGACCCCCCTCCCCCCGGCACCCGATGGCAAAAAGGTTAGCCATCACTGGTATAGGTTCACCTGCCTGAATAGGGGATTGGACTAGAAGACCTACAAGGTCCCTTTCAATTCTGTTATTCTGTAATTGCAGTTGGATTCGTTGATACTGTGTAACATTCCTGAACTGCAAGATAAACTCTTTGCTCAAGAGAGGAGAGGGGTGTGTTTGTCTTAACAGGATGTCTGTGGTTTGTCTTCTGATAAGATAAAGAACACTTTAGTGTTGATTGACATTTGGTTTGTCTCTTCATGGGCTCTAAGAAACCTCATGAAATTTTCCTCCTTAACTGCTAAATTCTCAGCCCCCAGATTACTTGAAGTTCATTTAAATGATCATGCTACAAATATTATGGGTTAGCATGCACTGATACATAGTTAATGAGCATGCTCTCTAAAACAACTTATTACTCAAATTATGCCAGCCAATAAGAGAAAACTGACCCTTGCTCTGCCACTTCTGCTCTGAAGACACTTACTGCAATATACTTATTTTATTAAAGATAAAACCTTTTGTTCCAACAAGACAGCAGGCAACAAGGCAGCAGGCAGATTTTTCCCTCCTATTTATTTCCACAATGAGTTGGAATGGAATGAGAGTCAGTGATATATGAGAAAAGCTCATTCAATGAGATTCATGGATGTCTATAGGTTTTTGCTGTCCTTTTGAAAAATCTGAACGTTCCCAAGTCCTCAAAGACAGCAGATCCCAGAGAATATCACCTGTTTAGACTCTTTCATTGGCACCACCCTCACCCCACCCCCCCAAAAAAGGCTACCACATCTGGAGTCTGTATGAAGAGAGAGCCAAAGCTTGGCCTTGTTTACCCAGCTTGCAACAGACTCCACTACCAGCAGCATCACCTTTCCTCTCCATTCCGGGAACCAGCTGGGAACTGGGAGGATTTACCTCCCCTTTCTGACCTTCACTGAGATTGGGAAAGAGTGGCCTCAAAGTGGCCACAGAGCAGAAGATCACTTTACTTGGCATGTTGATAAACGTTATTAAGAGGCAGAGAACTTTGATCATTTGGCTCTTTGCTTTGGAGACATGACAGTGGGCAACAGCCTTCCCTCTAAGAAGTTACAATAAATAAAAAGAAGCATGTGGCTCTGAACTTTAGAGGGAAAATTAATTCTATTTTCAAAGCTTGATCAGATTTCAAGATTAATGGCATTTCCTTTTGCTTTAATATTCCCTTGTTGCTATTGTGGTGCTGATATGCAAACAATTAAATAGATTGCATGAGATTGCCCACAACATGCATCCTCTGGTTCCCTAGAAGATCTACACAAAGCACACCAAAGGTGATTGCTTGGGTAGCTGAATTGGACATCTAGTTATGAGGCCACTGCCATACCCTTGTAGAAGTTTTGTATATAATTACATGGATCGAGTGCATATGTTTACTTCTCTTCTGTCATGTTCTCATCATCATTACAAATAAATGCTTTGATTATTAACAGTTTTATGCATATTAATTGACAGCCAGCCAGTTTCTTCTATTGACTTTTACTGATTGCCAGAATAGTTATTTGCATAGGTAGTGTTGTATCAATGCAATAAAGTTTCAGGTTGCTTTGGGACTCCAAAGCCAAGGAGACTTTGAACTATGAGCTTGTTCAAATAATAAAGAAACTTTTGCAGAAATTCTAGAGAAATCTCTACTGATTACCTCAAAATAACTGGGAAGCTGCTGCTCAGATTTCTAATGTTCAATCTGAGCAACAAAATCCTTTTCCATATCTCTTATGGCTAAAAAGCTCACGTAACAACAGTCCATATTCTCATTTTACCCTGGCAATGCACTGCACTTTACTTAAGTTTGCCCTGACATTCAAGCCTTAATGCCAAGCTCAACCTTTAAGATTTTCAACAACCAAAGCCTGTACTCTAAGTCTACTTTAGTTTCAGGTTCAAGATGACATACAGGCAGTCCTCAACTTACAACCTTTCGTTTAGTAACTGTTCAAAGTTACAATGGCACTGAAAGAAGTGACTTAGCCAGGGATGGGTTCTACTGATCTCCGCTACCGGAGGTTTGCAACGGGAGCGTGCACTTGCGCAGATCATTCATGATGACGTCCAGGCGGGTGGGTGGAGCCTCCCACCGCCATTACTACCGGTTTGCAAGAAACAAAGCGGGAGCAACCTACCACTGCTAAGGACCATTTTTCACATGACCATTGCAGCATCCCCATGGTCACATGATTAAAATTTGAATGTTTTGCAACTGGCTCATATTTGTGACGGTTGCAGTGTCCCGGGGTCACGTGATCAACTTTTGTGGCCTTTTGACAAGCAAAGTTAATGGAGAAGCCAGATTCACTTAACAACCATGTTACTAACTTAACAGCTGCAGTGATTTCTTTAACAACTGTGAAAAGCCATAAAATGGGGCAAAATGACCTTGGGACACAACAATAGTTGTAAGTATGAACCAGTGGCTGAGCGTCTGAACTTTGATCACATGACCATGGGGAGATTGCAAAGAGACCCAAGTCACTTTTTTCAGGACTTTTGTAGCTTTGAATGGTCACTAAATGGACAGTTGTAAACCGAGGACTATCTGTATATCTTATCCTGAGCTTTATCTTTTCCTGCTAACACTATAAAGACACACCCATTTAAAGAATGTGCTGCGGACTTCAGACCAATGGTGAAATCCAATTTTTTTTACTACCGGTTCTGTGGGCGTGGCTTGGTGGGCATGGCAGGGGAAGGATACTCCAAAATCCCCATTCCCACCCCACTCCAGGGGAAGGATATTGCAAAATCTCCATTCCTCACCCACTCTGGGGCCAGCCAGAGGTGGTATTCGCCGGTTCTCCAAACTGCTCAAAATTTCTGCTACCGGTTCTCCAGAACCTGTCAGAAGCTGCTAGATTTCACCCCTGCTTCAGACATGTTACATTGCCTTGTGTTAATTAAAAACTGAACAAGGATTTCATGAAAAAAAAATTTCCCACTAGGTGCCATAAATACGCTTTGCATAGCAATTCCACAATTCCAAAGAAATACAGCCTAAGAGTAAATTGGGGAAAGTTCCACTCAAGATTTCTGGAAAACATTCATGTTGCAGTTCTTTTTTAAAAAGATCAATATTCTCCCCCACCCCCACTCCTTTCCACTTAATATATGCTCTGTAAGAAAGAGAGAAAGCATTTATTCTGCTGTTATGATTTAGGAATGGAGTAGTATTTGAAATCATATTGGAAGTCTGAGATAGTTATACAGAATTAGGAACTGAGTATATGATTCTAAAAACCCAGGCTTTGTGATCTAAATTTCTTTTAATTTTTTTTTTTAAAAATAGGAAGCATATTACTGCTGTGTTAAAAGGAATTGATTTAAAACTTGAACAGAGAAGCATTATTTAATAATAATATTTAATTTATTCAAGAAAAGTTAAAATACAAAACAGCAAAATGTATAAAAAAGAAAGAAAAAAACTCAACAAACTAGACATTAAAAGGGGGAGGGGGGAAAAACACATATTGATCCTCCCTAGCTGAATGCTGATTAATATAATACAACAATATTAATTTCCCATACCTTACAAAACTGACCAAAAGAATTTTAAAATACTCAACTCAATACTCAACTCAATACTCAATAGATCAGTTTATACATTGTTAGCCTGCCGTCTTTATACTTTATAAACAACAAAACAGTTAGGAGGAAAAACAATAATAGAATAGG
Organism: Ptyas mucosa; assembly: GCA_012654045.1. NCBI lineage: Eukaryota > Metazoa > Chordata > Lepidosauria > Squamata > Colubridae > Ptyas > Ptyas mucosa. The sequence continues at coordinate 3,372,466 of WNWU01000054.1, read as the reverse complement.
ATTCTTTTTTGGGTAAGTGTGATTGGGCACAAGGAATTTGTCCCTAGTACATAAACTCTCAATGTACATATAAACAACAAAGTCATAGGTCATGGATCATGGATCATAGTTAAAATAATTAATAATAAGATACAACAAGTGATAAATCATATATATCAATAGGAGAAGGCATTAGGAAAGATGAGAAGACAAGAAAGTTGAGAAGGATAATATCAATACAGCCTACTATATGAGTAAGTATCTTTAGGCGTAAGACAGTGTTGTGGGAATTATCATACTTTTTGGAGTATAAGACCCTCCAGACTAGAAGACGCACCTACCTTTTGGGGGGAGGAAAACAAGAGAAAAAAAATCTGCCTCTGCCTCCCAGCATCCATCCGGTATTCATCTGGCCTGTTTGCTGTCACCCATTTACCACCGCTGCCATGACCCGTTCACCACTGCGAGGCCTGTTCGCTGCTGTCCATTCACCGCCATGGCCTATTCGCCACCACCCATTTGCCGCTGCCCCCGCAGCCTGTTCGCTACCGCTGCTGCCCATTTGGTGCTGTTGCCCATTCGGTGCGACCCATTTGCCACCACCGCTGCCCATTCAGCACAGCCTGTTTGCCACTGCCACAGTCTGTTCAGTGTGGCCTGTTTGGAGTGGCCCATTCGCCAATGCCTGTTTGCCACAGCAGCTGCCCATTTGCTGTCGCCTGTTCAGCACAGCCCGTTCACCGATGCCCATTCACTGATACCCATTTGCTAACGACCATTCGCTGCCAACACTGCCCATTCAGCACTGCCAATGCGGCTTGTTTGGTGCGGCCCATTTGCCGCTGCCCATTCACCACCACTGCCTGTTTGCCACCACCCATTCGCTGCTGCAATGGCCTGTTTGGTGCAACCTGTTTGCCACCACCCATTTGTCCTGGCCTGTTTGCTGCCGTCACCGTGGCCCATTCTAGAACAGCCAATCGGTGCCGCACCATCCCCCCTCTTCTCCACCGCAACATTCGCTATATAAGACGCACCAAAATTTTCACCCACTTTGTGGGGGAGAGGGAAGTACATCTTATACTCTGAAAAATACAGTACGTGTTTAGCAGAGCGATGGCATGGGAGGAGGAAGGGGGGAACTATTTTTGTGTTTAATTGTTTTGGCATGCAATGCCCTACAGCAGTGTCCAGAAAGAAGCTGAAGCAGTTCATATCCAGGATGTGAGGAGTCTGTAGATATTTTCTCAGCCCTCTTTCTGGTTCATGCAGTGTACAGATCCTCAACGGAAAGCAGGCTGGTTGCAATTGTTTTTTCTGCAATTCTAACTATCTGTTGAAGTCTGTACCCGTCCTGTTTGGTTGCTATGGCACACCAGACAGTTATTGGGGTACAAATGACATACAATAATTCCTCTATTGAACTCTATCAGCAGATCCTTGGACAATCACATGGCCAGTGCGACCATTGTGAGGGAAGGAGGAGGCCGCTTTCCCTCTTTCTTCTCCCTGCTCCTCCTCCTTCCTTCATGGCGACCGTTCCATTTCCCATTTCTCCATTGCAATGCAGTGCCCAGCATCCACTTTGATAATGGGGTGGGAGGTATAATTTAACAACCAATTTGCCCAGGGTCAGGTTGGCCATTGCAGGAGGCTCCTCCTGCATGTGCAGCAGAACTGGAGGACAGGGATGGACCAACCTGACCCAGGGCGAACCGGTTGTTAAATTATTTGAATCCCACCACTGGAAAGCAACCTCCTCCTTCCCTCGTGCCGGTCACTCCATTGCCTATTTCTCCAGTCTAGCATCATGCTGTGGAGCTTACCCCACCCACCACCCCCCAGATGCCCTTGCTTCCTCCAAGAAAGGTGATCAAAGAAAGAGGATCCCATCATGTGCTGAATTCTGTAATTGAACCATGGATCCCTAAGATGCCATCTCTGTCACTAAATAAAGCGAGGAGGGTGACTCAAGGCAGCAAGCACCTCCAGCCCCAACAAAGTGAAAGAACAAGAAACACAAGAGCACACGCCCACCTTTTCCACTCTTTTCTCCCCGCAAACAGTGCGCTTCTCCTAAAGGCCTCTGGTTTTACTTGCCCACCTGCTGTGCCTCTTTCCGCAGTACCCCCTCCCATGCCCGGGCTCCCTCACTGGGACTGTGCATATGTGAGTGGGGGAGGGTGGGAGGCAAGCCAAGGCTGAGGTGACTCGCTCCTTTGCCCAAGTGGTGCCCAGAGTGGAAGGAGGAGAGAGAGAGAGACCCATGGGGTCATCAGCACCTTTCCTCAGCAGCATCTCAAACCCCTGGAGGATGGCAGGGCAGCTCACAGCCTGCGTGGTGGATTGTGACTTCAGGTGAGCCCAGAGACACACACAAAGAGGGGGGAATGAATGGGCGACTGGGCATGTGGCTGACAGTTGGCTTCCAACACCAGAAAGGGCAGGGAAGGGAAGCAGCTAGGCTACCACTGCCTTTCATTGGGGCGTGTGGAGCAAGACAGGGTTCCTCTTACTGTCTCTTCTCCCCTCATCAGGCATGGCAGAGCTTCCTGCCCCCCACTTAGCCACCCCCACCCCTTTATTAATGCAATTTGGGGATTACAGGTGGGGAGGGGTGGGGAGGGGGAAGAAGGCTATTCAGCCAGTTCACCAAACTTCAGAAAAATGTAGCTACCAGTTCTACTGAACCGATACAAACTGGCTGAATCCTACCACAGCATACCCAGTTCTTCCAACCGTTCTTTATATATTTTAGTCTCTAGGCTTTTAATCATCCTAATTGCTCTTCTCTGCACTTTTTCTAAAATCTCACTAACTTTTTTGTAATGTGGTGACCAAATCTGGATGCATTATTCCAGGCGTGGTCTAACTAAGGTTTTATAAAGTGGTACTAATACTTACAGTATGTGATTTTGATTCTATGCCTATGTTTATATAACCAAGGATTATATTAATTTTTTGACTGCTGTTGCACAATATCACCAGCTGGCTCCTATTTAAGTGATTGTCAACTAGCACTCCAAGGTCCCTCTCACAGTTATTGTTTTTGAGCCAGGTTTTACCTCGTTTACACGTGTACCTTTTGGAGGTGGGGTTGTCTAAGTGTAAACCTTGCTTTTCTCCACATTAAATTTCTTTTTTGGGGGGAATAGGGCTCATTATTCAACTCTGTCAAGATCTTTTTGGATCCTGAGCTTGTCCTCTAGGTTGTTAGCTATTCTTGCTAGTTTAGTGTCATCTACAAATTTGATAAGTTCCCCTTCTATTCCCTCATCTAAGTCATTTATGAAGATATTGAAGACTAAAACAGAACCTTGTGGTACCCCATTGCTTACCACCCTCCATTAAGGACTATTTGTTGAGTATGGTTTATCAGCCATACAAATACATTTGGTACTGATGCTGTCTATCCCACATTTTTCTAGTTTATCAAGAAGTAGGTTGTGATATTTTGTTGAATGCTATACTGAAATCTAAGCATATTATGTCCACAGCATTTTGCTGGTCGACTATTTCAGTCATATTGTCAAAGAATGAAATATGATTGGTTTGGCATGATCTGTTTTAAACAAACAGATTTTAGATGTTCGCAGATCTGTTTTTTAATTATCTTTTCCAGTATCTTCCCATTGATCTTAGGCTGATTTGTCTGTACTTTCCCTTTTTTGAAGATGGGAACCAGTGGTGGGATTCAGCCGGTTCGCACTGGTTCAGCCAAAGTGGTTGTTAACTTTTTGCGCAGTTCGGCAAAATGGCTGATCCCACCACTGGCTGGTCCCGCGCCTCACCCCTCCCCTCCCAGTCACTCCTCGCCTGGCCTGAGAAGGTAAGGGTGATGGTGGGGAGGGAGATTCGCTCTCGGTGGGGCTGGAAATCTCCACCATAGGGGGTGGTACAAGAAGTGGTGCAAGGAGTAGCGCAGCCCTCACTGGCCGGAATGAGGTAATGACGCCGTTGTGGCAAGGTTGGGTAGTGCAGGCAGACTGAACCTTGCCATGAATGATGTTGAGTTTGCCATGCTCACTGAGTCACATGACACCACCACCCAGCCATATCTGTCAGCTCTGGCATGGAGTTGCCATTCAGAGGGGGGCCGCCACCCTAAAGTCTCCGGCCAGTCACCAGCCCAGCTGTCATCCCAGAACAGCCCAGGAGCCACCAGGACACCGGGAGCCGCCAGCTCCACCACCATGCCGAATCTCACCTTTCCAGGCAGCGGAGCTACAGTGGAGACACCCAGAAGAGGCTGCCATGCCGGGAGGAGGCCGCTCGGCCACCAAACAACTAAGAGGTGGTTGTGCGGTGATCACGTCATCGAGGACGGCATGGCAGCACTTGAGAGGCAGCCATTGCTCTTCCAGGCTGTCCTGGACCTCTGTTGAAGACTGGCCACTCTGGTGAGGACCAATCCTCCCTTAAGGACTCCATTGGGACTGAGGGCTAAGGAGGCTGGACTTGAAAGATGATGGCTTCTTCTCACTTCGGGATCATGTGGGAGGGAGTTGCATGCCTTTGTGGGTGGGTGGTACTTATTGTTTAAAAGGTGGTGGGGAGCATAGGCCAGTAGCCCTAACAAGATATTCCTGCGATTATAAGTGCGTGCCAGAAGGGAAGTAAAGCAGGCAGTAACAAACCAAGTTTGTGTTTGATTGTGTTCCTTTCTTTTTCTTTTCTTTTGGAAACTGACAATACCTACACAGCTGGTCATTAGGGAGAACCGGTTGTTAAATTACTTGAATCACATCACTGATGGGAACCACATCATCTCTTTTCCAGTCCTCTGGTACTTCCCTGATGCTCCAGGATTTTTGAAAGATATGGTACAATGGTTCTCCGATAACACCTGTCAGTTCTTTCAGAACACTGGGATGTAATCCATCAGGTCCCAGTGATTTATATTTGTCAAGATCAGATAGATGTTCTCTTACCATTTTCTTGCTTATTTTACTTTTTATTTCTAGTCTGTTTTTTAAGATTATATTTTTGTTAGGTTGGGCTATAGTTTCTGTTTGCGTGAAGACAATTGAAAGAATGAGTTAAGCAGCTCTGCTTTCTCTCTGCTGCCTGTTACTTCCATGCTGCCTTCTCTCTTTAGTGGACCAACTGTTTCCTTGATTTTTTACTTATTATTTATATGTCGGAAGAAACATTATCTTTGACTTTTGTTGCAAGCCTTTGTTAATTCTGAGCCTTTGCTTTCCTGACTTCAACTATGCAGATTCTGGCTATCTGCTGATATTCTGCCTTAGTTAAGTGTCCCTCTTTCCATTTTTTGTACTTGTCCTTTTTGTCTTTCAACTTATCAAAGAGATCTTTGTGCAGTCATGCTGATTTCTTCTTGGATTTGCTGTTTTTCTTTTTCAGTGGTATTGTGCTGGACTGAGCTTTTATAATCATATTTTTCAGTTTCCCAAGCTTCTTGAGTTGTTTTCCCCTTTAGGATTTTCATCCAAGGAATCTTTCCCAAGTTCTCTCTGAGTTTATTACAATCAGCTTTTTTAAAATCTAAGACTCTGATGTCATTATGTTCTGTTGCTTGTGTTTGCATTATATTGAATTCCAGTATGACATGGTCACTCACACCCAAGGTTCCTGCAGTTTCAACTCCCTCTATCACTACTTCTCTGTTCATAAGAATTAAGTCCATTATGGCTGTCCCGCTCTAGGGAGGGTAGAATTCCCTCCTCTACCTTTTGGACAATAAAGTTGTCAGCTAGGTTGGTCAGGAACCTATTTGATTTCTCACTTAGTGCAAAATTAGTCTTCCAGTTGATGTCAAGTTAATTGAAGTCCCCCATTACTATTGTAGTGTGTTTCTTACATATATTTGTTACTTGGTTAGCAAAAAGTACATCTATTTTTTATTTTTTTGGCTTAGTTGTAGTATACACCTATGGCAATGTCATTCTTTTTTTTCTTTTATATTGACCCATATGCATTCTAGGAGGTTTTCATCTTTGGTTTTGTGCATTTCAGTAGCAATATAGTGGTCCTTTATATACAGTGCAACTCCACCTACTCTTTTATGGGGTCTGGTTTATAAAAGACTACAAATTTATGTTAGGGTCTCCAACTTCATCTGGACAGCTGCTGTGCACTTCCTTGACAATCCTAATACATCTTTTTAAAAAAGCTTCTTGGAGGAAAGTATCTGTAAACTCTGATCCTCCTTGAGTAATAATTAGTTTTAGCTCTAAAATCAACATTTCTCATTTTTATACATTATATATAACTTTGAAGAACATTAAGGAGGGGATAGCTGCAATTGATATTCAATATTACTTTTATGAGCTAGATATGAACTTGTGATGCAATTTGTAATGGATGGAAAGCTATATGCATGGGAGAATTATATACGTGCATGCCTTTGCAATTTGCAGAAAGTGAAAAAGCACTTTGAGTATTGTCTTTGGTGGAAACTCAGCAAAATGCAGAAATCTAACTATTCTAGTTACTGGGATGAAATTACAAGGAAGTAAATTTATATTCTGCATTGTGTTGAGCTGTGCCACCTAATTCTCTCCCTCAACTTTATTAATCCCAGTTAAGATTCACCTACTAACTCATTCATCCATCACTAAAACAATACTTTATAATCTTCTTCAAGAACTTCAATTAATAAAAGGACCAGAAGAACAAAAAAATAATACTCCTGAAATATCACTCCTTATTAACTATCAACAGAATACCAAAGTAAGAAATCAATCATTTATTTTATGAATAAACAATTTTGAAAGAAAACAGCACAGCAAAGTGATAAAAAACTAAAAAATCAAGAGGTAAAGTAACATATATGTATTGGCTCAAAAATCGTTATTCTGAGAATATTCTTCCTATCATTGATTCTTCTAAACTTTAAGTGGGGCAGCCAAAAATAGTCAGTTGGTTGGACAACTGATCAAAGTCATCACACAAATTCTGGAATTCTTCATCCTGGCATTCTTCTTCATATGGCCATCTCTCTATCCAGGTGTTCTTTGTAATGAGGTAGGAAAAACTGGAAAGAGAAACAGGATAGCTAAAAACAGCCCTGCAAGGAAATTAGTTCAACTGTCTCCTGTTGGAACAATGTGTTGGGCTTGGATTGAATCCAAATATAGTTTTTAATCATTTCATGCTATGAATATGACATTTTAATTTAGATTTTGTTTTTAGGGTAAGAAAAGAAACTTTTCTTTTTCCTTAAAATCCGAATCCTCAACTGAATTCTGGAAAATTCAAATGGTTCCTGCCGTAAAACATGATTGCTCTCATGACACCTTCGTGAGTTTGGCAGTATACAGTACAGATGTGATGAATGAATGAATGAATTCAATGCTGCATCAGTTTTATCTCATAGATTGCTTCTCCCCAGTCTAAGACTTTACGCATTTCAGTTAACACAAATAGCAGAAAATTGAATCTGAATGCTAAAGGTGTATATTATCAACAAAAACTTAGAAGTATGTTTGTGGAACCCAAATGGAATGGAAAAAAACCCCAATGGCTCACAGATAGAACTTCTCAAAGTCAACCAGGCAAGGAGAATAAGAGATGCATCAGGCTTGTGATAGTTAAGACAATTCTAAATTCAGGGAGACTTTAAGAAGTGTGAAAAATCCTTACGTTGCTTTGAACGGTTAAACCACCCAAGCAGTATTTTGATTTTCTTCAGGTAAATGAGTATCAGCCTTGATGTTTCCAAAAACACCTAAAACAACAAGTGTATGTTCCTAAAGGAACACGAGGAGCCTGAATGGCGTAGGAGGCTAATGCCTCCTACTAAGGCAGCATTTAACATCCAGCTGCCTGCAATTACTGCGAGTTCAATTCTCACCAGGCTCAAGGCCTTCCATCCTTTCTAAGGTGGGTAAAATGAGGACCCGGTTTGTGGGGGCAATAAGCTGACTTTGTATAAAATATACAAAAGTATGAAGGCTATTGCTTAACGCATTGTAAGCCGCCCTGAGTCTCCGGAGAAGGGCGGCATATAAATATAAATAAAATAAAAATAAATTAAAAAACCATACAGTGATAATCTACCAACTCTTTTTCATGTATATGTTTGAGTGTATAGAGAGGAATAATTAGATGCAACCCTTCCCCTACTAACTGTCTGTACTATAAAAACAATGATGGAAATAATTCAGCACAAAGTGAAATGAAATGATTGGACTAGTAGGTCTGGGCTGCAAAAACTTGGGCAACCACTAGACAATAACAAAGACATGAAGACAACTTTTATTCTTTGCCGAGTGAAAGATCCTTGCAGGCCTGAACTGGGAAACTTGAGGTTGTGATAGAAAAGACCTCTCCAGGCCAGCACAGCTTTTCAGCACAACATAGAGCATATGGACTATGCGGCTTGAAGCATCTGAGCAAAAGCATTAGATATTCCCAGAGAGATTTAGTTGGGCAGATGGTGCTATCCATACATGAAGGAATCTAAAAATCCTAGTTAAGGTTATTCCCTACAATGTCATATATAACCTACACAACTGACATCCAATAAATTGGAAGAAGAATGGCTATTTTGATAATAAAAGATTCAGATTAGGGTTGCTTTCAAAGTTGTAACACAATGTTCTATGGTACTGTAAATATATTGTTAGGTGTTCTATGGATTTGATAGCAAAAAAACAAAATCTATAAAATTTTAGATTTTTTTTTAAAATAGTGAAATACGTACTCATCTTTCATGGGCCACAGGTCACTGTTGAGACCCCAGATCAAATAATTATTGTCCAGCTTCAAATTCAAAGCCTCCTGGCATTTCCTTTGACTTACATAGTGGCGGGCCTTTGCTTGTGGATTTCGGTCAGTGCCTACAGAAATTAGATAGAATCTGAATAAATATTTCAATAGGGTGATAGTCTTACATTGGCAAGTAATGTTAAGTAACCAGAGAAGATGGAATAACTGTATTTAGTGGGTGAATTGGTTCTTTCTTCAACTGCTATTGGTCCATATTTATCACCCTGGGGCAAATAAACTATCTTCTCAGCTCCACCTTTTTCCTCAGATAGGCCAATTATACGCAACACAGATACTGCAGCATCTGACCCTGAAAAACCAGTTCCCTATCTCAGGACTAGAGCACTTTTCAGGCTAACCTCATCTGTCTGCGGATCATCCACGGAAGATTCCTATCAACAGAAGTGAAAGGAAGGCCATTTTTGCTGAGGGGAGGACGGACATTGGCAGCCTCTCTATAACAGATCCTTCCTACAATGATTGGAGGCAGTGGTGGGTTGCTACCAGTTCGGCCCAGTTCTACCGAATAGGTAGTAACTTTAGGAAGTAGTTCTCCAAACCGGTAGTAACGGCAGCCAGGCCATGCCTGTGAACCAGTCTCCCGGTCACTGCTTGCTCACCCACCCAAAGCTGACCGTAGCAAAGAAGCCTCTCAGCCGCCTGGCCACAGGGTGCCAAAAAGTCCTTCAGCCTGTGAGAAGAAAGCTGAGCATGCGCGAAGATGGTGGCAGCGACCGGAGGTCTTTATGGCGCTGTCCGCCAGTGGCTGGGTGGAAAAGAAGCCTCTGGGCTTCTAAGTTCAGCAGCAGGCTCAGTCCCTTCACACAGGGTCACGCACCCAAGAAAGATCAAAAGGCACGGAGCAGCCTTTAATGACAAAGTCACCTAGATGACGTAAAAGAAAACAAACCACTGAGGGAAGGACCCCACCGAAGCTGCCGGCGTTGCAGCTGCCCCCCCCCCCTTGCAGCTTGGAGCTCCAAATGGAAGAAGTCCTTGGCTGTGCGAAGAAGTGGCAGCTCTGGGTATGCCATGCCCACTTCTTTCTCTTTGAGAACCACTTTACAAACAAGGTGCGAAGTGGCTCTCAAAAAGAACAAAGTGGGCATGGCGCATCGAGAGCTGCCACTTCTTCGCAACAGCCGAGGATGGAAGAGTTCGCTCAGGAGTGATGCCGGCAAGGAAGGTGGCTGGGTCAGAGGGAAGCATAGCTTGAGCTCTCTGGGATGGGTAAATAAGTGTGGGGAGGTGAAGGGGAGCGGACTCGGCCCCCCACATGTTGCACCCCCCACCCAGCCTTTGCCCACACCTCCGTGCCACCAGCATCTCACAAAGCCACAGTTGGAGCCACGACAGGGACTGTGGCAGCCTGGTAGCAGCCATGAGCCGTGCTTTCCTCTAAGTGCTGTAGGTGGCAGAGGGAAACAGGTGCTTTTCTCTATGAGACTTGGAGGAAAGCGCAGTTCATGGTTGCTAAAGCACCTCAATAACTACAGCCCAGACAAGCTGAGGAACTGCGGGGAGCCTCCCATGTGTTGCACCCCCCTCCCAGATTTTCCCTGCACCTCCGTGCTGCCAGCGTCTCCCAAAGCTGCCGCCGTTGGAGCCGCGACAGGGATGGGGGCAGCCCAGTAAACTGGGTGCCCAAAAACAGTGCAGAGGCGCGGAGGGAAAGCTGGGAGGGGTGCAACATGCGGGAGGCTCCCTTCAGTTCCTTGGCTCGTCTGGGATGCAGCTGAGTCCGCTGCCCTGAGCTGGCGGAATAGGTTGCTCTGGCTGCAACCACGAGGAAGGCCCATCAGAGGCAAGAAGGGGCGCTTTTTGGCCAGGAAGGGCAATGGAGGGAAAGCCGAGATGACCACCGCCACCCCACGTGTCCCGACCTGGATATAGGGCTGGAGTGTTAAAAAAGTTTCAAAAAGTCCCAAAAATTTTAGCCACCTTTTTGGTGGGCATGGCTTGGGGGGGTGTCATGTGACTGAGTGCGTGAGTGACATCACATTGGCCACGCCCAATCAGTCACCACCCCCTACCTAGCTACACCCACTGAACTGGTAGTAAAAAAATTTAGAATCCACCACTGGTTGGAGGATCTTCTGATTCACTGGAACAGATTGATCAGGATACAGAAAACTGGTAGAATGATAAAAATGGCTCTTCTCTCTTTTTTCTGATATAACTCATCCCTAGTTCCACATCCTCACAGACAAAATCCTGAATCCTTATCTAAAACAGAAATATTCTGTTTAGAAAACCCCTCTAGTGAGTTTGAATAACAGTGATAAGGATGAGGAATAAGATTTTTCCTCTCTTTAAAACAGTAAAAGAGTGAAGAGATCAATTTAAAGGCATGCTCCTCTTACAAGCAAAAGAATTCACCAGACCTGCATCTATTTCTGCATCCTTACTGTAAGCAGAAGCATTAAAAGGGAGACTTTGTTTTAAGAAAGCAGACCGAAATCCCATTATTCCTTTTGATAATTCATGAATAAGGGAAGTTTGAAGGAATTACTGAAACACATTTGTGAGGATGATGAATCGTAAAGTGTTACAAAAAATGTTGGGAAATATTCAATCATGCACATTTTGAGAGAACTTCTATCTGACTGCCAATGGGAAATACTTTACTGTTCCATAGAAATGTGAGCTTCTGTGCAATAAAATATGTCCTACTGACACTTGAGGTTTTTAATGGCTGCCCTCTTTTACTTTTTGAGAGAACTACAGCATTCTTACTCAAGGAAAATTCTGGGAAACACTGAGATTCTGACCATAGAGAAGAAAATTCAGCAGGTAGGTGAAGTTATCCCGCTATCTCGGTAACTCCCACCCTGCTGGCCTTCTCTAGAAAGCTTCAAGAGCTTAAATTGAATAAATTAAATTAAATCTAATTAAATAGACTAATGTGAACTTTCAAATAGGGTTCAAATGAACTTTCAGATTTAAAGAAAATGTTTGTTTTAGAGAAAAATTCTTACCTGATTTAATAACTTGTAAAACTTCCATGACATAGATATCATTACCATCTTTTTCTTCTATTCGAAGCAGTTTGGTTTTGTAGACTTATAAGAACAAAGACAGAAACAATACTCATTAAGACAGCTGATTATTTTTCACCATGAGTGGCATAATCAGCGAGGCACAGGTGCTGCTAATTGTCTATGGAGATTCCCAATCATCCAGGTCAAGGTTGTCCCAAAGATGCTTTTCCAAAAGGCAACTGGATTTCCTTTCTTACCAAGAAAGTCCAGTTGCCTTTTGGAAAAGCACCTTTGGGACAGGTACTGCTAACGTTTCCACCTAGACTATGAGCACTTCCAGGCTGGATCTTTGAGGAAGTCTAGAATCCTCCAGGTGAGGACACTGAGTACTAGCTCCACTGTGGGGTACATGGAAGCAAATTGTGTATTTTCTCTTGAGGTGCCCTGGTTCTATGAGTGTGATATTATTATCAGTCATGTGAGGTAGTCCAGACAGGAAATATGGACAGATGGACTCAAATTACTTTATTGTAAGGTTGCATTAACAGAACCTTGCAAGTCTGAAAGTACATTACTTCTCTGTCCCTTTTACAGCCCAAGAAACTAGAGAGGGTCTTTTGGGGGATATTTGCCACACTTGAATTCCTTTCGTGTAGGCTAAGCTGTCCCTTGACTAACCATCTCCCAAGATCATTTCCAGATACCATTACAGGTTTGTTGGACTGACCTTGGGAGATAAGAGGAAGACATGCAGCCTACCTAGGCAACAGTTTGATGAGAGGCAGCTCAGTCTGTGGGTGTGGGAAAAACATAGGAAGTGTTTCAGAGGAGACCCTCCCTAGTTTTCCAGAGACTAGAAAAAGAGGGTGGGAGAAATACTTTCAGTCTTCACAAATCTCTTTAATGTAACTTTATGCTAAAGATTCTGCTGATGCGCCTGGTTGCTCTTCCTGTCTGGGCTACCTCACAGGGCTAAGCTTCCAAGAAACCCTTTCCCCCTTTTGTGAAAACTTTCTCCTCACTCCACTTCACAGCACTGTAGTGTTTAAGCTCTGGGTTTTGAAGTTGGGGCCATGCAGATTACTGCAGTTTGGCTTCATGCTGCATTTTGAAGAATTGAGAGTGAAAACACTGAGTGTGTGCAGCACGGAAATGTTCTCTGAATCTCTGTGTTTTGGCTCTGCTTACTCATTGATACAGATCTATTTCTAGGAGCCCTGAATTGTTATATGCTGCACTGGAGGGTAATAACACACCAACAAGCAGCACCATGTTAACTAGAAAAATATCACTGCAGGATGAAGGTGTGTATACTGAGGGTTTAAAAAATCCATCTTATTATGAATAACTTCAAAATGGCTACTCCAACTCATGACTTCTAGATAATTAGAAGTAGAGCATTAATAATAGAAGACCTTATTAATAAGATTCTACAATATAAATACCATAATCCACATTTGGCTCGCAGGCTTTTTGAATTCGTAACTGAAGATCAATCTTTTTCTGCTGGTTGAGCAAGGAACAGGTTTCTTCAAGAAGGGAAAAGAGAAGACAGCATATTGGATTGATTGTTGAGGGTACACGTTCTCATTTAAAAGACATTGGTAGGGGAAAATATTCCATATTATCTCTTCCCCAAATCTTTCATTTTGGTGCTCAGATACAAACTTTACTTAATTATTCCAACTTACCTTCTGCACATCGGCAAATGTTACCATGACATATCTTATTGAGAAGGCCTGTTGCTTTATCTGGATGGTAGAACTTGGAACATTGTTCATCTAAAGGAAGAATTAAAAGTTATGTCCATACATCACATCAATAAATCTATGATGACTATATATATAGTTATTTAGAAGAACAAAGAGTAACCCATTTTCTCAAGGAGATTTCAAATTTGGGGCATGTCTGACCTGACAAGGCAATGGAAACTTATCAAGAATGTTGGTTGGCTGATTGAGTTTTGTTAAGCATTTACCTGAGAAGCAGAGTGCTACAATTCATCAAGAAATGTAAGAGAGGATATCCCATTATATAATTAGTAAGTTGGAACATGGACATCTGTAGAATTCTGCTCCTTTTGTCAAATGGCATTGGATTGCTAGCTTTTAGCATGCATGTGATGCCACAATTAACTTGTGGTGTGACCAATTACATTGTGTTTGACAACACAATGTTTACTTTTGTCATTATAATCCCCCTTGATGCCTCCTGTACATGCCACTTTTTGACAGTATAAAATAGACTATAGGTAGTCCTCAATTTATCATCACAATTGAGCCCTGAATGCTGGTCATAAGTCATTGCTGTTGTAAGTTGAATCTTCACATGACCAGACTCACAAATGATCACAATTGGGACTGACAACTTGGTCACTAATCAGAAAATCATGTGACTACAATTGGCCTTATGAATTTATTTTCCGTTTGGTTGTTAAGCAAAGAGACGCAGTTGCTTTGTGAAAAATAACATGAATGTAACTTACATTTTTACTTCCACCTCCCACATTGGAGAGTATTGTTGCAAGCAAATATGTATGCTAGTTTCAAAGAAGCAATCTCATGACTGAGGGATTCTACAATGGTTGTGAATGCAAAGATTGGTCACAAGTTACTTTTTAGCACCATTGTGCCTTTGAACAATTGCAGTGTCCCATGGCCATTGTAAGTGAGGACTACAGATGCCTTATAAGTGATATTACAGGCCAATAAACTTGCATTTTCACTGAAGTTAACAATACCTAGCAAGAATGAGATCAAATGGGGACAATTTGACCTTGCTGGTAAATTAGGTATCCCTGTGACACAGCAAGCAATTTTAGGGTTGCACCTATATGCAAAATCAGTGCAAATGCTTTGTGCAGTAGAATGTCTTGAGTGAGCACATCCTTTCCTGAAATTAAAGCATTATCCATTGATCTGTGCTGCCAACAAAACTGAATTAGAACTGGGCCTTCTAATGTCAATAGTCTTGTATTTTTGAGATGCATCAACTCACTTATCCATACCAAAGCTGCTGCCTGATAATATTTTCCCCAATCTGGCAAACTGAATCCCCCTCTTTCTCTAGCATCTTTACAGACAGGATGACATGCTATTTTATGGGAGGAAAAGCATAAAGTCCATTAGTACTTCCGGAAGCATTATATTAGGAGGGCTCTATTAGATATCTGGATTAAGAGAAAAAGAATTAATTATATGGAAATTCCCAACTGGGTGTCAACTTTGGAAATGTATACTCATCTAAATTTTACTAAATTAGGGAGGGTTGTCACCTATAAAGATATTCTGAATGAGAAAGGAGAATTGAAAGCGAGAAACATTTTAAAGGAAGAAGGAATTGAATTGGAATGGTGAGCATACTTCCAAATACAATCTAAATTTAGCAAAGATAAAAAGGAATGGGGTATAAAGCAAGAATTATCACAATTAGATAAGATTATATTAAGCAGGGAGGGCAAGACCATAAGTAAATTATATTGCTATTTATTGAAGCGAGACATGATTGAGGAAAAAGCCAAAGAAATGATGATAATTTGGAGTAAATATTTTGGGCATAGTATTGATTTGGACAATTGGCAGACTCTCTGGGGGAAAAAAATTAAAAATTACATTAGCAACTTCATATAAGAAAAATTTATACAAGATGTTTTATAGGTAGCACTTCCACCTCCACCCCACCCCCTAGATTAGCACAAATCAATATGGGAAATTGGAAGTGCGAGGTGGCTTCAGGGAACTTCTATCATATGTGGTGGGAATGCCCAAAGGCAAAGAAATATTGGAATCTGATAAAAAGTTGGTTGGAAGAAATTTTGTAGACGTCAAACAGGAATTTTTCCTTTTGGGAATGACAGGGGGCATATACAAGAAAGACATAAATTATCTACTACTGCATAAACTTACAGCGGCACGGATAGCCTTTGTGCAGAAGTGGAAAGAAAAAGATACCCCAACTGAAGAGGAAATACTACTAAAAAATTTCAACTGCGCAGAAATGGATAAACTCACCTTGGAACTCAAGGATAAAAATGAAACATTGTACTATAAAATCTGGGCAAAATTCTATGAATGGTTAGATAAAAGGAGGATAGCCGAGACAAATGTGTAGTGTTAGACTAGAATTATATACGTTATTATAGATAAATATGTATGTGAATTGTATAGATAGGTATATGTAGGTATAGATATATATAATTGTATAGGAATAAAGTATAAATTACTATTATTATACTATGTTTAAATAACGGATAAGGTGATATTATTATATTATCATTAGTATATTATCCAAGTGTTGGAAGATGCTTGGGACCAGTGATGTCATATCAAGGTCCAATGTTTTTAATTTTGAACTACTAATAAAAAACTTTTTTAAAAAACTGAATTAGACCTGGGCATGGGTATTTGTCGGTTTTGGTTTTTCAACTTTGCAAAAATGATTAGTTGGATTAGAGATTTTTTTAAACAGTTATTTTATATTTTAAACATTTAATATTTTATAAATGTGTATGCATTTGGGGATTTTTTTTCCAAACAAATGCCTTTTTGGAATATTGCCTACTATATATATAGCTTTTACAGGTAATTTTCTCTAAAATAGCACTATTTTTGTGGTTAAAGAGCTACACTGAAAATGCTATTCAAAAATAAAAATGATAATGAACTTTCAAAATATTAATTAGAATGGCAAAACTCTTCCTCAGCCAGGATAAGCTCAGCTTCCTAAGTCTCAGTATCACTTTTTTTCTCTAAGATGAGCATCATGTTGCCCACCAGACCAGAGAAAAATAGGATCTTGGTGTCACTGGCTTCGGAATGGAACTACTTGCCACAGCCAATTTGCCATGGCCAACTTACTGCGGCCAGCTGGTCACATGACAACTCACTGTGGGACAGTTCAATATTTCAATTTAATTATTTCAAATAATTTAAAAAATATTTTTTGTCATTCAGATTTCATTTTGTCCCTCCTTTTGCATCCTTTCTTTAATGATTCTATTCCACCATTTCTTTGATATTAGTGTAACTCTTGCTCCATGGCAAGTTGTGCCATTGCAAGTTGGCTGTGGCAGGTTGGCCACAGTGAGTTGGCCATGGCAAGGTGGCCATGGTGAGTTGGCTGCAATGAGTTGTCCTAGACCCCACTAGCTTTGTTTTCTGCTCTTCAAGAGGCAAGCAAAGGAAACTCATGCCAGAAATCTACCAAAACACTGTACAAAGCTCTGTGTCAATAACTTTCAACGTTCTCAAGTGATTCATTTTTCACTTCAGCATTTATAAAATAGGTATAAAGAGACTTTTGGAAAGCCAAGAATATTTTATAAAGTATCAATTATTGTTGAGTATTTTTGCCCAATTTTGCCAAGCTCCATTATGTTGAATGGTGTTCAATACGTCTGCCATTACCTAGATTGTAGTAGCTGTACACCTTGACTGTTCCTGGCTGAATGAAGCCAACTTCAAAATGCTTGTGAATCTTAAATTGCAGGCATTCCTTCTCCAGGTGGGAGACCTGGGATGGAGAGAAAAGATAATTTTGTGAGTGCTAGTTTGCTCATGGAGGTAATAAGGATTTTTTATAGAAGTTCCATCTGTATAACCAGAGATGCAGTGGCGCAGCTGGATAGGGATGCTGGATCTGCTGACCAGAAATGGTCGACACTCTATCAATTCAAGGCCTTGTAGTATCATGGGACAGAGCGAGTTCCCGTGACTAGGCCATACAAACTAAATAACATAATTACGAAATAAATAAAACCAAATCTATATAACTTCAAAGAAACTACTTATTCCAAGTTGGGTGCTCAAGTTTGACCCACTGATTGAAGGACTAAGTTCTATAAGTCTGTCCAAGTTGTGCAGAATAAAGGTTAATAATGGAAAAGGTTCATATATTGAGAGGAGCAGCAGATTGAAATGGTGTCACAGAAAATACTGGTCAAAATTAGAGTATTAAAACAATTCTGTCATATCTCCTTTTTGTTAATTAATTAATCTATTTATATTTCATGCTTCTTTTTTAATATCCAAAATTCCCTCAGTGCCCAGATACATTGCTGCCTTCCCCGTTTTGAGTCAGCAGGAAACTACACTGGCACAAAATTGGCTAAGCCAAGGACAGTGCCATTCATCATCCTCATTATTATGGCAGAATATGGATTGTTAGCATAATTTGGACTAGCATACGTTTGCTGGCTCAAGGACTGATGGCACACACATCACTGCAATCATGGAAAACAGACAGGAGGTAGCAAAAATGTGATCTTTAAATATAATGTAAGAGATTATTATACCTCTTTCTTACTAGATATATGATCTGTTACAATCAACAATGAATTATGTAGATTTATTTCGTTGAATATACACACTATCATTTTCAGTATAACACACTTCAGTGTTTGCCTAGCAAACCAAATAACCAACCATGCAACTACTCAAAGAAATTGATTCCATACATATTTACCTTGTCTAAGTAAATGACAACAGTTCCTTTCTGAGCCATATTATTGTCCATTTCAAACTTGGAGATATATCTGTCGACTCCTTTAGAAAGCTAAACAATGAAAGAAAAGATGATATTAACTTCAGGAGCTGCAGATGATTCAAATATATGAAATTGCAGATAACTGAAGCCATTTGTATTGGCAGTGTGTTACATTTATAGCAAAATCTGAAAGTATTTTCAAGGTTCCCAGGATGTACATCTGAGAAACTTCGAGACAGCCAAAAAGAGTTTTAATATTAGTAATTTGCCAAAGAAATTCCACACAGCCTTGTACAAATCAAATTCTTCTGACAGTCAAATTCTGGTTCAATATAGAAATCACTGCTTACAGTCAACACCAAGAAAGTTAAAATAGTTAAAAGTTAAAATAACCTTGACTTCAGTACAAGACTTTCTGATTTTTTAAAAAATGCCTTTTATGTGTCATTGAAATAAAATTCAGCGTCTTATTAATTCATTTACTGGTAATGAAGATTCATTCATTCTCTCTGCAGTTTTAACCATATAGGCAAATGATTAACTATAACACATTCTCTAATTCAGCATCTTCAGTGAACTATAGAAACAGCTATTTCAAGCCCCATGCAAAGCTTGCCTACCCTTGTAAGGTCTTCAGCATCAGGGAGAAAACCAGTCAGCATAGAAATATCAATTATTGTCATTGTAGAATCAACTTCTCCCAGATACCTAAAATCAAGAATGGAGAAAAAAATGACCGAAGATAGATTTCCTAGTTCAGAAACAATTTCCTATTCATTGCTCTGAGGGCAGTGCTGTGTTTTTTAAAAATGATTCATCTTGAAGGGGAGAAATCCAGCTATCGTCATGTCTTATAGGCTGGCACTTGAGCCACCACAATGTATCTGCTCCAGTGGTGGGTTGCCACTGTGCCCAGTGGTGGGCACAGATCGGGTGAACTGGTAGCAGCGGCGACCCACCTGCCTAGATGCTTTTGTGTATGCACAGAAGTGACACGCGAGTGAGAGTGCATGCGCCCATGAGTGAATCAGTAGCAACGCGTTTTCAAACCCGCCCATGATCTGCTCCTAACTCCCACAACAATTTTCATGGAAGTTTTTGCAAGGTTTATGAATTTGGGTGAAAACTGAGTAAGAAGCATTAAGGAATAATATGGAATGTATTTTTGTTCTTTAAATGGCAAATCCAAACTGAAGACCTATCATTAGTCTCACTCTATAGTTCTCTTGAGTCCAGCTCAACATCTGATGGATTCATGAACAAGTTTGTGGAATTTTTCCAGCAACATGGAATATATTTGTCATTACCTTCTTCTGGGTTATTTTTCTCAACTTCTGAGTTTAGCCCCGTGATGGCGAACCTATGGCACGGGTGCCACAGGTGGCACGCGGAGCCATATCGGTGGGCACGCAAGCATTGCCCTAGTTCAGCTGCAATGCGCATAAGCACACCGGCCAGCTGATTTTCGGGCCTTCCGGGCCCACTGGAAGTTGGGAAACAATCTGTTTCTGTCCTTCGGAGGGCCTCTGGGGGCGGGGGTGGAGAAGGCCCATTTTTTGCTCTCCCCAGGCTCCAGAGGCTTTCTAGGGGATGGGGTGCATTGCATTATGGGTGTGGGCACACACATGCACGACTCCCCTGCGCTCCCCCCGCTTTTGGCACGCGATGGCAAAAAGGTTAGCCATCACTGGTCTAGCCTATAGTTCTAGAGTCCGGTAGAGGTTTCCCATTCGTGTACTTGCCATCCTGCTGTAGTATATTGCAATTTCTACATCCCTAAATCAATCTGAAGGACCTGCAGTGACTTAAACCCTGCTCTTTGTTTCATCCACCAACAACAAAATATTACAAATTGGGATGGTGCACAGAAAACAGATCAATATACAAGCAGAGATAAAGTGTAAAGCTGGGAAAAGTATAACTATTTTTTTGAAAAGTAACACAAGTGCTTCTTCAGGTTATTACTCTAAATATCCTGTTACAATCCAAAGTTTTCTTTAACATTCAGCATTCTTACTTAGTGCAGATTTTGAGCTTGAGGGCTCCCTTGGCTCCCTTTGCCTGTTTTGAATCTAAAAATTACAAAAGAAAGGGGGGAAATCAGACTCTGCACAAATTATTAGCAGCTTTTTTAAGTGAAAAGTTTGATTGTCCAACTGGCCATAGCATCTTCTTGGAAAACAAAGCATTAATCTAATTGTTTTTACTTTCTATTTCTATAATTGATTGGGTTTTGAAAGAGGTTTTGAAAGAAGTGAATAGGGAACATTTAAACAAAGAATAATAAATTCAAATCCTGATAAAGAAATAAAGGGAGACTAATATAGATCTATTTCAAGCTTTTTAGCTTTCATCACCTAGCCATACCCTTACTCGGATTCGAACTTGGGCTTCCTGCATGTTAGGCAGTTGAAGTAACCTTCTGAACCATAAGTTCTCCTCC
This sequence comes from Ptyas mucosa, assembly GCA_012654045.1. Lineage (NCBI taxonomy): Eukaryota > Metazoa > Chordata > Lepidosauria > Squamata > Colubridae > Ptyas > Ptyas mucosa. The sequence continues at coordinate 3,351,844 of WNWU01000054.1, read as the reverse complement.
CTTCATCATCTTTAACCAGGGGAAAGATTGTTTTTCTATCGAGACACCTGGTCTACCCCAACATGTGGGAGAGTATAAATTTGGTATACAATGGTTTGTCGTGAATGCGACTGCTTGAGAGCTCCTGGATTGGAGCTGAAAGGCGAAAGGGAGCAGAATGCCCCCTTCCACATGTTGGGGTAGACCAGGTGTCTCGATAGAAAAACACTTAATCTTTCCCCTGGCTCAAGCTGATGAAGAGAGGAGAACTTGTGGCTCAGAAGGTTACTTCAACTGCCTAACATGCAGGAAGCCCAAGTTCAAATCCGAGTAAGGGTATGGCTAGCTGATGAAAGCTAAAAAGCTTGAAATAGATCTATACTAGTCTCCCTTTATTTCTTTACCAGCAAAATATAAATTTGATGTGTGTGTGTAGTGTGTATTCATGTCTGTGGTGTGGTGTGGTGTGGTGTGGTGTGGTATGGTATGGTATGGTATAGTCTAGTCTAGTCTAGTCTAGTCTAGTCTAGTCTAGTCTAGTATAATTAATACAATGATATCATAATATAAATAATAAATGACAGAATACTCTGTTATTGTGTTCAATTATGACGTCTGAAAGAAATGACAACTCTACTCTCCCTCTTTTCTACCCTGTCTTTTCTGAATCAGAATCAAAATGACAGAGTTGGTAGGGACCTTGGAGATCTTCTTGTCCAACCACTTGCTCAAGCATGAGACCCTATACCATTCCAGACAAATGGCTGTCCAGTCTCCTTAAAAGCCTCCAGCGATGGAGCACCCACAACCTCTGAAGGCAAGCTATTCCACCCGTGAATTGTTCTCACTGTTAGGAAACTCTCCTTAATTCTAGATTGCTTCTCTCCTTCATTAGTTTCCATCCATAGTTTCTTGTCTTGCCTTCTGGTGCTTTGGAAAATAGATTGACTGCTTCTTCTTTGTGGCAGCCCCTCAAATATTGAAACACTGCCATCATTTCACCCTTCATCCTTCTTTTCACAAGACTAGGCATAACCGATTCCTGCAACCATTCTTTATACGTTTTAGCCTCCAGCCACCTAATCATTTTGCTGTTCTTTTCTGCACTCTTTCCAAAGTCTCTACATCCTATTTATAATATGGTGATCAAACTGGATTCAGTATTCCAAGTGTAGTCTTACTAAGGTTTTATAAAGCAATACTAATACTTTAAATGAACTTGATTCTATCACTCTGTTAATGCAACGTACGATTGCATGGGGTTTTTTGGCTGCTGACACACACTGGTGGCTCATATTTAAGTGATTGTCCACTAGGACTCCAAAATCCATCTCACAGTTACTGCTATTGAGTCAGGTTTCTCCTAATCTGTACCTATACATTTGATTTTCCTTGCCTGTGTAAAACCTTACTTTTCTTTACACTGATTTTCATTTTTTTTAGATAGGGCCCGGTGTTCAAATCTTCTGAGGTTTGGCTATTCCTGCCAGTTTAGTGTCATCTGCAAATTTGATGAATTCCCCTTCTATTCCCTTATTTAAATTGTTTGTGAAGATGTTGAAGAATATTGGGCCTAAAATGGAATCTAGGGTACCCCACTATTTCCTTCCTTCCATGTAAATGTAATTTCATTGAGGGCTACACATTGAGTGTGATTTGTCAGCCAGTTACAAATCCATCTGGTGGTGATGCTTTCTATCCCACTTTTTTTTTTAGCTTACCAAGACGTAAGTTGTGGTCTACTTTGTCAAATGCCTTACTGAAATTCAAGTATATGTCCACTAATTTAGTCACTTTGTCAAAGAATGAAATAAGATTTGTTTGGCATGATCTGTTTTGACAAACCTGTATGTAACCTTGTATGTATGTATCTAGAATCTAGTATGTAGCCTGGTATTCTTATACCCCAATCAATGGAATCTCTGAATAATGTCTCTAATTGCAACAAAATTCAAGTTATCCCTGGACATACCAGCTGTTAGTTCGCAAAGTTTGTTGCCTAAACTGCAAACATTAATGCACATGGTATGGCTCTCACTATCAAAAGCTTGATTTTTCCTAACACCAACCTTAATATTATTAACTGCAGAAAGATCCGTGTTAGAAACACAACAACCTTATTAGTCCCCAGTGTTTGCTGGGGACAACAACCCTCTCTTAAATAGTAAGACTACAGCCTATCCTGTTAAATTCCTGCCTCAAACTCTGGAAATCCTTCTGCACATACAACACATCTTTTTTGGACAGATCATTAGTGCCAAGATGCACAACAACATCAACATCGCAATCCTTACTACCATTCTTGACAGTCTTAATAATATACCTCTTTTTTCTGCTGGCTGTAGAACCAGGCAGATATTTCAAGCTCTTACAAAAACTACATATTCTGTCCTAAATAGACACCTCTTACAGTTGTGTCACTAACCAGAAGGTTGCCCAGTAGAGTTGTTATCATCACAAACAGCTGAATTGGCCATCTCAGTATCCCTCTTAGGTTTGGCAGGGATATTATAACTATTCTATACCCAAAACATCTTTGTTATGATCCACTGCACTTCTCCTGCAGAGCCTTTGTGGAAGAGAGGGCTGAGAGCAGGGCAGCCCAATAGAACACACCAGCTGAGTCGGCCACTAATTTCAGCCTGAAAAGCTGACAAGCAAACTCTAGAAAAGCAATTTCTCCATGTAAACTAGCTATCTGCATACAAATAGAGCAGCATACGAGCTTAAGAAGAGTACCACGAAAGACACCTGCAAAGCAAATGTTGTACTAAATATATTAAGATATTACAAGAATTCCATAGCAATATTAACCCACTGAGTCGCCTTGAATTGCAAGATAAGTGGCATATAGATTTGAAAAATGTTGGTTCTGCAAAGGAAAAATGAGATAAACATGTAATAGTGTCTCAGAATGGTACACAGATATAAAACCGGTTAGAAATTTAATCATGTTGCAAACCCATCAACATGAATTGAAAGCAATCAAAAATCTCTGGAGTTAATCTCTTTTTCTGGAGTTTCTAAAATTAGGAATGCCATTAAGTCATTTTTCTTTTTTGGCACCTTTTACCTCAAATCTTAAGAGTTGGTGCAACTAGTTAAGTGATAGGAGAACAGTGGAGACTTAGTGGACAACAAGAGGCCTTCTGGCCTATGGCTATTTGACCATCTGTCCAAATCCCAACTGGTTTGTTGACTGCAAGTACTGGATCTCAACTAAGTATGGTTAATAATATTTTCTATTAAATGAGAGACTTTTTATGAATAGATTCTGACATGGTGAACACTAAAGTTTTAATCCCCCACCCAAAATTTCATTATAATCTACTATTTCTAGGAAGCCAAACTTACCTAATTGGACATTTTCAACAGAAACCTCAAGTTCGAATTTGTTGCAAACATTTGCATCCTCCCGCAATTGTGCGTTATAGACCGTCAAAATTGTCATTGTTGCTTTTCCATCACCTGATGCTGACACAGTGAAGTCTTCATTGAGTTTGGTCTGAAAAGCAACCAGGGTTAGCATGACCATCAACTGCAGTTCCTTGGCTATTTTGATTTTACTGGATTGTATTTGTTGTAACCTGATATGAGCTAGAGGTGGAATAGATTTCAAAATATAAGAAAGACCCAATCAAATCTTTCCATGAAGAAACAACAATATATTGGCAAGATATCAACAAAATCAAATCATAAAGAAAACTCCTTTCCTTCCACTTTCTGAAGACACAATGAATGTAAAACTAACCAAACTATGTGCACCAATCTTTGCAATTTCTATGTATGTGTACATTCATAGTAATATAATGTAGTAGAATAAATGGATTTAATTTTCTGCAATAGGAAGGTATAAATATATATTACATATAAATCATGAGCAGTGCCATTTGACAATTACATTATATTTGTATAGTAAACTTTAAAGCATCTGAAATCTGTTTTCAGGTGCAATGGAGAAATGATTAAAATGTCCTCTTCTCCCAACAAAGTGAAGGGTAAAGCTTCTAATAAAAGGGTATAGGTATTGGTTATTTAGAAATAATGGTCTCTTAGAGGCCATTGGTGATAACTGGAAGAAAAAGCAGAGCAGATCCAGCTGTAACGGAGAGAAGTGTGTATGCTTCTTAAATCAAGAATTCCTAATGAAAGGAAAAGACTGTAAGAGCCATCGCTATAGAGAAGGTAATATAAGTAGTTCTTGATGTACAACCACAGTTGGACCAGAATTTTGACCTTAAGCGATGCATTCATTAAGTGAGTCATCATGTGACTGGACCCAATTATGATCCTTTTTATAATGTTGTTAAGTAAATCACTGCAGCCATTAAGCAAATCTGGTTTCCTCAACTGATTTTGTTTGTCAGATAGAAAAAGGTGATTTAGGACTGATCCTCGCAGGTACAAAGTTGCAGTGTCACTAGAGTCATGTAATTGCCTTTTGCAACCTTCCCAAGGGGCTTCAGACAAACAAAAGTAGTGGTGGGTTGCCCCCGGTTCGGACCGATTCTACAGAACCAGCGGGAGGCTCCGCCCACTGACCCTGACATCAGAAGTGATCTGCGCATGCGCAGAAGCAAGGCGCGCGCGCGATTCCATTGCAAACCGGTAGTAAAGGTAAGTAGAACCCACCCCTGAACAAAGGCAATAGGGGAAGCTGGATTTGCTTAACAGCTGCATGATTCACTTATTGACCATGGTTATTTGCTTTACGACTGGGGGGGAGGGAAAGTCATAAAATTGGGCACGATTCATTTAACACCCACATCAGTTAATGACAGAAGTTCTGATATTAACATCTGGCTGACTGTGTGATGAACGATGATAATTCTTGACTTTACATTCACAGTCGGTCCAAAGAAAAATAATGCATAACTGGATGTACAAACATCTCGGGTCGCTTTGTCATTATTATTGGTTGTTCACACAATCAGCCAAATATTTAGACTGGATTTGGCATTTCTATCCACCTGGTGAGTCATTTCCAAGGACCAGGGAGAGGCAGATTTTGTTCTTTGATGGTGTTAAAGGTATTGTCACAGGATGTAAAGCTGCCTTTTGCAATTGATTGACAGTGATTAATCAATGCCGCAGGTGATTAAGTGGTGTTCCAGTTGTTGTGGGATTGCACCCAAGGCCCTTATTACTATTGGTATATTAGTAATAATTCCTGCCTACATGTGCTTTTCCCTCGGATGCTTTTTCACAAATATTTCTTTCTACTTGATTGCACCAGATCTCTATATAAACATATTCAAACTCTATTAGTATCATACATCTACATTGGCTCTAAATTGCTTCTGCAATATCAGAAATAGCAAATAGCAATAGATCGTTTTAATGACTTTATCTTTGTGTACTAAATGAAGGTGTTGCGAAGTGCTCCAAAAGTCCCTCAGAGCCATTCAAATCTCTTTCCTAGGAATAGTTCTTGAAAGTACAGACACAATTTTGCAATATTGTCTTAAATACAGCCTTTTGCAGCTTTGTGTGAGGAAAGGGAAGTCATTTAAAACTACACTGTATGTTGACAAAGAAGCTAGTAGTCTTAAGCCACTCTCCCCTGATCTGATGCTTGACCATGGGCTAATCTCCAACCACCACAATTCCAATGGGAAGAACTGATTTAGGTTTTCTCTCTTGTTTCACTAAATTCTGTATAGTTTTTCCCAATTCTTGAACAAAGATGCATTTCAACTTTAAACTCCAACATAATTATTTCCAATGAAAGGAGTAATAAATACACTTGCTGAAATACTGTACCTCTGTTGTCTGGGATCGAGCAGCATTGGTAATATCAATTCTGTAGTTTATAGGTAGTTCTCGTTCTGGCAGCTTAATAACAATATCTAAGTTTAAGTCCTTATGGGTAGGCATCTGAATCTCATATTCAGCAAGAGCTTGAAACCCCACAACTGTTGCCTGGAACGGGAGAAGGAAAAAATAAGATTGTTTGTCTTGGAGTGTCTCACAAAGGAACTGAAATTCCAGTGATGTATTTTACCAGAGAAATAAATGTTTAACACATAGGGAAGAACATGATAGACAGGGCCCGTTGCAATAAATACCCAAACTATCTTTCTAATTTTTACAATTGTCTGTTGGATCATTTGATCATAAATGAGAAGATGGGCTACAAACTGAATGAGTAAACAAACAGAGGAGGGTTGACTTACCATATATGCACATACATACATCTTTAAAGAGCCTTTTATCTGTAGAACTAAATGATCTAGGACAATAGGAATTTTATGGATGAGATTTCCCTTGATTCCCTTAATTTCAGCATGAATGAAGGAGATAAACCCTAGATAAACTTCAGGTAAAAATTCCTTTCAAAAGCTATTCTCCTGCACATCAAAAGATTCAACCAAGTAGAGATAAACAATTCTCCATCCACCATGTAAGCATACACCCTGATCTTTTCTCAGCACAAAACATTTTCTCCTATGGATATTTTGTGCCAAAAAAAGCTTACAGATGACTAAAATGAAACCTGTGGTTTCTTTCAGTCTATTAGAGTTATTCAAGCCCTATAGCATCTATTCAATGCCTTGTTCTAACAGCTGAGTAGTATACAAAGTACAGTAAAAAAACACTCCTTATTCTTTTTTCTTTTTCTTTTATTGGGGTCTCTCTCTGTAAAGCTTCCATTCACTGTTTCTTGTCTTATTCTTAAGCACTATGGAGAATAAATCCACAAGCTCTTCTCTGTGACAGCACTTCAAATATTAAAAGACTGCTATAGTGTCTTGACTTTGCCTTCTCTTCCTTAGGCGAAACATGCAAAAATTCAGACTATTGTTTTATTTTAAGCAGCCTAGTTTAGAATAGAGCTCAGAAATTAAAATCTGACAATAAAGAAAAGACTCACTTGGGTTTGTCCATATGTTCCCCCATAATATTTCTGATCTGTCAGCCATCTGACTACGGGACCGGCCTCCTCAAATTTCTTCATTTTCAGCAGGGCCAACAAGGCATAGGAAGTGCCTTCAATGTTGTGGGTGCGAGCATTATATTCTTCCCAACGATTCCTTCCTAAAAAACAGCACAGAAACAGAATTAAGCCAAACAGATAAAAATATTGTTTACTTACCTTGAAAGGTGACTTTGCATTGGTCCATCTTGTGCAGCAATTGTGCCCATTCCCGGATTGGGAGACCTTGCTCATGGTCACTCCTGCCTAGCTGGACTACCTCAATGTGCTCTATCTTTGAAGGTCACCCAGAAGTTACAACTGCTCCAGAATTCAGTGGTGTTGCAGTTTCAGGTGCCCCTTGCTTTGCCCGTATCATATTGTTTGTCATGTAAATTGCACTGGGTCCATTTTCTTTCTGTATTCAATACAAGGTGATGGTTATCACCTTTAAAACATACATGGCACACAGCCAAGTTATTTGGAGGACTGCCTCTCCCTGAGGGTATCTGCCATTCCACCAGATTGGATAGGGTTACCCTGCTCCAGCTCCCTTCCCTTAAATATTGCCATCTAGCGGGACCTAGAAAGAGTATCTTTTCCATAGAAGTGCCCACCCTGCAGAACGCTCATCCCATAGCATCTGGCAGGCCCCCATTCTTCTAGCCTTTCGGAAAGCTGAAAAGGCTTGGCTTTTATATATATACATAAAATGTTTTATATATATATATATATATATATAAAATATATATATATAAAATATAACATAAAATGTTATATATTATATCAACCAAATTTGGTACATAGATGACTTACTCTCTGGAAAAAAATACTGTGGGGGTAAGACACCCCTGGTGTGGGTGTCTGTGTGTGTGTCTGTGTGTGTGTTCCACCATAACTCTGGAACGGCTCAAGCAATTTCAAGCAAACTTTTTATTTTATTTTATTTTAATTTGATTTATATGCCGCCCTTCTCCGGAGACTCAGGGCGGCTTACAGTGCATTAAGCAATAGCCTTCATACTTTTTGTATATTTATACAAAGTCAGCTTATTGCCCCCACAATCTGGGTCCTCATTTCACCTACCTTAGAAAGGATAGAAGGCTGAGTCAACCTTGAGCCTTGGTGGGATTCGAACCTGCAATAATTGCAAGCAGCTGATCTTAATAACAGGGTGCATTAGACCACTGTACTATCCAAGGCTCATTGGTACACAGACTTGGTACACAGATGACTTACACTCTGGAAACAAATTCTGTGGGGATAACACATCACTAACACCCCTCAGGCAGGGGTGAAATACTCCCGGTTCGGACCAGAATGGGCAATCCGATAGCGATGGTAGCGGGTAGTTCAGACAACCGGTAACAAAAATCCCTGCCCCCCCCATACCCATGCCCACCCAATCGCCCGGTCCCCACTTGCCCACTTGGCAGTTTGCTGTTTCTTTTGGGCTCACTCGCTTTTCCTGCCTTGCTTCGGCTGCTGCAATCAATTGCATCAGCTAGCAACTCAATCTGCCTGCCTGCAATAAATCCAATCGGTGAGCAACTTAATCTGCCTGCTTGCCTGCCTTATGCCTTCAATTTGGTAAGTAACTGGGGTTTATTTTTTGGGGGGGAGCTTTTAAAAAAATAGTTAATTGGGGTTTTTTTAGGAGTTTTATTTTTTTTTAGACATAGCAATTTAAAGTTAAGGAAGTTTTAAATTTAGCTGCTTTTATCTTAAAATAAAATAAAATAAAATAAAATAAAATAAAATAAAATAAAATA